>VWZV01010449.1:660856-761592 GCA_013397155.1 Irena cyanogastra
CCCGAAATGATAACAATTGAAGATGATGCATTGCAAAATATTGTAAGCAGTTATGTTATGGTCGGGGGATTATTCTAGCTCTATTTATTGAACACATATAATGTATACAGATTGCCTAGGGAAGCTCTGGCTGCCCTGTTCCTGGAAGTGTTCAAGGGCAGGTTGGATGGGCTTGGAGCAATCTTGTCTACTGGAAAGCGTCCCCCTGGCAGAGGTTGGAATGAAATGAGCTTTAAGATCCTTTCCAACCCAAACCATTCTGAGATTCTATGATTCTAAATGTTCTTTTCCAGGTTCAGTAAAGGTGGCTCATCCACCTAAGTCAAGACTCATTTTTCTTAATCGATATTTTTGATGAAGCGTTATGGTACCAAGCTCATTGCCCCTACATGCTACCAGCCCCTGACAGAGAGCTGGGTTGCTGTATCCATAGCATTAGAATTTGGAAATCAGTACTGATTTTCAACTTCAGCAGTTACTGGGGCCTTGGTACATCTTTCAGCTCTGTTTATGCTCCACATAATTAATGACATTTGTGTTAGCTCAGTGCACAGAACATCTGTCCTTCAGTCTGGGCCCTGATTCCTTGGGAAGTGTTTCTAATTTAAGATTGGTGTGAGGCAGGAACTCAGAACTGGCCATATTTGCAGCTCAGTGTGAGCAGTGATGCTTCTCTGAGGGAGTAGCTTCCTCTTAACTCATGACAACATTTGTATTCCAGCGTTACTGTCAGTGCTTGTTATTGGTATTTTGAAGTTGACATATGAGCATTTGCCTTCCATCTGTAAAACTGGTTCTGCCTATGGCCTGACAGTGATGGAGTTTAATGAGTTTCTCCTAAAACTCTGGAGGGTGAAGTTTCTGTTTTGCAAAGTGCAGTCTCATATCTGAGTATTTATGGTAAATGCTTTAATCTTGTTTTACACATTTTTTTAAATAGCTGTAGTGGTTCCTAGTGGTTGTAGGATAACTGTTATGTAAGGGTAAAATTGGAAGTGTTCTGCACCCTTCATGTGCCTGGCTGAGTTAACATCAGCAGTGGATTAACCACCTCCACTGGAGGTAAAGAAGATAATTAAATGCCACCACAATTATATGGCATATGTGGGTGAGAGTTGGTTTGTTGTTTTTTTTTTTTTAAACTCAGATTGTTTATTCCTGTAACACTCCAACTCACTCTCTTACTCTTGTCTTTAGATTTAATTTTCTGTAGTGCTCATCGGAACCCAACATGAGACAGTGAAATACTGTTGGTCATAACAGCCTGTCAGTGGATATGTTTTGATTTCTTGCCAAATTAAACAAAACAGTACGGTAGTTCTGCTCTTAGGAAGTACCAGCTTCTAGATAAGATATAATTTTCCTGGCTCCATTAATTCTACCACTCTACGTGTGGAATTGCTGCTGATAAGCACTCAAAGGACAATAAGAAAGGCTAATGATAAGAATTGTTGTAGAGAGCCTTATGACAGATTTTGTGATATGTTTCTGCTAACAGTTGAAATGTGGTTTTAGCATGGTCTCCTAAAGAGCTGCAGCCCTGGCGTAGGCAGGAGCTTCTCACAGTGGCTTATCAAACACAGAACAAGTATTTATTGAAGGCACAACAATATTGCTAGGGATATGTGGCAGGTGGACAGGCACATGTGAGCTGAAAGTTTTAAAACCCATCATGTCCCTAAATCTGAACAGTTCTTATTGTAGTCTGACAGTTGAAATCACAGGATACATCCAGAGTTAAATGAATTCCGAATTCAATGCTGAAATAGCAGAACTTTTAATGTGTCATCAGCAATGCCTAAATACACATGTATGCAGATGCACTGTGTTACCCTGAAAGGAGAATACTTCTGAATTTAAGATTATTCTTTGAGACCTTTCTCCCTTACACCCCAAAGATGTATAGAAAAGCTTACTAAGTACTTGTGATCAGCATTGAGTACAGAGAAAGGCTTTTTGCTAATGGTTTATTCAGCAATGGGAGTGATCCTCTTCAGTGTATTCAAACAACATCTATTACTAGTAGTGGAGATCCCCATCAGAGAAATAAATCATGATCTTGTGGTTGGCCCAGCTGCAGATTCTGGAGTTGTAGGGAACAGGTCTTCTACAGATCATATGGAAGCTCTTCTCAGACCAGCTCTAGGCCCCATGGGGAAACTAAAGCCCAGCACAACACGTTTTGTCAGAGAATTGGGTAAATGCAGAAGTTGTGGCAAAAAAATTGCTGCTTTGCATGCTGTGGTTGGTGAAAGTGAGGGTGGCTTGTTTGAACAACAAATTGAAATTAGTGAAGAAACTAAAAGTGTCTGCAGTATTAAGAGAAGTGCAGAGTTCCTTGGGCTGTGCATCGCTGGCCCCACTGCCACAGTTAAAGCTTCAGCTGCAGCTGTTTTACAGCCACAGGTGGGTCATAGAGCACAGATTGCCTCGCTGCCAGGGACACTGTGGGGAGTCTGCAGTCCCCTTGCAGGCTTTTCCCTCTCTCCCTTTCAAACAGCTAGGCTGGAGAGAGTGGAATGAATTCTCATGCTGCCAACCATTTCATCTTGTGGTCACTGAGGCTGAAAGCAGAGAGCAGAGCTAGAACAAATATTGGGAGTGAAAGTAAGGATGGGGCTGTTAGAAGGGAGACTGGGCTGGTGCTTCATGAAATAGGGCATCACTGTATTAGGAGGTTTCCTGGGCCTGACATGTCTGCACCCAAGACTGACAGGGGCCCTGATTCCTGCAGAGCTGATGTGCTTGAGCTCTAGAGCAAAATGGGAGGATTCTGTCAGTATATGCAGGTGTTAACTTGTTCTTGTAGCATCACAAGCCCTGTCCATTCTTCTTGAGTTTATCCATACAATGGCCCTGGGGGTACAGCTGTGCTGAGCTAATTTTATGGGTACCCTTTAAAATTTCTTGCTAAGTGTAGTGGCTGAGGTCCCACATTTTCTCTTCACCAGCACACAGCCATCTCCCTGTTTATTTCCCCATCCACTGCCTTGTCCTTACTCTTAAGATTGCATCTCCAAAAGCTGCAGAGCAACAGCAGCTCACCAGCACATTCTGGGTAAATACAAAGTGACACCTGAGCACTTTTATTTGCAGTATCTTATTGCTTTTTACATTTTCATTAGGTAATGAAATTAAATCTTGTTTTAATGCTGCCACACAAAATTTTAAGCAGCATGCCACCAACATCTGCAGTTAGGAAATTCGTAGTGCCAGAAGTGAGGCAATGCACAGCTCATGGTGACAGAGCAGCTGGAAAGATCAAGTTCAGCTCATTGCTACTGGGAGACTCTAGAGTTACACGTATTTACAATTCTTTTCTATAAGCATCTGAAAATATTTAAAATAATGAATTTTAAGTGCTGATTTAAGCCAGAGAAGCTTTATTGTGATTTTTCTGCATGTGTTGAGGCATTTGTCCGGAGCTTTACACTAGGTTATAAGAAAAGGATGCAGCAGCAATGACTAGCCAGTCCTACTCTCCTGCCCTTTGGATGCTTAAGATTGAAAATGTGACTGAAATTTCCTTTCTTCTTTAAGCACATAACAGAGAGCAACGAGTGTCCAGCCCAAGTCCAGCCGCGTGGTTACAGCTTTAGTCAGTAGAGGGAGTATGTTCACTTGGGTTAAAGCCACACAGGTCACCCATGACATCCAAGAGAGCTGACTTTTTCCTAGAATTCCTCTTTTCTTGCAAAACCAGGTAAATTCTCTACACATAACATTTTTCCTAGATGCCAAAATGCAACTGTTGGCTCCTAACATGGTTGATGAAGCTGAAAGTGTAGGAGAGGGGAATGATCTTTTGTGCTTGCCATGCTTTTCTTCTGGTGCAGCCTCCCTGGGAGCACTTGTCTATTTGCATCTGCAGCTGGGGCTGGTATGGAGCATCACCTTTTCCCCTCTGTGTCAGGATCTTGTGTCACATTAGTGACTGTAGCAGGGTTCTCTTTGCCTCCAGGGAGGACACAGCCTTCACCTTTTCACTGAGGAAGCTGAGAAAGTGACTCTGTGCATGACTTACTGCCAAACTTAGATGTTGCAAAGAGCATCCTGCAGAGCAAGTGCTTGCCCTCGTGTAAGGGGAAGGTTCTTAATGAAGAAAAGGACCCTAATGGCTCTGTGAGCTTTCTGCTTGAAGTCTCAGCCCCAAGATGGTGCAGAACCAGAGGAGTGATTTGGGGGATCTGATGAATGGTACAATGCAAGAGTTTGAAATGGAGGTAGGCAATCTGGGTTCATCCATTCTTTTACCAGTGTGCCACTCTTTTAGTGTTTTCAGATGTAACACTTGGTATCTGTTTCCCATAAAAATGGGAATGTGGACTGGCTTGATTTATGTTTATCAGAAACTTCAAAAGAAATTTGCAACACATCTGATATAAAGTGAATTGTACTTTTAAATGTTACAGTATTGCTTGGCTTTTGGTCAGACACCATGTAGCTGTGATACAGCACAATACTGCCAGAGTGCATCCAGCATTTGTACTTTCTTGTGCTCATTCCTTGCATTAGCAGTCTGGAAACACTCTCCACTGACTGCCCTAATTGGTACTGCATGACATTATGCAACCCATTTCAGCTGTATCTAGTCTCTTAAATGCTGGGCAAAACTTGTCAGAGACCTTGTTTGGCTAAATGCAACAGAATAAATCTTAAATTCATCTGCGTTTATTCTGTACATGTGTCACAGATGGAAATGCAATAGTGTTGTTGTTTATCAGCAGTCCAGGATTTAACTTCCAGTCCAGGCCGTGGAACTCTAGATCCATTCAAGTCTGCAGAGCATGGATTTAGAAGTATCAGAATGAAGAGCTGCTGTATTCCAAGCCATCAAGTTCCTAAAGAATAAAGGATGAATTTAGCAAAAGATCAAGGTAAGGTTAAGATAAGTCTGGTTTGATTTAAAGTGCTCATGATAGAAAACGTGAGAAAAATCACAGAAATAAAAAAGGAGTTATTATCTTCAGATCTCTGTGTGCACAGGTGATTTTTTTACTCCAAATGTTTGGTGTGGTTTTGCCTAGATGAGGAATCAAAACCAGGACTTGTACTCTTAAGGTTTGTTTTAGTGTCTGCATATCAGTTTGGGATTGAAATGATGACTTGGTCTAGTAAGTCTAGAGCCAAATACCAAAACATGCAGTTGATTGTCTGGGAAGAAAATGGTTTGTGAACCTTTCCTTAGTCTGGGAGGATATGAAAGGACACAGTCCTATGTTACTGGGTGAAGGCTCCAGGCAGCCTCTTTCAAAGGAGCTGTGACGGGACATTCCTGTGCAGGTAAGCCTTTGTTTATCAGCCTTGCAATCCAGTCTCTCCTCCACCTGGGCTAACTCCCTAAATTTAAGGCTGCTTTCCTAAATTAAACATCAATTAGGTTCACTATATCCTTAAATTTAAGACATTTGTTGTTTATTATTTCCAGTTATCACAGAAGTCTGAGAAATAGGGGAGAGGAGAAAAAGTTTCTCTTGCATTAGTTACATGGGTTGTGCCACTTCCAACTGAAAAAATCCTCTCAGAGCATGCCTTACAGAATAAGTGGGACTCATCTGCAGGTTTGAACACACGTTGGATAAGCTCCTGGTGTTTAGTCACTTCCTTGAAAATGCCTGATTTCCCTGCAGCCTGGTTGCTCTTTCTGCTGACCTACTGTAAGGTGGTGGTTTCCTCTAAAACCTGAACACAACAGGAAAGGGCACTAAATTCTAATATTGAGAGAGCTGCATTGAAGCAGCAGAGTCATTTGTCACTTCACTGTTGCATTTAACCCCTCTGTAAGAACCCAGTGAGGTTGCCTATCTAGTATCAGTAAATCTTGCATTAATGGTAATAGAGTTAACCTGATTAATTAAACATGAGCACTTGTGTCTCTTCTTTTGTATTTTTTAACCTGTACTTCTTCAAAGCAGCTTTAACTGTAGCAGGAGAGGAAATCCTTGTATGAGTCTCCTTTGTTTCATGCACCCAGAGCACCTCAGAGTGTTTGGGTTGCATAGAAGATGCACTGATGCAGCATTCTTGGTTGTTTGCAGAGCTTTGATGCTGGGTAAAAAAAGGCTGGTCACAAGGTAAAAAAAGATTCTGTTGAAATTGGCTTGGAGAAGTCCGAAACTATTTCGTACGTATGGATTGTTGATTTAATTTAAGGGTGTTTTTTTAGGGTTTTTTGTTGTTTTTAAAATTTCTATCTGCAACAGTAAGCTTAGGTGATGCTTGCACTGATACAGAATTATTTCTTCCTACTCTAACCCCCATACCATAAAGAGCACTTTAAATATAAATTTACTTTTTATCTAATCACACCACATATCATTATTAATCCATATATTTTGCTGCTACCCAGGAAAGCCTTACATACAAAATGTTTACATTATTAAATGAATTTTGGCTGCTACATCCCAGGCTGTATTTTTCTGCCTCTTCTTATGTGTGTGGGTTTTTATTGTGTTGGTTTCTCCCCTTTCTTTCATTCTGACTGCTCTGCTCTGACTTGTTTCTCATTTGCTCAGCCTTACTGGGGAGGTATTCTGAGAGGTAAAATTAATTAGGCAATAATTAAAGCAATGAAGGAAGCATGTTAATGTAAAATACTACATTTCTTCTGTAGTTTTCAAGAGATAATTTTCTGCATGTGTCATCTTTTAGGAAGTCTGACAGAAAGTAATAAGTAGCATATTTCTTTCCCTTAAGATTCCAGAATTCTCAGGAAGCTCAGGCTTCTCAGAAAGTTTTTGTTAGTATCCTGTGCAAAATAATTAAAGCTCAAAACTAGTCAGTGCTGATGGAAAGGCTCCTGAGGGGAGGCACAGCCAGTGCTGGGTGTTGGGTTTGAGCTGTGAGGGACTGAGGTTGTTCCTCTGCATGTAACTAGAGATGACAAATGACATCTGCACCTTCACGTCATCTTCTCAGGAAAGCACAGGATTGCAGAGGATTGTTTTCTCTACTGCTAAGAAGGGTGGTCTGTTATTGGGGGCACAAGGAAATGGAAGAGGGCTGTCTATCTATCTGGGAAGAGATCTCTTTTCTCATGAAGGTGCTGCTTCTGGGCTCAGGAATGGTCCTGTTCTAAAGGCACTTGAAAAACAATCTTTAGAGTGATGTGATTTTGGGACAGAGTGGAGTGTGGCAAAGTGGGGAGACGAATTACCAGAGAACTCAAGGCAAGAGCTTGTGCAAGTGGCTGGGGTAAATATTAAGCTCTCCCAACTAAACCTTGGAGGGATCTCATCCTGTAATGCATCTGTGGTGACTGCACATCTTGGATTCCCCTCTAAGGCAGAGACTCCCTGCAGGATCCCCACTGCAGGAACACCAGCTGAATCTGTTCCCTCCTGGGTCACCTCACGGACATTCTGGGTGCAGTTTGCCCTTTGTGATCCTCCTTCCTACCACGGCAGGAAGGCTGGAAGGAAAGCAGCTTTCATGCTTCCATCCTGCACCCCTGCCCCTCCTTCTTGATGTCCTGGACACTTGCCAGCCTGTGACCAACTGTCCCCAAGAAATATTTGCTTCCTGTTTTTTTTTGCTTAGACCTCCAGAGGCCTTGTTTTTCATGAATAAAATATGAGCTGTTGTCCTGGAGGCATGAAGGGAGGAAACCACTGCCAGTGCTTTTTATTGCTGTGGTTCCTTATGCCTCTGGCCTCACTGACAAGGAGAACAGAGGAGAGAGGAAAGGGCTGAAGGGTTTAGTCCAGTGACTGCAGTGTGAGCTGTGCTGTCTGGAGCCAATACTGAGGAACAGCTGACTTTGTAACATCTTATTTCAAGCAGTTTGTAACTAAGGAATTAAAACATTGCAGTTTGAACTGAAATTTTTTATCTTTTTCTCAGAACATGGCTAATGCTTGGTTTTCAGTCTCTTCCCCACCGTTCTTTTTCTTATTATTTTATTATTTGTCCAGATGAATGTAGAGTTGTACAGTCTCTTGTCATAGATGAATCACACCTTGCTTTTTCTATCAGTTTCAATAGTTTATCAAGATTCTTTTGCATTAGCTTAATTTTTCTTGCAGCTCCTCTTGTCTTGGCACTTTGTTCAGATTTAATAGACAGGATATGGAAACAGTAATATTAAATAATAGTGTTTACTCTGTTGGTTACTGTGCTTGAGCTTCTACTTTGAAGACTTTTAATGGATGAAGTAAAGGGATGTCAAATACTACTTTCTTACCCGTATGAGTAAATACTAAAAGTATTTACTATTTTTTTTTCTGGGCTTTAGGAACTATTATCCCCTAAACATCATTTGTCCTGGAGATCTCCAGGCTGCCAAGCAAAGCTTTTCATGGCGGTATTTCTTTTGACTGTTATACTGGTACCAGAGCTGAGATCTGAGACTGATTCCCACACCATTTCCGGATCCTCCTTAAGAATTCTCTTAAGACAGTCCCTGAATTCAGTATTCATATCAGCTAAGAACAGGTCAGTTTGGTAGATATATTTTCATCATTGTTTCCACGTCTATTCTGAGATTTAGCTTTCTAGTTCTGCATGACATTTTGATAGAAACTTTACCTGTATGGCTAAAAACCTCTTTCATCCAGGCACATATTTACTGGAAAAAAAGATGCTGCCAATGCAGCAAAACTAAACCAGGAAAGTTTGAAATGCCTTCCCAAGAAGAGATGGGTTCGGTCTTTATTCCCTATACTGAGCACAGTTGACTTCTTCCTTTAAAGACTTACACAATTACATTTGTGCAGGGTTTATGCATATTGATAAGCATGTCTGCATGCATGTATTTACATGTTTGTACATGCAGGGTATGTGTGTATGACACTGTATAAGTTTGGTTAAATACAGGTTGGCCAGTAATTCAAAAAAAGGTCTTAGATTTTGAAGAATATTACTTTTAATCCCCAAACATGAAATGCAGATTCCTCCATACCTACAATGGATTTTTAGTGATTACTTGGTTATTTCATCCACTTCTTAAATTAAACAAAGTTGTTCAAGACATTTGCTCAGTATTTCAATTGTTATTAATGTAAAATATGGTTTATTGCTGCACTAGAGGAGGATTCCTAGGCAGGCAAGGTGCTTCCCAAGCAGTAGGGCTGTATACATTGTGTGCTCTAAGTACTCTGTGACTATACTGTTCTTCAGAGATGTCCCTTTTTGTCTGATCAGTGAATTCCTATTTTAAAACCTCCTGAAATGCCATGGCATAAGGTGGTAAAGGTGCTGAAAGGTCACAAAATGTTACATATTTTCATTAGGGTGAATGTGAGCTGAGTTTGAGCTGTTGCTTTCTCTGCCTTCCAGGGGTTCATCTCCTGTTGATGTGTGATACAGCAACACAGATGGCATCTGCACTGAGTTCCTGCACTGTAGGAGACTTGTTGGAGTGGAATAGAGAAATGCAGAGCTGCAAAAAATGAATCTACAGCAGCTTTAAAAATGGGATTGATTGTACAGATCATCAGCCAGAAGCTTCACTGGCCTTAACTGTGAGTGGATGGTTTGACCTAATACAACCAGACTACAACAAAATTCCCTTTATGAACTTCCCTTGTTTTAGTGTATTGTAATAATCACAACTGTTCTTAGTAAACCTCATCTCAGAATGAAAATATTACTTATAGAAAATAACCTCAGGATACATGCTACAGCATGTAGTGTGCACATCAAGTGAAAGGTGTACAGAAGAACCTGATACACCTCACCTGGTCTAGATTGTAGGTTATAAATCAGTTTATTAGAACTGGAATTTTATGGAAATGAATGATTGAAAAGATAGCTGCCAGAAGTAAACTTTATTTCAAGGTATTTGACTTCCTTATGCAGGTGGAAAACGGAGTAGAAGGGAAGAGTATAATTAGAAAATTCTATGCTGCAGCAAAGTGGATCTTTCTTGAAGAAATGAAGCATTTAGAAACTAAAAGCTTATGCTGTCTCTTAATGACATCCCACTGCACCTCAAAAAATACAACACTGGGAAAGGTTTGATCCTGATTAGGGAACTATGCACCTGCAAACCACAGCACAGCAGTACACACTTGGTGTGGAGCTGATTAATCTAATTGATTTCCTGGAAATAGCTCCTGTAGGTGGAGTTAAACCTGGACTTAAGACTTTTGCTAAATTTGGGCTGCTATTCCTTGTGCTTGGATGAAGCTTCATGGCAATGGGTGACAAAATCATCTCTCTCACTGAGACAAGCCCATACACAGCCGGCTGTGGGATATTGGTTGTGGAGCTGGGAAGTGATTGCAAACTGCTGCTGCAGAGATCAGGGATTTCCAGGAGAGCTGGGTGGCAACACGTCCTTGCTGAGGCCTTGGCTTTGGCAGTCTCCAGGCACATTTCTTGTGAAAACAAATGGCAGAATTGTTGTGGGACAGGTCTTGTTTTGTGTTGAGAATGACACCCGCCTCCTGCAAGCCCACAGTGGTACAGGAGAAATATTTCACTCTTTTATCTGCTTCTGGGATATAGACTTGCAAGATTTTTCATACACTTGACACTTCTCAAAACAGCACAGTCCCAAGGCAGCAATGATGAAGTGAATCCAACAAAGTTCTACTTTCTTTTCGTCTGCTGCCCAGATTGACTGGCTTATGTACTTCTAGATCTACCAAGGGACACAAACTGATCTTTAAATATAACAATATGGTTTTTTGCAATGTGGGGATAGGGAGAGTGAAACTTCTCTGCAAGTTTGAAGTGCTATTTACAGGGGTTATCTCTAATATCCTCTTTATGTTCCATGGAAGCAACTTCAGGGCTTCAGTCACATCAGCCCTGTGAAGAAGGATCTGCATGAGCCAGGTATTCTAAGTGGGGAAATTGTGAGACTTCAACTACTTGACTATTGGGACCTGAAAGTCACAGCAGTATGTCATTTGCAAGGCAATTCTCTCTGGAAATGCAATATGGTGTTTTTTTTATGACCTTATTGTCACAAAGTATTAATAATCTCTTAAATCTACCCCACTTGCAAACAAAAAACCCCAACAAGGTACAATAATTTGTTTGGATTTTGGGATGGTATTTATAGTCTGCTGAAAAACCACAGCTTTTGGTGTGATACATAGGTGTGAATGCAGGGGGTTTCTCTGCCAAACTTGCCTTGATACAACAAAAAATTAATTTCAGTCTGTTGGGAGGACAGCTGTTTCCCTGACATTTTAAGCCCAGTTTGTAAGTATCTTCATCTCTTTTCTTAGCATGCTAAATGGGCATTACATGGCTTAATTCATATTTGTGTTTTGCATACAAAAAAAAAAAGGTTTTATGAATTTTTCATTTCCTTCTTATTTCCTTTCTTCAATAAACATCTCAGATAGTAACCTGCTATTTCTGTTCTGTTAACCAAAAACATTCTTAGAAGTATTGCAAAGAATGTGAAATGAAAGGTACAGGGGAATTACTGACTGGAACAGACCAGATACCTCTTCAGGCAAATGCCCTGTTTGAGAAGCTCATTGTTACCACAGGCTCAAAGAAAAAAGAAACAAACCTTAAGTGTCATGTACAATAATCATAGAATCTGTTCAGAGAAGTTTACTTTTCTTCAAGAGTTGTCTCATACTTTTAAATTTTAATTAGAATTAACATTGTTACTGCTGCAATATAACTTTGTTAATTACCTTTAATATATGCTGGCATTGAATTCCACAGGATAATTTACCTTAATTGCACTTTCCTACTTGTTAGCTTTATATTTGGGTTTTTTCGCTTATTAACTTTGTATTTGTTGTATATTATATTGAGCTCGTCTGTCAGTACTTAGGACTGGAACAGAGAAGGCAGCATTAGGTATTTTAATGTCTGCCTTCCATATTCATTCTGATGAGTTAAAGCACTTTACAGATCAGGTCAGTATCATGGTTTCTCTTTTGCTGTTGTGAAAGCAGTTGTTGAGATGGAGGGAGTTTGCATTTTACACCAGCAGTAAAACCAAAAAATAGATTAGGATCCAATTCTCATGTGCCGCTGTGCAGTGCTCTATAGAATGCCACACTGGCTGCATTTTCACAGTGATTCTTTCTCACTGGAACATATGTAGTTTATGTAGTGCAATTAATACAACTAAATTGACAGAAAACTGAAGTGTGTGCAAGTTCCTGGATCTGGGTTATATCACAGCATTTGACAGCCAAAATCCATGTTATAAAGGATTTTCTGTAATAAACATTCTAAAATGAATATTAACACCTGGCAAAGGATCAAGCTTTCTCAACCTTTCTATATCTGTTTTAGTAAGGCTGAGATTTTTGGTAGTGAAGGCAGCCCTTTGCTCCTGGCAATCACTGCAGCAATATCCAGTTGGTGAGTGAGGTCATTTGGAGCATCTTGCTACTCTCCTGTCACAGGACATAATATTTCTGCATAAAGAAATAACATCCTTTTTTTAAACCTTTTCTTTAAACCTTTTACCATCTTACTGAGAACTGACAGCAGGGATCAGTGGATGGTTCTCCAGTGCTCTCCTGGTGACAGGATAACAGCCTATTCCATCAGTATTGAAACATGATGTGCTGAGGCTTTGGGCTGGGTATTTATGCTCTGTCCATTACTGTGGTATTTAAATTAGGTCAGACATGGTCTTTGCTCGAAACTTTAATTAAAAGCACACCTTTTTTTGGCAGGAAGCAGAGGGCAGTTAGTTGTACTGTTAATAGCCTCCTACCTTTTCCAGTCTCCTTCTGCCTTACCCAGGAAAATTGCTACTATTCCATACCTCACATACAACTCTGGCAGAGCTCAGTTTTGTGAGACTTACATCACACCCACTACACAAACATGTTTGGGACCAAGTGGCTGCTTCAGTGACTGGAAATCAGTGGACTGTAGGTGATCCTGCATGGGACTTTGTGCCTTTATGCTCCAGTTATTCTCATCTGCAAGTTGTTACAAAGATTGTTTCTTGTGTGCCTTGGGATCTTCTGGAAAATCGTTCCCTATGTTAAATTACACTGTCAGAGCCTTTTTAAGGACAGTTTTGCTTTCCTGGAGAATGAAAGGCTGAGAAACTGAACTGGATGTTTCACTGGTCAGTGCCCACAGCCACAGCAGCAATCCAAACCACATCCAGGCACTGCCTGCTGATGACATTTTAAAAGCCTGGCTTTTCTCTTAAGTTTCAAATTGAAGCTTCATTTCCCTCCCCTTCCCCATTAAACTCAGCTTTGGTTGTAGGTACTGAAATATTTTTTGAAGTCTTGGACAGAGATAGGAAACTTCTTCATCCTGACTCCTGTCCCTCAGCTTTGATCTTCTACCATGCTCCCGTTCATGAAAAGGAAACAGGATTCTCCTGCTTCTCACAGTACATTCTGTAGCTCTGCTAGAAAACATCTGGTGCTTCTTCTGGGTCTAAAACAGTCTTTGTGGTAAGGCCCAAACAAGTAAACAGCTTTTTTCTTTTTTCTCACAAAGTACAGCCTGGCTCCAGTTTGTTACAGAACTTGATGAGGTCAGAGAACACAATAAATCTTGGTGTCTAACAAGAAGAGCTATATAGAGGGGAATAATTTTTTGACATCTGATGAAAAATATTGATCTGAAAGATCAATGCAATGCACAGAGATTGAGCTTGAAGAGTTTGTAGGCATCCCCATGATGCTTTGACAACTGGAAAAATGCAGAGTTGCCCCATTATGGTGGATCTTTGTCTCCCTGCTTTTTGGAGGACACATGGAACTATACAGGGAATTATCAGGAGTTTATAAAACAGGCTATGCTTCACCTAATCAATGGACTGTAGGACACAACACTGGGAGCCCTAAGGCTGGCTTTCTTCTCTGGATTGAATGTGTATAAAGAGAAGTGCATGAACTGACTGAAGAACATAGTAATGCCCAGGACTGGTTACCTGGATTCTGTGTGTTAGAGGGGCCCTTGGACAATAAACTTATCCCTCTCAAATTTGATTCCAAGTCTACAAAATAACGTGGTTTTTGCTCATCTTTGAGGTCAGGAGGCTTACAAGTCTCTTTTATCTCTATGCCAGCCTGGCTAAGTGCAACTGGCAGTTGCCCTGATCTTTGAAAATGAACTAAGTAAAGGACAGTCTGCTCTTTAGTCTTGAGTTGGACAAGCAACAAGGTTGAGGACAATAACAGGGAAAATAAATATGTGGTACTGTGCTGGAATGGTTTGTTCACTGCTTAACCTCTGTTTTTTTGCTGTGTTGTTCCCTGCCACCCATAAATAAGATGTTATGCTCATTACTGCCAAATCTCTCTTTAGTCTCTCCATGCTCACTGCCAAATCTCTCTTTAGTCTCTCCATGCTCTGATCCTCCTGTATTACTCTTTTTCAGTCATGCTTAGTTGTAGATGTTTGACTCTGAAATACAGATGTCAACCAATACATTTCTGTTTCAGCTGAATGAACAGATATGTTCACATATATTATTTCTTCTCTCTATGACTCATTTACTTCATCTGCAAAGAGGAGCTTCATCTTCAGATGAAAGACTGACGATAATCTACTGACTTAATAAAAGAGGTGTTCCAAGTTCTTCACTGCCAGTGTAAACTTGTATAGGGTATTTGGACAAACATGGTATCAGAGGACAGAATTTCAGAAGGCCTTCGCTTAATGGATGCTGAATTTCTCTGAACACCCACTTGCCTTTGGGCTCATGGGCAGGAAACAGCCTTTGTGATGAAAATGGCACTATTTCTTCAATCGTGCAGCGAGATCCATCTTATTGTTTTGTATTTGTGTGGAGTACTGTCCCACATTTATTGGAATAATTGCTACTGCAGCAAGGTGGTTTACTTTTAAAATGTAGAACAACAGGAACTAGACTGAATGATTAAATTGTACTGATGATTGGAGTTTAAGTAACAGGTAATGCACTAATTTTAGTATAGGAAATACACTAAAAAAGCAGTAAGAGCTCCTCTTGAACTTCATAATTAATGAGAACTGCCATGATCCTTCAAAATATTTCTAATCACACTTCCTTTTATGTTAAGAAGTATACAGGAACTCACAGAAGTCAGCTGGTAGAAATCTTTTCACAAAGCACTTTCCAGAGCACTGCACAAGCCATGTGTGCTCCCCTAGAGGGTCCTGGAGCCAGATCTTGCCCATGTTGAATCCTGGCCAACAGTCTCATTTCTTCCAGTGAAACAGAACAAAGTGAGGCCTTCAGACAAGAGTGTACCCAACACACACCTCTGAACTACATGTACCCAAATAAGCACCATCAGCTGTGCTGAGTGTTTCTGGAAGGGAGATGAGTGGGATTCTCATCACTTAACTTTGAAAGATCTCATTTGGCTAGTTCTCAAGTATCTCTTTAATTCATGGATGGAAGAGAGCATCATTAGAGAGCAATTCTTCCATTTTAGGTGTCTGCAGTACGATGAGGGGAGTTCTACCTTAGTGCCTGTTCCTCTGCACTCATACAGAAAGCCTAGACAGATGGCTTGGCTATAAATGTCTGAAAATGAGAGGTTTCTCTCACCTATCTAGACACAACAGAATCTGCTGGATATTAGAGGCTTTGTGGTGGCTCTGGGTCAGATAACAAATGCCTGAAAACATGTTGCCATTTGGCTGAATCATTGCAACCATGCAAGATCTTAATTTTAATTTAAAGACTGTTTATAAGAAGTTTCTGAACTTTAGTCTTGGCCTAGAATGAGTAAGGCCTGAGGATCAGCCACTGATCCTCAAGATAAGAAGGTCTTTCAGCAGCTCTGTAATTAAAGGAAAAAACCCAGCTTTTCTTCAGATCACTGCTTTAATCTTGTTCCTCCCACCAATGTGGGAATTTCGTGTTCTGCCCCCAGATGCAGAAGGCTCTTTATAGTGTCAGCCTGAGTGAACAGCAGGAGCTTACACTGTCATTGCAGCTGCACCTTTGAGGCTTTGGAAATCACATAACTGAAAGTTGACACTAATGAAGTTGTGCAATCTTTTCTATTATAGTTTCTGCTACCACTCAGTTCCCACAGTACGTAGGCAGGGATTTCTAGGCCTGTGGTAGGGAAAAGAATGAAGGGATTCAACTCTGAAGTCCTTGTTGGCATCTGAGGTCTTGATGTCACCCCTTCATGTGGCCTTTATGTGAACTGTCATCTTTAAAAGTTTGCTGCCTTTGGGGAACAAGTGAAGGATTGGGGCATTAGGGTGGGTAAGTTATTGGTATGTGACAAGTTGAATGTGTCATCAGCTCTTTGTGCAAAGGTGCTTTATCTCTGATGCTGGTGAATAAAATGGAAAGGTACTTGAACATTTTGGCTGTCTTTAAACAATACAGATAACAGCAAAACACAAAATGTTTGCTCTTTTTGTTCCCCTAGATGCAGACATTTGGTTTTTACATCACACTGTCTGTGTAATGCTTCTGTTTGTCAGAGTAATTTAAAAGAAAACAGCAGTGAAGTTTTTTAGAGATCCCAACAGCTAATGCAAATACTCTTCAAATCACAGTAATGGATCAGTCAAGTGGAGACAGTTTTGCCTATCTGTGAGAAGCCACTTTTCAAAACAAGATATATATCATATCATAGAAAACAAGAGGGTACTAGAGAGTATTATCAGGCAAATGTGATAGCCCAGAGATGTCAGAGATCACATATCAGCTCTCTACAAATAATGATTTAATTAAAGTCATTATTCTGCTCACCTGTGTAAAATTAACCAGTCCTCACATTTTCATGGGCTGAAACTTAAGTGTCTCCTGTGCTCTCCCATGTCTGGGACATCAGCGTGGGGTTCTTTGCCTGCACATAAGCCCCTGTGAATAAATAAATGGTTATTGGGAAATAGTAGTGTCTGTGGGATGCTGGCGTTTCAACATTTATAGTCATCCTGAAGCTTTGTGACAAGCAGGTACAACAAAAGCTGAGGGACAGCTTTGTGGGAGAGCACTTGATAGACGACACAAACTCAAGTCTACAGGCACTTCAGCCACATCACTGCCAGAGCTCTATCCCTGGATGATCTTTTTTGCTCTCTCTGGAAATTCCCCAGAGAAAGTTTAGTTAGAGAGGCAGATTTGTCAAAATGATTCAAGGAAATGACTATAAGAGCTGTGAACTTTTTTCTAGCTTCATGTATTGAGACCACTGGGCTTGATTCTCCTCCCAGGGCTGCTGTGTGTACCACATACGTTTTCCAGGCAAAGTACAACCCCAGACCTGCTGACCTTCTTTGTCATCATGTAGAACAGTAATTTAAACATTTATGTGGAAGTTATTTGTACTGAGAACAAAGTGTATCTAAAATTGAGCATAAAATTGTACAATTGATCAAAAATGAGGTTTAACTTCTAAGCAATTCCTGATTTGAAATCCTACCCTGAAGCACCTGAATATATTAAAGAGGATTTTTTTTCAGAACTTCTTTAAATTTATACTCCTCCTTACCAAATGCATGTCTACACGTAATGCTTTTTGTTAGTCTCACAAAGGGAGGTCACCATCATTGCTCTACCACCATTTGGATAAGGAAAGAGACCTGGACTTAAGGACAGGGACTGACTGAGCTGGCAAATCAGGAGTGGAGCTGGATGGGGAAGTGAGAAGTCCTGTTGGAGTCCAAGCCTGATTCAACAGGCACCCTCTCATCTAGCTCTTCTCCTGGTGCCATACTGTCTCCCTAGGCAACTATAGATTGGAGAGGAGACAAAAATTCTTGTATACAGAACTGCAAAGCAATGACTTGAGCTTGGATGTAGGAAAATGTCAGGGAAATACAGCGAACTAGCAGTTGAAGCAGAGGCGTTGAAGTCAGGTGCTTCAGGTTCTATTTTTGGCTTGGACCAGTCATTTCACTTCTTACTTTGGCTTCCCCTCTGCAAGATGAAAAATGAGGATGCCTACGGCTGCCTCCTGGGACTGGATCATCTTGCTAAAGCCAGGGCTGTCAAATCTTATATTCTGGGTGATGCTCAGTTGACCTCAGCTCTGTTCTTCTCTGCTTTGGTGCCTGCAAGTCCTTCATTTCTATCTCCCCTCTGCTTTTTTGGGCTCCTGCAGGCAAAACAGAGCAGTGTCACGGCAACAAATCTTGGGATTGCTGCTGGGTGGGAGCCTCCTTTGTTTCTGTATACCCTGGGGATTTCCATCATACCATCTGATGTGCAAAATATCCTGGGCTGCCCTTTGGGTGATGTGGGGTGCCTGTAGGGGTAGTAAAGTAGACCAAGTAGAGCTATGGCCTTTGTGCAAAGCACTTCCACTCCTGTCTAAATGAGGGATGCAGTTTCAGGGCACAGGCACTAGAACATGTAAACAGAAAGGCAGCAGAGCTGGAAAGGGTCTGATACAAGTCTGCAGAGGAGTGGTAGAGGGAGCTGGGGGAGCTCCTTTTCCTGGAGAAAAGGAGGCTCAGGGAGACCTTCTCAGTCCCCACAACTCCCTGACAGGAGCGTGCAGCCAGGTGGAGGTCAGGCTCTGCTCCCAGGGAACAGGGGACAGGACAAGAGAAAACGGCCTCTAGTAGCACCAGGGGAGGTTTAGATTGGATATTGTGGAATATTTCCTGATCAAAAGAGTTGTCCAGCCCTGGCACAGCTGCCCAGGGCAGTGGTGGAGTCACAATCCCTGGAGGGATTTAACAGATGTGTGGAATTAGCACCTGGGGACATGGAGTAGTGGTGGCCTTGTCAGTGCTGGGGGAATGGTTGGACTTGATGGGCTTAAAGGGGTTTTCCAACCTAAGTACTTCTATGGCCCTGCTCCGTTGTATCTCTGTGGACTGTCAGCCCAGGCATGGTTCTGGGAGGGAACAGCTGGAAGTGGTGAAGGCTAAGTGATGATCACCACCTCAGCTCGGCCATCCTTGCTTTGAATGAACGAGTTTCCAAGGCTGCAGGTGTGTTCTCTTTGCTGCGTTCCCGTTACATCCCGGCTAATTAGGAGTCTCTCCTTTTTTACAGGAAGCACAGCCAACTCCTCCTGCCCTTCCCTTCTTGTATCAATCAGAATCGCTACCACCTAAATTCAGGTGTGCCTAGAGAACTCCTCCTTCTCAGAGCCCCTTCCCAGTGCCGCGGGGAGTGAGGCGACGGCTCCAGCGAGCAGAAGGTGATTTTACGATTATTTCTGGTTTTAGGGCAGGAGTGCTCGGGGCTGCGGGCAGCCAGGAGGAGCGTCCGCGCTGCCTTTCCACCCTTCCACCCGATTCCGGGAGGCGCCAGGGCCCGGCAACCAGGAGGATTTCGGCGCAGGGCAGCCCCGGACCGGCCCCTTTGTTCGTGTGGGCCCGGCCGTGAGCCGGGAGGGACAGAGAGCGACGGTGCCGGCCCTGCATCCTCCTCCGCCCCCGCTGCTCCGAGCCGCCGCCCAGATCCCTCCTCCCGGCTCCCCGCTCCCTCCTCCCGGCTCTCGGCTCGGCCGCGCAGGGAGTGGCAGGGCGGCTGCCGGCCGGGGTCGCATCCTGCGGTGGCACTGAGCCCGCTGCCCCGCTCCGCCGGGCAGCCCCAGGGTAAGGGGGACAGCGGGAGGGACGGCAGCGCCCGGCCAGCCCACGGCACAACAAAGGAGGGATGAATGGAGAAGGTGCGGGAGGAGCTCGGGCAGCGGGGATGCGCCGCTCGGTACCGATGGGAGGCTCGGCCGCCGCGCGCATTGTCCTTGGGCTGGGAAAGGCACCGAGCATCCTCGGCGGGCCGGCATCCCGGCTGGCTTCCTCGGTTGGGCAGAACCGGCACACACCGGCGGCGGGAGGGGCTTGGGGCGGGGTGCGGGCCTGCCGGGGGTGCGCACCCACCGACAGCCCCGGGCAGGGTGCGGGGTGGGCGCTCGCTGCTCCTCCGGGGTCACGGTAAACGCGCTCTTGGAGCGGCCAGGGGGGCAGCGGCCTGATGCCATGGAGACGGAGGTGGGAGTGGGTGTCAGCATCCATGTCTCGGTGCCGAGCGAGTTTTGGGTTTGAAATGGGAGGAAATTTGTCTTTTGTCTTTGGGAAGCTTGACTGCTCGCTGGGTTCAGTGTCCTCACTCGGTTTTTCTCGTTTAACGATCCCGATATCGACATTAACCACATCCTGCGGGATCTGATGTGGGGTTTTTGTCTGTGGCAAGATGTGCTTCTGAGGAAGGCCCAGGTTGAGTTGCTGGCAATGGCATATTGCTCAGGTTATGAGCAGCCAGGCAGATGCAGGAGGGCTCTGCCCCTTGCATCTCCTGACACAAAACAGCAAAGGGTGTTTGGGGCAGCATCCAGGGATGGAGGCAGAGGCATGAGTTGTTATCTCCACAGTATCCAGCCAGGCTGCAGCGGCGTTTTGGAAGCGCTGGGAGACAAAGCACTGTGTCAGCACCGAGTGTTATTTGCTGCTCTGTTGAGCATCAGTCTCACAGGCCTATAAACCTTGTCTTAGAAACTCATCCTACTGGAATGGATGTCAAGTTTTACTAGTCCATCCATTACTGCTGGCTAGAAGTGTTTCCTTGAGGGTGACTTGCAACTCAAGAACTGGTCTGCATGTGGACAGAGATATAGTTGGGGTGCCTAGGTAGGCTTGTTGGCCTTAGCCTCTGCCCAGCTGCCTGATAACAGCGTTCCACTCTTCATCAGTGCTCCAGGAGAGCCCCATTAATCAGCACGGGTCTGTCATTGCTGGTGTGGTGATGCTTTTGAACATAGTGCAGCTCCCGATCTTAAAGTTGGGTCTGAGATAGAGCATTTTAAGAAATTACCTGCCTGCTGTTAGAGCCTGCCAGGGATTAGGAAGGATGGAGTCTGCATCAAATAGCTGTGTTCTCACGAAAGTTGTCACTGCCTACCAGAAATCTCTGGGAGTGCAGGACTTCAAAGGCTCAGCTCTGAGACATGGCACAAGTGACAACATTAGCACCAGCCACTGCAGCACAGCAGGGAGAAGCTGTGCTGGAGCCTGTCTGTCATCTCAGGAACAGAGATGTGGGGCTGCCTTAGTGAAGGGAAACCTCATGTGTTTTTTCAGGAGATGCTTTTAGAATCAGTATGGATGGGATTATCTACTGAGGCCAAGGGTTGGTATGTGCTCCTCTAGCCTTGGAGGCTGCCATAATCTACTCTAGCAAGGAGCAGTTCCTCTTTATGTTCATAAAGTTCCTCCTTTATGTTTCTTCTTTATCCCCACTTGTGCTTTTTTGATTGGTAGAAGTAGTGATGGAGAACCCAGAGGAAGGATTTTCTGGTACCGAGGGATGTGGCTCTGTAAGGACATCCAGGTTGATTCTTCCATTGTGTTATTGGGTGGTTAAAATGGATCAAGGCATGTGTTCCACCTCATGATTGAGGCTGTTGGTTTTATTTATCAAAATGCTGCCTCTGTCCATGAAACTTGGGGAAATTAATTTTTTTTTTTAGAGAGGGTGTTTTATAATTATGGTGAGGACAGGAGACTATATAAAGCAAGTTCCATGCCCCACCAGTGGTGTTGGTACCACTTTGCAGAGAGTACCATGCATGGCCTGGTTTAGATACTTTTAGAGCTCTGGGAAAGCCCAGGTATGGATAGCTAGACCTGAATGTGACTTGTTGCTAGCCTGTGTTAGACACTGGTGTGCACTTATCTATAGAGATATCTTTAGATATTTAGGGAGAGATCTATTTTTTCATGGATGCCTTTTATAAATACCTTGTGACTCTTTTCCTCTCCATCTCCCAAGGCTCAAGAATGACCAAGGAAGTTGCTGACATGGCTTGAGAGCACTATTTTTTCGTCTGTTGCCGATTTAAATGCCCCCAGTAATCAGTCTATGGCTGTTATTCTTTTATCACTGTTCTTGTGGTATTTATGGTAGAATTTCAGGTCTTGTTAGCCAGGGAGAGCACCTTGGATGATAGTACTGGTGAAGTCAGACTCCAGCGTGACTTGGGCTTTGTTTTACTGGTCAATTTTTTAAAACAACCACATTAAGTTGCTGAATAAAGGTGAACTGTCCATACTTACTCCAGAAGCCCAGGTAAGGAATTGGGCTTGGTCTTTCTTGTGTCCTACTCCATTCCTGTCTTCTCCATGTGGCTCCTTCCTGTCTTATCCCACGTGGAAGCTCTTGTCTCCATGGCTGACACTGATGGAGACACACAGAATTCTCAGTGTATCGTTGTACAAAGTCTCTTTCTGCAGCACCCCCGTGCTCTTGGAGCCTTTCCCTGTTCTGCTGAGAGCAGGCTGTGTGCTCTGCTGAGTGTTGATGCTAAACAGGACAAAGCAAATGCACTTCCCTCATAGCTGGATTTAATTTCTTGCTTTTATATGATTGTGCAGTAGCTCTTGTTGTGGAAAAATTACTTCTGTGCATGTGACTGATACTGTCTGCTATTCCTGAAAAAAAGATTCTGTTGAAACCCCTTTTAAATAAAACCTACAGCAAGCTCACAATGTTTCTGCATCAGACTTTTTGGAAATCATTCCCATACACTGGTACAGTTTTTGTTATCCCATTCTAACTAAGTGAAACTGTATCTATAAAACAGCCATGGCTGGTTCAGATGCAGCATAAGCAAAGAAAGATGTGTGAAGAAATAAAGCCAACTTTTTCACATTTTTGTTGCTTTTTTAAAAATTCAGAATGATGGAATTAAATATAATGCTGACTTGAACTGGCGCTGAAGTTAAGTGATATTTTCATTTCAGTTATTTATTTTATTGAGCTAATGTTTAATCACCTGCATAGTTGCAGAGAAATGTGGCACAGACTGGCAAAATTCCATGTTGCAGTTTCTGAGCCTATCATGGAGTCTCTATCTCCTCATCCTAGTCTGCTGAAGCACAAAGGGAATCTAAACTTTGGTTTATTTTGAGAGTTTTTGCTCTGAATTCTGCTGTTGATTCCCTTGATAACTCCATTTGTGCCTGTGAAAGCCACATTATTATTTTTGAAAATATTTATACTGTTTGTCTATAAAATAACTTCAGAAGGACTTCCCAAGTGCTTTGATGGGTTAGATATTCAGGGAGATACTGGTGCCATCTCTGCCACTGTTTTTTCAGAAGTCTTGAGAAAAACAATTTCTTCCTATCTGTTTCGCCCAGGTACAAAAAGGGTGTTGTAATTCTGACCTCCTTTGAGGTTTGTGAATGAAATGCTCCGGGGATGTTGGGTATGTGGCTCTTGGAACTTTTAAATCCCTTTTTGCTCCTTATAAATCCCTTTCCTGTGCTTTCACACATGCTTCCTTTAAAAAGGTAATGCAAATTTAATTGTATTGCCTGTGCCAGAGCTCTCGGTCAAAATTAATTCTATTTTATTTTACTGAATAACTTGCATAGTGTAGTAAAGACCACGTGGATATTGGTTACACTGGAAAGATTTCACAGAAACTTCAAGAAATCGTCTGATCCATCTGTCTGTTCCAGATTGGATCTGTCTTCACCTGTCATTCAAGACAGAGGTTTGAAGATTTTTATTTTTCAAAGAATAATGTAGCAATCATGGAATTTGCACAGCCTCTCTGGGCAGTCTGGCTCAGTGTGAACTGTTTTCTGTAGTGCATGTTTCCTCCTTTGTTTTGTTGTTGTCATTGTCACTTTGCCTATCTGCCTGTTTCTGTACAAAGGTGTTTCACTGACAAAAAACAACACAATTTCTTTTGCAGCATGAACTTCTTTTGCATCACATCCTCTGGTGGGGCAGGGAAGGCTTCCAGCCTGAGGCACCAGCTTCTGACATATCACTGAAAAAGGATTTTTCTGGCTGATCTGTTCTTTTTCTTCCTTTGGCATATTCCTCCCCTATTTATCTGTTGCATCATGCTTTGACAACTTCTGTGTCCTGTAATTAGTACTGGAAACTTTTCAGTAGCCTGACAGGCACAAAAAGCAGCTGCCTGTTGAAACAAACAACACTTTCCCATCCTTTATGAACAGTCACATTCATGACCTGCAAGTGCCTCCCCTGGATGCAGGGACTGTCCTGGCTGCAGAACAAACCTCCCTAGAAAAAGGGGCCTCTCCAGTTGTGTTTAATGGTCTTTGTAGCCTCATATTTGGCTGTTGTATATCGGGTACTGTGCTACCTCTGTGAAGTATCAGCATGAAGTTGGTCCTGGTGACTAAAGCCTCCTCCTTGGCTATAATTAGCATTTAGCTATTTGTTTTATAACTGAAATCCTTACTATGCAAATTGGAGCAGGTCAGTCTGCAACCTTGGATAAGTGCCTTTTTTTTTTTTTTCCTCTCTGGACTTTTGTTTCCCAGCTGGTAAGTTTGGCATGTTTAGCTGATGACCCATCCACCAGCCATCCCTAATGGAGATTTAATGATGAACAAAAAGGCAGGCTTGTGTGGATATGCTGGTGAGACAGAGGATGCCTGTTGGAGGAAGGATGCTTTGCTTTTCAGTGTTAATCTTTTATGTGTCTATTTATGTGGGCTTTTACTGGGGCCTGTGTAGTAGCTTTTTGAACTTGCTGAGTCTCATCCATAGGAAAACTTTGTTTACATGTGTACATATATTTATGTATATTTCTAGTAAATGATGCTGGCAATAGTAATGCCTCCTGCAAGCTTAATCTTGGTGTCTCTGAAGCATCTGCAAGCACTATTCCTTTTTTTATCTCTGAATCTCCTCAAAACTCTGGCTCCTACACCTTCCCGGCATAGGTGCTGGGAAGGTGTAGGAGCACTTCCAGCACACGTAACATGGAAATGTCAAAGTCAAATGGTGCTTTTTGGTGATCATATGATTCAGGTTTATGGAGTGCTATGATGCATTCTTCCTTAGGGTGCCAGCAGCTTTGATTGCCATTGTTAGAAGTGACAACTCAGGTTTTGCTCTTCCTTTTTGGCTGAAACATGACCAGTTTGTGTTAAGAGATGTTGTGTCACTGCTCTGCATTGTGATGTAAGGAGGCTGCTTTTTGTAAGGGCACTGTACTTGCTTGGCCAGATAAGATTATATCTTGATCTCTGTAAAAAATAATGATTGTGGCTTTGCCTGCATTAGTGGTATAGAAACAGCCTGTTTCTGTGAGAAGTGAAGGAGTAGCCAGGGACACGTGGTGACTCTAAAGCTCCAGCTGGAACACGTATTGCTGTGGTACTCCAAGAGTATGGTGGGCTGATCCATCTGTCCTGCCTACCTGCTTGCAGGCTGAGTTCATTGCTCTTACCTCCAGAGATATGAACAATTAAATCTTATTTTTAGCACTGATCTGTCTATGCAGACCCTTTCCTTTTGCCTGTTGGAATCTACACATCATGGACTGCTGTGTGTGCTTCTCAATGGCATGGCAGTGTCTGCATAGAGGTGCTGACTGAAATCAGGCTGCGGAGCACTCCAGCTCCTGCTGGGCCTCTGCTGCTGTGGAAGGAGGCTGGGATTGACAACCTGGCCCAGATGTGGCAACCTCTCCTGTTCCTGCCAGCCCAGCACGTCCTGCTGGAGTGGGCATGTTGAGTCTCCACACCGGCTGTGCAATCTGACTGGATAGGGTGGGGTTTTATCTTCTCCCTCCCTAGAAACTGCAATCTCTACCTCCCCATGTGTTACATACTAGTGAGCCATCCTCTGGTGCTGGTGTGGCTTAGTGCCCAGAGGTTTAGAGCTGGGATCTTGCCTCTCTCCACATGGTGCAATCCAAAGTAAACATTGGCTTTTGCAAGGCACGGTGTGAGGTGTGCGGAGAAAGGATCTGTGTGGTAGGAGGAGATAACACATCAAATTGGACCTTACCTGTCAGTATTACAACTTGCCAAAATTATGATTTTGGTCATTGATAGGGATGTAATTTGAATATGATATGGATGTAATTTGAATAAGAGGTGTTCCTTCTTGTACTTTAAGGTCCATGAGCTATCCAAACTCCTGTTGTGTGAGGAGTGTGTGAGATGAGTGAGGTTACAGGTGGTAAATTAAGAAACTCCATGATTAACACATACTGAAAGCAAACTCTCCAGATTACTGTTCTCACTGTGCACCAGTGGCTGTGGTGGGAGCTGTGTCGGTATGTCAGTGTCAGTGAGGGCTGGAAGTGTTTGTAGAGAGGCTCAAGAGAAAGCAGCAATTAATGCACATAGCACAGAGGTCATCTGCTTAAATGGAAGGCTGGGTTTGGGCTGGTGAATCAGCAGGGAGGAGGATGAGGGTGCTTCTGGGAGCAACTGTGTCAGCATTGCTCTGTTGCCATCAGTACAGCAACAGGAAGCAGGATGCTCGTGTGGGTAGAGGGGTTGGGGCTTGCACTTGGTGTCCCAGAGGGAGAGTGAGTTTGCTGCTGAGTGTCTTTGGTGTGGTGACCTCAGATCTTTCAAGAGGTACCAGTGGTGTGTAACCTCCTGCTCGGTCCCCCTCAGCTGACAGATTGGTACTGTTACCATCCGTCTGTATGTAGCAAGGACATCAGTCACTGCTGTGGAAGAAGGAAGCAGGAGTTCTGTCTGTCAGTGCTGTATCTTAGCTATGGGTGATTAGAGGTTGGATCTTTAGAGGTCCATTCCAACCCAACTGGTTCTACCATAGTCTATTTACTTTTTAGCTTCTTTCCTGTTGTACCTTAACATCCAGAGTGTGAAGGTGGGTTAGTTATTCTTTAAACTTTTGGGAACAGTTGCTTTGTTTGAAGGAATGAGGTTGTTAGCTCATAGTATTTGGCATAAAGTTTGTCCCTGGTCTGCTGAGACATCATCTGGGATGCAGCATGCACTTTGGGTTGCCCATGTCTAAAACAGACTGAACTCAAGTGAGGAGGCTTGGAGAAGGTCAGCTGAGATGACCTAAAAACTGGTGAGTCTCGTATCTCAGGACTTCTCAAAGGAGAGCATTGCTTGCTCTGAACAGCACAGAGAAGGCAGACAAAGGGCAAAGCTGTCTCCTGGGAGCTGGGCACAATGGGAGGGTGTCAGAGTTGTGCAAAGGGCACAGGAGGTACGTGGGCAGAAGGCTGGCTTGGATAAATCTGGGCTGGCAACTGGTGGGGGGTTTCCTGGGCAGCAGAGGCTGAAACTGTTTAGAATTAAATATCTTGTACAGTGGTTCCATAACTAATGGAAAGGGACTGCAGCAGGGGGAGGGTTGTGTATTCCTATCCTGCATCCCTGCCTGAGGTTTCGGCAGCTTGTGGAGAGGCAGGGTCAGGTTTCCCTTGGTGTTTGCACTGGGGTTGTTCTGAGGAGATTCTCTAGCAGATGTTACTCCTGCAGTGGCCCAGGGCAAGGCTTCTGTTTGGTTCTTGCTGGGATGACCAGGTCTCCATCACAAAAAGGATGGCACCATTGCATTAACATGGTGCCTTTTCCTGGTGCACTTGAGAGTATGTGTAGACATTGGACAGCATTAGTGGAGCACAGTGAGGACTTTAGGGGCAAGCCCAGTGTGTCCCAAGGTACACCAGAAACTGTTGCATCCCAGTCTTACTAACCAAATCATCTGCAAGTTTAAAGAGCAGTGCCATCAGACAGGCTGGTCTGCAGAGCCTACCTTGTAAAAAGGGGGGTAAAAATCAGGGCAGAAGGGACCTAGGTCCTGGTTTTCTTTCATAATCAAAGTTCAGGACAGAGGTTAGATTATAGAAGTGCACTAATTAAAATATATGTATTAATCTGAACTCCAGTTAGTAACAGATAAAATGCCAGGGTAAACTTTAGTGCTGTGCTAAATCAGCAGTCAAAAGCTAGGAAATTCCAAAAGTTCAGATCCTTCTGCAGCTCTGCACAGCATGCATAGCATGGCTGGGTTGTTGTATAGCTCATATTTAATTAAAGAAATTGTTTCTCCAGTAGAAAAATACCAAGCCATTAGAATGGAATATATGTCATGTATCATTGTGTTTCCTGCACTTGGCTTGTTCTCCTCATGTTTCTCTTCCAGATGCTGTTTTTGACAAATAAGACTTCCTGTGAATAGGGAACTTGGATTTTATCAAAGCCTCATTCTCTAATGGAATAGAGTGGCAATAAATCAAGTCTGAACTGACCTGCAGGACACCAGTTGTGAAACCTCTGTGTACATTCTGTTCCCTTCCTGTGGGAGCCTGCAACTTTGGTGTCATGCCCTAATAAATCTCTGCAGGGACACTGTCCCCTGCCCCTAGGGATGAACTCTGGGGAGTAGAACCTAATGCAGAACCATGTCCAGGATTTTTCCACAAATTAGAGATAGTTTTGCTCTCGTACAGAATTGTTGCTATCTGCTTAGTACAATTAGTACAGAATTGTTGCTATCTGCTGTATCAGTCCTCAGTAGGAATTTTGCCAGTGTGAGGAGCATAAGCTCATCCAGCCCATAAATTACTCCACAGTTTATGTGATTACTTCCTTGAATGTACTTTGGCTTTTCCTCTCTGCACTTTGCCTCAGGATTTGCATTGTGGTTTTTAGAGTGCAATAGGAGAGTTTTGCACATTGTTCCTTTAAAAAATCTTGGTTTAGAAGTAAATCACAGGACATTTAGTCTATCACAAAGGTTGAAATTAGTTTTAAAAATACCTGAGCTTTTAAATAAAAGTCCTCTAGGCTTTCTCTTGGCATTCTGTGCTATTACAAAACTTGAGTGAACAAGAAGACTAAACACACCTTCTCTAGAAGTTAACACCACTTCACACTTGTCAGGGAAATTATGTAGTGACAACAGAGCTTTATGGCTGAAAACCTATTTGAATTCTCCAGCTGCAAGAGAGAAAAACCTGATGGCTGACAGAGGGTATCAGGATTCCCTGGTTTTCCCTACATGTAGCTGTAAGCAATATGCTCCTTTCATTCCTGCAGTACTCTGTCTCCATTCCCTCTATGGGAGAAGGAAAGGTTTTCTTGCAAGATGAGTCTCACCTTAATTAAAAATGAGTGTCTCTCATTTCCTCAATACTTCAGTTAAGTGCAAGGATTTACTCCTAATCTGCCACGTGCTTCAGAAATGGGTTTCTGGTGGCTTGTCAGAAGGAGTAACTAATCAGAGAAGTGAGAAGGGAATGGCGCAATTACCTTGGATCGGATGGAACATCTTAAGGAATTAAAAGATAAAATTGTCTTTTCTTCTCAGCATAATCTGTCTCTATCAGCAAAGCTGCAGTTTGGTGTTATCATATCCTGTCTCTGATCGGATTCATTTCCTGTCCCTTTCACACCAGACTGAGCGCTTCAAGTCTGCCCCTTGGATTTGGATTTCAAGGCAAAATTCTGTTCTTGAAATCCCTAACCCATCTTTGCAGCATGGTCAGTGTTGTGAGCTTGGGGCATCAAATCTTTACTTGCTCTTCTCCCTGGCATGGGACTTGTAGCAGTAACATATCCAGAAGTAAGAACTCATGATGATGGGGCTTTGCTCCCTGAAAATCTCATTTTCCTGGGAGTGGGGAAGGTGCAGAAAAGCTTGGAAATATGGAGTGGATGCAACCAAGTGCTCGAAAACAAGAAATAACCTAAAAAATTGATTATCTTTAGGTCAGTAAAGGGTTTATATAAGGCCTAATGAAGGAATACTAGATTTGGCTCTGAAAGCTTTTTGCCTTTATTCTGTGTGCTTATTGAGGTGAGCGCAGAGCTACTCCAGTGATCAGGGGATCAAATTATTCTCTAGCATTTTATTTTCAGGGAGATGTTGAGCTTCACGTACTGTTTTGAACGTTTACAGTGCCTGATGCTGAAGGTTTCTGCCCTCAATAGTGGTGTTCTGAGAGGGAAAGCAGGGGTGGCTATGTGGCTATTTTACGGTAGGTTTGCTCTTGTCCAGTCTCAGAGGCTCTGACAGAAGTCAAGGGATGAAACCCAGAAATCTCTTGGAGGCTAATGAAAGAGTCTTTGTGTAGATTGAGCCATGACAGCCCTGAAAAAGGCTGAAATTCCACTTGCAAATGTGCTGCATCCCAAACCCTGGTGTTCCTCATCTGTAGCATGAACATGAGGAAAGATGGAATAGTGTTTAAATAATGGCACAAGCAACTGATTCTCAAAAAGTTGTCTTACTTTCTTTTGCTAACCTTTCCCTATCCAAGTAGTTGTCTTTGAAGTCACTGATTATTTGCATAAGTCAAAATTATTTTAAAGAAAGTGTTGTCCTGCTTCTCTGCATTGTTGTTATCATTAACCTTTTAGACAACATGATAATGTTGATTTCCCTCAGTCTGATAATTAAATGCTGTTCTTTACCTTTTTTTCCTATGGGCCCCATCCCTAAAAAGGTGTGTGCATTTCTGACTGAAAAAATCAAATTTAATTTCTTACATGTGAATTTTCAAATTTAGAAAATTAGAAATCTAAATCTAGACCAAACTGTTAGAGCAGTATTCAGATACAGCTGATTGGAATTCTACATGGGTCTGCTCTTATAGTGAAATCCCTGTGCCTTGCCCAGGGTGTCATGTTGGGTAAACACTTCTTAAATCCAGATCCAGCCAGAAGGAAGCACCAGGCACAGGATGGGATTCAGGCCAACTCAGTCTGGTGTCTGAAAACATGTTCCTGTGTCTTGCAGTTGTTGCACTCAGTAAGTCGAGGTGAAGAGAGCCTTATTTTGTGTATACCCATGAGGGCTTTCCTCTGCGGACTGTCCTCGTCCGGGTCTCTGCTTGGTTACTTATGCCTGTCCTGAACAGGATGTTATTCCACCTGGCAAGCAAGTGCTCGTGTGCCTTGAGGGTGAGAGGGATGGATGAAGCAGAGAAGCTGTGTGTGGATAAGCTGTATTTTTCTTCCAGTCCTTGGTTTGTGTTATTTCTCTACCACATTTATGAAATAATTGACTTTGAGCACCTCCAGTTGTTTGTTTTTAGTGTGTGCTGCTCTGATGCAATTATCCATGATGCTGCTAGGCATATCCAGACATATTGCTCCTGGTGAAAGGTATTTCTTGGCTGTATATCTGTACTTCGTTGAGAAGGAGCTCCCGTCTCAGTTCTGGAGACAAATTTCAAGAGATTCCGCTCTGGAATGAGCGTTTCCTCTAAAGAGAAAAGTGCTTCAGTAACTCCCTTTTCTTCTGCCAATGAGAGAAATTGATACTAGTGGGTCAAAGTGGAAAAAACCCGAAAAACTGTTTATTAAAAAAAAAAAAAGAAAGGATAGGGTGGTGTGAAGGATTGAATAAATGGTAGATATTAACTCCCAGAAACTTATCCTCCACCCACACACCCACCCACAGCAGAACAAAAACACTCAAAAATGCCCAGGGGAAGGACAGGGGCTGACCGCGTAGCCTGGAAAGCAAAATGGGGACGGGTCCCTTTGTCTGTGGGAAGGGAAGAGTTCACGTTCAGCCCGGAGCAGAGCAGATGGAAAACCTGTTGAATTTCTGGTCTGGGTCTCCTCCTCGCAGCAGGCGAACTTGGTGGATTTTAATGCCCTTTCTCGTGTTGGTTCAGCTCCTCTGGGGTCTCCGCTTCGGGGCGGTCCCGCCGCCTCCCCGGACGGGCCGAAAACAAAAACAAGCCAAGCCAAAAACAGTTCAAGGGAACAAAAACCCAAAAAGCCGCTGTAAGAATTCCCGGTATAGCCTGCAGACTAGGGAAAGGAAAGGGGAAAAAAACCTCTTGCTTCAAGCTAGCAAAAAACCCCAATCCAACACGAGGAACAAGGCAGCATCCCGGCCCGCGCCACGCGAGCACAGGGAGCCAGGGATTGAACGGAGCCCGCGCCCGGCGCTCCCGGGCTCCGACCCCGCCCCTGGCGCCTCTTAAAGATACACAGACAATTCTGGCATAAAGCGGATGGGTAAATAAAGTATCATCATAAAATCACCCCAAGACAGTTCCCCTTTTTGGGTCTGAGCCTGTGTGACTCACATTCAGCTGTGCCCTTTTTCTGTTGGAAAGATGGGGAAGAGAATGTTTTGGTCGTTTGAAGCAGAGTTTTGTATTGTGCATTCCTGGGATGCTTTTCTCGATTGTGGGAACAGACAGAACCATTCATCCCAGTATGGAAAGACTGCAGGAAGAATTCGGCAGAGATCTAGAAAATGCTTGTTGTCTGTCATATCTTGTAAAAGAAATAAAAACAAAATAAGCAGAGCTGGTGGCACTGGAGTATCCAGAGGAGCAGATGGGGTTTTCTTTACAGTGTTTCTGGAGAAAGTCATATTTCCATGAAGTTTTGCAGGAAGACAAAGCGTACAGCTTGTGCAGGTAATATGGGGAGTAGGAATGATAAATAACATAGAGAATAGAAATTTTCCCTTCCCCTGAAGTTTCTGGATAGAGCTTAAAGTCTATTCTGGCTGATTTCAGTATCAGGGAAGATGGATAGCTCATGTGTTTCTTACACCACATATTTGCCTATGTTCAGCCTCTACTGCTGGAAGCAGATTTTTTAGAAGAACTAGAAACAGGTTTTTCAGGAGGGCTCTGCTAATAGAGCCTGTTGGGAAGCTGAGGGTTCTGTATGGGAGCTCAGAGCATGTTGTTATCTCTAATGGAGCAGGGCAGTGCCCTGTGGAGATACTGGCCTGTGTCCCAGGCCAAGGATATTTCTGCAGCATAAAAGCTGCATCACTCAGTCAGGAACTAATGTGGGACTAGGATGGCTCAGGCAGCATTGCTCTGGGAGGTGAAGATGACCTAATGGTGTCATTTGGAAGAGCTCCATGCTCAGAGCTTCCTAAAAATCTGCTCATATATATTTGTGTTGAAGTGGGGGAGAAACTGGTGACAGAGAAGGAGTATCTGTCCCTAGCAGCAGGCACAGACCTCTTTAAAAGCATCCCAGACGTTTATTTTTATCTGTGTAGTACTGACAAATTGCATTTATAGTAAAATTTACTCTAGTTCATCCTTATTTCCCTGTGTGATGATGAATGTGCAGGGGTGTGCTGAGGCAGCTGTCCCTGGCTGTGGTCAGCCTGCAGCTTGTGACAGTGACACTTTAGATGGATGTGTTTGCCCTGTCAGACCCTTCTCATAAGCTGACATGCAATGGGCACAGCCTGGCAGGGGATGTGCTATGATTCCCAGTGGCATTTGAGAAGTTTTTGAATCTGTTGTATGTGAGTCCAGTGAGTGTGGCCATGATCATGGTTGTGTTTCAGGATAAAAGTATCTATCTGTTCCAAGGGGAGCATGATTAGCAGCCTGTGGAGTTCGTTTGGTTTTAGCATTAGTGTGTCGAAAGCAAATGTGTTTGTGTAAAGATTTCTGGCAGAAATATTTATGTGGTGGGAATACACTTCCTGTTGTTCCTCTCCCCAGTGTAAAAATATCCAGTTGTCCTGAGAAGAAGCAGAAAATCACAATATCCTGTGATGGGAGTGGACAGCTGATCTTTAGGGATAATGAGATGTGGAGAGAGAATGAACTGAAGTTCCTGTCTCCTCAAATATGAGCAGCAAAATAGAGGAACACACTAAATTCACTGTTCCCTAAAGTTTCCGTGGTTCTGGCTGCAAAGTTAAGGATCCAGAGATGCTCTCTAACAGAAGACTGAAAAACTGTAAAATCCTTTTGTTCTTCTGGCACCTTTTCTTACTTAAATTCTTCTCTACTACTGTTTTTTCCTTCCCTGTGTCTTTTTATCTTCTTATCCACATTCCTGGTTAATTCAACCAGCTGTGTGGAAGCACCAGCAGCCCCAGGTTGTTTAATCCTGAGTACGTCATCAAACCTTGTAACAAAAATGTAGGAACAAATAATGAGTGAATTCAGGAGTAAGGTCATGTTGTGAAGAGGGCAAACTTTCAGGCTGAAGGTGGTGGATTGAGATCTCTAGGTGGAGCACATCACCTGCCAGCAGAAGAGTTAGAAATCAAGTTTGTAAAATCAAAGCCAGCCCTGGGCAAAATGTGTAGTGTGAGATGGAGTGGGTGGGATATGCCACATCTGATGGCTTCACAGGTAAAAGGAACCTGGCTGATCAATGTTTCTCACCTCCAGATTCAGTTCCTTGTCTCCCTATTTTAGGCTAAACAGAACTGGAAGCTGCATCCTTCTGTCCAGCTCTGACAGCTGCTCCTTGCCAGCTCTGTTGCAGGAAGGCTGTTTCTTTTTCTTCCTTAAGAAGAGTTTCTTGCTCTTGTCTGTTATTTCTGCTGTGGGTGATGTGATTGGAGCATCCTGCCTCTCGTAGCCAGCCCTGACTTCTGTGTGAGGTGAATATCTGCAGGTGTCTGAATCAACCCCAGGTATTGAACACCTTTGTGGGCACATGGGAAAAAGGCATTGATCCCTCAGTTTTTTGCTCAGGCTCCTTCCCCAGGATGTCTCTGCTGATCCCTCCTTTCTTTGTCTCTTTAAGTTGATATAGGATGACTGACTCTTACTGCACTTTGGTGTTTTCAATATTTGTGAGCCCTCGGGAATGCAGTTTTGGAATTCTCCTTGTGGTTTTCCCTCCTCTGTGTCTGCTTGCAGCTTTTCCTGGAGCCCTGCCAGCCCCTGCTCACTCTGACCCAGCCTGTGTTCAAGTCCTTACTCATGCCTTAATCATTTCCCATCTCGTTATTGCAAATCCCTCCTTGCAGCATCTGTAAATCTTTGCTGCACTGATTCTCAGGGCTGCTGCCTCTTTCCTTTGCCCAGGAAGCTTTGTCCCCAGTTTCTGGCTGGCCCTTGGATTGCTCTCCTTGACATTAGGTTGGCTTTGTCGCTGGCTCACTCTGCTGCCACCCTTTCTCCTCCCCATTCTAGCCTGCTGACTCCCAACCTCAGCTTCCTTTTGGCTGATAGGCTCAATTTTAAAATTATTTTTCTTTATCCATTAGGAATGTTACTGCTTTTTTTTTAACAACTTAGTCATTTCCTTTATTTTTCCTTTCTTGTCATAAAATTGTGCTTGTTGATGCAACATCCTTGCAAGGAATGTTGAGGTTTTATTCCATTTCCATACTGAGAAGGGAATGACATAAGGAAGGGTTCTGACTTCACTATTGAATAATTGGTAGAGTTGTGCTTAAGTTTCAGGAAATTTTGGGGTGAGTTTTTTTAGAATTTTCTTGTAAATCCACAGGGTCAAATGCCCTTTTCTTCTGTGGTAAGTTTTTGGATTGGTCTTTAAGGAAAGGAGCTGAAAACTCCATTTCAGACACTGGCTTCATCCTTCCTTCCCCTGCCAGTTTGGAGAGGCTGCCCTGAAGGGTGGTGAGACTCAGGGCTGTGCATGAAAGGTGGTGCCTTTTGTCAGGATTCTGACAGCACAGCAGAGGCTTGGCAGCTGCTGAATTGAGGCTTTAGAATTTAAAACCAGTCAAAACCATTTCAGTTACTCAAATCCCGAACTGTATTTAACTGTATTTAAACTGTATTTAATGGCTCCGGGAAGTTTCACCTTTGGCCCTGGACTTTGAGATTGATGAAAAAAAAAAAAAGGTAACATGAAGATGGGAGATGAGGGAAATGATCACCCTCGTTTTATAGGAGAAGAAATGAAAGGTTTTGACTCCTCTAGGGCTGTGAGGACAGAGCTGGGCACTGCTTTTTGGGAGCCTGGTCCATGCTCTCCCACTCATTCTCGATCTGATTTCTTTGTGCTCTTCTCTTCCAGATATGTGACAATGGAAGAAGAGGTGCACCATCAAGAAGCCTGAACAGTGACACTGGGACAGCTCTTGAGACACTGGCAATAGGAGCCTGAGATACAGGAGACAGAAATCATGCTGAAACCAAGTGGACTTAAAATCCCAGGCAGGGCTGGGAAGCACTCCAGCCCCGTGGGACGGGCATCAGGGACCACTCCAGCTGCTGTCACCACTGGCTCAAAAGAAGGTAAGGGCTCCATGCAGGGGCATGAGCTGACCCAGGTGATTGCCTGGCTTGGAGGCAGTGGACTAGTGGAGCCAGTGTTCTGTGGGATGTGAAATTCCCCATCTGTATGAGGGTTGATGGATCAAAACAAGCATAACAGGGTTAATAAATGGGGTAATGCCAAGTAATGCACAAAACAGGCAAGTTGTGGAGTGAGGGGGAGACAGATGGATTCCCTGATGTTTAGTGCTGACAGAGGTACCTGTACAGACACTGGCATGGGAAGGGCTGTTAATTAGGCAGATGGGAACCTCCCCTATGACCTTAAACTCTGCCCTGTAGCCATGGTATTGGCCTGTGAGGGTGTAGGAGTAATAACTGAGTAATAACTGAGCACTTAAACTGGCCTGTGCTGTTTATGTCAAATTAGTGCCTTTGAGAAAGAAACATTTGAAGCCCTAGGATTTGAGTAGTGACTTACCTTCACATACCTGCACATGCCTTGCTGTTGTTGATCTATATCCAGTGTATACATAAGCTATGCAGACTGCCATTATCAGTATAATTAACACTTCAAAAGCAGTTGAGGGTGTGTTTTGCTTAGGATTAATTTTTCTGGCTTATTGGCTGGTGGGTTTTTTTTAAATTATACATAATTTAGTAAATATTCAAGATGGGAGTTTTGTATGTCATGTTTTTAATTTCACTTTGTTAAAAAAGGCTTTCTTCTTGCTTCTGGGTAAACACATCAGGATGATGTATATCCTATCAAAACTTGTACTTTCACTATATTACACTTTCATTTGAGAAGGTCACTGGTTGCTTCTTTAGATCTGTCAATCTCTTGTCCTTATAATTCAGGCCACTTCCTACATGCCTGGTTACTTTGCTATGTGTTTCAGTCTCTAAATATAGAACATTTAACAGAATCAGGAAAGCCTTTTACCTCTCAGACAGTGTTTTTAATCAAAGGGATAATACTGGTCAAAATTTGCGTTAATGTGCTTGGACAAATTAGTCTGGGATAGTGATGCTGCAAAATGAGGGTTACCAGAAATGCTGTCTCTTGTTAGAGTAATGCAGAAGTATTAATTATTTAATTTAAAAAAAAAAAAAAGCCAACCATCTCTGAGGTTCCTGTTTTGCCTGGGCATGTTAGGATGGTGATTCAGGCACAACCTCTGCACAGGATATTCACACAGGCTCTACTTGCTGCTGAGCCACTGACTCTGCTCCCTTATTACACCTCAGGGGATAAGCTCTGTTCATGGATTCTTCCATCTGAGCTCTCTCTTCTTTCAGTGACCAATAGTGTATGTATAACCTCTGCCACTGTAAATTCTTTCCCCAAACAGAATTGTAAAAGCCACAGGTCTAACTTGGCTTTTTGCACATCTGCGAGGTCTTGTTTGAGGGGCCAATCACTGCTTGAGGTGTTGGGCAGAGTTCCAGATCCTTTGGTGTGATACAGCACTATAGGGATTGGAAAGGTGCTGTTCTTTCCTTGCTGAGGACCTGGCCGTGAATGTGGATATTAACAAATGTTTGGATTGCAGTTATGTGTGGATGGGTTTTAATATTGGAAAGTCTGATTTGTTCATTTTGTGCCCAAATCTAAGATACTGACGTATCCTTTTATTTGTTTGCTAGAGGGAAGCATAAATTGACAAAGTGAAAGTTTGATACGTTTAGCTGTGTATATTGAAGTCATTCTTCTGACCCTGTCTTTCTGAATTTCCCCCTTGTTTCTCCATGCCCTAAACTGTGATTGAGGAATGAACCTGAACTCCAGTGATGTGCCTATATAACTCCCTGTTGTGACTCTCTCAAGGCGCTTCGGTTTCGATTTATAATTGCAGTGTGTCGTGGAGTTTCTTTCAGTTGATTTTAATCACGTGAAAAATATCAAAATGAGGGAAAAGGTCTGAGGCCTCTCTGCCCCCCAGAGGCTTTGCAGAGTCATCTCAGCAGGCACAGTTGGTGTGTGTCTTGTAATATAAAAGGGTCAGTCAGTGGCAGGGTCGAGGCAACCTCTGGGCTGAATGCAGCGCCTGTTCGCTAGAGTTCCTTTGTGCCTTGTTCAGCTCCAGCCATCTGTCACCAAGGGATATGCAGCCAAGTACCCTGCGTGGCTCCAAATGAAGTCTGACCTTTGCTTGAGAAGTTCTAAGTTTTATTCCTGGAAAAAAGTGGGCATGGAGAAGGGGAGAAGTCTTGTGATGGTGGGTTGGTATTGTGTGACACATGTACTGCTGCTCCTCTGACTCTCAGGGCAGCGCAGGAGGCATTTGGAAATTGTGGAGCTGCTGGAGCAATCACAGCACTGAGCCATTCCTACCTGGAAGGTGAGAACAGAGCACAGTGGGGTTACTTAAACAATGTGGCCTGGGTGTATAACAGTGGTTGGGTTTGTAGTGTTATCTGTGGTACCTTCTTGCTCAGTGTCCTACTCAAGAGCTACTGCTGTGTCCCTGCATGGCCTGCACCTGCTCTTCCTCCTGCAGATCTCTCCAAAAGTCTGGTCAGCTGCCTCTTGCTCCTCTCCTTTCCAAAGATAATGTGTGAGCAAAGTGTGCATCCCAAAATCCTGCTGATTGTCTGTGTGCCCTTCTCTGAGAGTGGCAGCATCTGTGCTGGCTGTGGGGCCCAGCCATAGCACAGTCATGAGATTCAGCCTTTGGTAGGGGAAAACTACCAGAGAAAATACTCTCTTTTTTTGTGTTACAGTGGTTTAATTCTATTCCAGAGCCAAGTGGAATCCACATCACTGAAATCCTAACCATAGCAGGCACTGACATGAATTTTGGGGATGCCTGCAGCCAAAGAATCTGGTGGTAGATGGATTTCATCACATTTCCTGGGATTAATCAGATCTGGGCCACTGGACTTTACATGAGGCCCTAGAGTTGTGTGAAGGAGTCTCTGTGTGAAGTGTTTGAGAAGCCGTGCAGAAACCATGAGCTCTATGACCTGTGCCTGTGCACTGAAAGTGCTTCCTGGGAGGCTGACGAGGTTTTCCTGACTCCAAAAAAATCATTACATGCCCTGAACTCCTGCCTTACTCCTTGCCTCTGCACTTACTTGCCTCTTGTCAGAAAAGTCAGAGGGGACGTCTGCATTTTCTGGAGCTTGATGGAAGAACACCAGAGTGGTTTGGGTTACAAAATACAGAGCTGCAACACTGATCTGTATGAATTTGCTACCTTGGTGGAGGATAGAAATCTCAAAATCCTGAAATGTAGTTGCAGAAGAGAACCATAAATCTAACAAAGCACAGAATTAAACTGCAGCAATGGCCAGTCTGTTGCCTCTGAGATATTCTTGGCTCTGGGAGTTTGGGGCGGGCTCAAAAAGACTCCAGATGGGGATTATATCTTTCAGATTGCATGTTAAGAGAAGATGCTTGTTCTCCAGTTGTACCTAAGATATGTCAGAGCCATTAGCTGCAAATGAATTTTTAAAAGCTTCACACTTTGATCTTCTTCCCCTCCCATAAGTTTATCAATCTTGTCTGCACAAGTGCAAGTGGAGGTACTTCCCTTTATTCTTACTCTGGAACACACAAAGTTGCTTTGATTTCTTCTTTCTCTTTTCCCCAGTGTTCTGTTATTATTCTTTTGTAGAAAGTCAAGTGTCTCTTATCTCTCTGTCATTTCTCTCTTCCTTTCCCAGGCATGGAGATTCCTCTTGAACATTTCCATGTACTCTTGACAGCTCACATCTTATGTACCAGAAAGAGGGTAGATGCAGATGGGAGGTGCTGTGCATGCATGTCCATAGAATTTCACAATTCATGGCTGTAGGTTTCTATAGTCACACTGAGCCAGCTTGTCACACATGCTGTATCAGAGTTATTTTTCCTGAAAACATATTCAGAGTCAATTCTGCTCGTGGAATGTCCTATGTCCTCTTTGAACTCTCCTTGAGTGGAGAGTTGTTGAGTCTCCTTACCTGAGCTGGTGCTTTCACAGAGCCATTAGGTATAAGAGCTTTTGTGGTGATGGTCTGGGTTAGGTACATTGGCTTGCTGTGGTTGTGGGCTTTTTAAAAAAAAAAAACAAAAAAAACAAACAGAAATTGCCATTTCCACTGAAAGTCAGTGGGGAACTGGCAGCTGACATGGCCTGCTGGAAGAAATGAGCCTTGAGTGGTGTCCATGCTGACTATCCTCTTCCCTTCTCTCTTGTAAAGCTGGAACAATGGAAAAAATAAATTCTGCTGCTTTGCAGTAACTATTTTCATTAACCAGACTGAAAATTCCTCTCTAGCTGCCTTGGGAGAGGATTTCCCACAAATGTGTTGGCTTATTTCCCATGTTTCAAGTGAAGAAAGTCACTGCTCTTGACCCCACATTCAAGAGAGGTTTCTGTGCTAAAGGTGTGGGTCATGGGTAAAGGGCTCAATATAATATTTGGATTTCTTGTTACAAAGCTCATATGTCTTGGTTTCTTTCCCACCCTCCTCCTGGAAAAGCCTGCTTTTGCAAGATGGAAAGAGAATGGAAGCTGTGATGAATGGGCCCACAGAGCCCTCCCAGCTGGTGGAACAGGTGAAAGCTGCTGGGAAGAGAAGCATTCACATTTCAGAGTGGGTTTTGTCTGCTCAGAGCAATGTTAGAGTAACATAGTTGGAGGAGAAATTTGCCTTTCATACTTCATTTGGCTGTCAGCTGGCTCTAGTGTTTGTTTATGGTTCTTAAACCTCTTGTTCAATTAAAAAATTCTAGCAAAAGACAGAGAACAGAAGAAATATTTGTATTTGCTAATGGAGCTGGGCAACATTGAGACTTCAGTGCTGGAGGCAAAAAAGCCCAAACTTACTAAGTTTTCTGTGAGACTTACGTGCATCCAGTCAGAATCCAGCGTAGACTTTGGATTTTACAGATGGTTCTTGTCTTTCTGAATGGGCAAGTGTGAGTATCTGTCACATGAATTTCGTGTTCAGGCACAGCTAACAATATCAAAACTGTTTTTCAGCACTTACCTAGTTTTATTGCCAAAAACTATGCTTTGATAGCTAAACTATACAGCATATTGCTGGGAGCCTGGCAGTGCTTTCTCGTTTTCATGTTAGTGTACATGCATTATTTTTGAGGAAGAATAAATGCACAAGGCTAATAATGTTGGCACAATGTCTGCTTCTGCAAACACTGTGTGTTGCTTTTGTTCACTAAAAATAAGAGTGAAGCAGACTGGAACGTTCCCAGGGCCATTAAAGAGAAGGGGATGACTGGCTCCATAGGGTAATTAAACTAAAATATGCTGTAATGAGGCTTTGATAAGCCTGAGCTGGGTATCAGGTCCTAGTTAGTTGCATTTGGATTTTGGGTACTGATGGGCTGAGGCTGGTCCCTCCTGAGGGACAGTTACTGCTGTGCCCCAGGGCTGAGTTTGCATGAGGGGGTTAACTTTTTTTAAAAAATTTATTTTCTAGAAATGTGATTATGTTCTGAGTGCTGCTTCTAGTTTAAGACTCGGGAATTCTGTGGCCAAGTCTCTTTTGATCTGTATCCACCTCAATTCTGCTGGAGGACCCTAAATCTCACCACCAGCTTAGCTCTCTTGTGCATTTACTGCCTTGCACTTGCCTTTCCCAGTGGAAAATTTTCATTCCTTTTTATTTCCCTGCCACAGTGTTAACAGCATCATCTTTGTAAATTAACTTGGAAATCAGTTGTTCTCTCCTTGAGTTTCTCAGGATGTTTTTTTAAGTTAAATTGGCTGGATGCATAGCACTAAGAAGCAATTTCTGTTGCTTCTAGAATTTTCTGTGTTAAAAAACAGAGGGAGGAGTGGTGTCCTTCCTGGGGAAATTATGCCTCAGTATTAAGAGAGAAGTTGGGGGAAGTTGTTCTCAGGTGATTATTGATGGTTTGGTTGTATCTTAGCACAGGCTTGTTTTATAAAGCTGCAAGAAACTGCTGAGGCTCTCTGATTTTGTATCAATCTATTAATTCTAATTCCCAAATAAATATTAAAGACACTAAACCACTGTTTTGCCTGCAACAAATGAAATAGGATTGTAATGTCCAGAGCAGCTGATTGACTGGCACAGACATAGGGACCTAATTCTTGTCTGTTCAAAGGCTTTGTGCCTCTTGATTAATATTAACTTGGGTGCTGTGTGCTGGTGAATTGAGAGAGAAGACCCCACATCACGGGGCCAGAGGCTGCTATTATTTCTAGTAAACATTTGGTTTTGCTGTTCTGCATCAGGCCTCATGGAGTGATTGGTATTGTCAGCTCCCATCTGAGTGCTGTCCTCAATTAAATCCATGCTGCAAGCTTGGGGTTGGATTAGTGATCCTGCTGGAAATGTGTCATTGGTGTCCATGAAGTTTGATTGGCTTTTGCTTTATGGTAATGGCTCTGTATACACAGTGTCTTCGCTTCCTTGGGGAATTAGAGGTTGAGGTGCCAGGGAGGTGTTTGAGGATCTAATGCCTCTATTACAGTGTCAGCAGATTAGCACTCCAGTACTAGCCAGAGCTGCAAGATCCAGCTCTGCACAGGCAGTCACCTGGTCAAGGAGCTAGCAGGTATCTAAAGGAAAACAAGATTGTTTTCAAGGGCTGAACAGGAAAAACTGCAAATGAGAGTTGCTGTTTTGCTGATCCAGGGCTGAGGTACAGCTGAGGAGTGGGAGCTGCAGCAACCCTGGGAGGGATCATTAGAGCCTGAGTGCATCCCCTCATTGCTGCCGTGGGTTTGACTGAAGTGCCCTGTATGGAAGTTCTGTCCCTCTGTACAAATCCAGTCACTCATGGACACAGATGCTGTCATGAGACCCTGCATATTTGTTCTCATCCTCATGGCATATCCTATGTCAAAGTTTTCTGGCTTGGTTGTGGACCAACCACTTGGCTATTTGCATAGGGCTTGTATTCAGGTCACATGTGCCTTTCATGAGCCGCTCTGCCTGCCATCCTGCACTCTGAAATACCTTTTGTATTTTATTTGGGGTTTTTGAAGGTGGTGGTTGCTCCACCCTTCCTGGTTCCCCTCCTGAAGGGAAGAAGTACCTTTGGCATTCATCTCCTGAGAAGTGATTCAGTGCATTCCAAGCAGTATGAAAGGACATTGAATCAATCTTAGTTTTATCAGCTTTACAAGTAACATATAGTGATAACTGTGAGTCTGATTTTAATTGTCTTAATGATGAGATACTCTTAGAAGGATTTGATGCAGTTAATCCTTAATATTCAGCTCGTTCATTGTGGATGAGGCATGAGCACACACCAAAGACATATGGAGGTCAGACACCCTCCTGCTCTCTCTGTCTGTAGCTCTTCACAGAACAGCAGGGAAAGAAAATCTGCTTCCCACAGATGTTCAGCTTATGGAGGTTGGAATATAATGAACTGAATCCTATTCAGCTGGGCTAGGGTAAGTCTGCAGCAGCATCACTATGGCTGTGCTTATGCCCATCAGAGTAGGGATGCAGCTTTGGGGTGGGATCTGCTCCTGCATGTTCTGCCTCCAACAATTGCACTAATCCAGCAAGAGCAGATTAATCATTAAAGGCCTGAGCCAATAGTCATTGAAATTAAAGGAAAGATTCCCTTTGGCATAGATGGATTTGGAGTGAGAGTCTGCAGAATTAAACTGGCATCAGACTGTTGGTACATAATATTTGCCATAGGCTGGAATTAACCATCACACACTGACCCTGCATGTGAGCATCTTCCTTGCAAGCAGTCAAGTAGGTGACTTGATATCCACAAAAGCCTTAAAACATTTAGAATACAAATATTATTCTCTATTTATTTTAAGTTCAGTAGGATATTTACTTTTTAATGAAGGTGTTAGTAAGTAAATTAATATCCAGTTCCCATAAAAGAGAGAAACTGGATTTTATGCAGGAGTGAGGTCTGTAAGAAAACACTGTTTATCACAACACTAAAATAATAAGAGTTGTCAAAATTGAGATGTCTGTGACTTCAGCAGCTCTATTCAAAATACATTTGATGGTCTCTCTGCTACAAAATGTGTTTGGCAATGCTGTTTTCCAGCATAGTAAATGTGTCCTGTGCTACATCTGGACCGTGGACCAGAGGATGCAGTGGAACACTTCACTTCATGGATGTGTTTGCAGAATCCTATGTGAGAAAGAAAATGTTTGTGAATGGGGATTTTTTCAATGGTCTCAGAGGAAGACAGTGATGAATTTAGCCATGAGTACCTCTTAAAACATGAACCTGCACCAAGGCTCAGGAGTTAATTTGTGTGATGCAGTGCACTGCCAGTGCTCCAGTTGTAGGACAGTGTTGTGCAGGAGTTAACTCTCCTACAGGAGTGTTGCCAGTCTGCTTGAGGAATTCCTACCAAGCAGGAGCTGTAAGTCATTCTCACTTTCTGTAACTATAAGCCTCCTATGCACGCATGAAACCTATCTGTTCAAGACTCTGAATGCCTCACCATCTCCTGTAAAGCTTGAAGGCTGTGATGAAGGTCAGTATTACCCATGTGTTACACAAAAGACAGCTTAAAGAAGTAGGTCTTGCTGTGTCATCCTGTAAGTCAGAGGTGAAAGTGGAATTTATCTTGGCCAGCAGATTTTTCTGGCCTTTTGTCCTTCCAGTCCTGGCACAGGAGCAGCAGCTTCCCTCTCTGATGCTGCTTCCCTTATCCTTTCCGTTGACTGAAGTGTTGTGTCTGTAAACATTAGTGCCTTTGGAATTTGGCTGTGGGTGTGTAGTCACTGAGCTATAGGCTAAATTTCTGTCCTGCACATGCTTGTCTTATTTCACACTTAAATCTGCACAGTTCTTTAGGATTCATGTCCCTGAAGACAACAGGAGCCTTTTGTATTGCTGTATAGCTTACTTCACAGAAATACTTTCTACAGAATATTTTATTTGGAGGTATTTGCTCAGAAAAAAATAAAAAAATCTTGCCAGAAATTAGAAGGGTTTGATGGAGATTTGAACAGAGGAATTTCAGGTAAGGATGGTATGATGTTGAGAAAATTCTGAACCCTCCAAAGGGCTTGGGGGTATCATCCTCAGTGACTGACTCTGTCCTGGCTGGGTGTTCAGAAGATAAAAGCCTAAAACTGATCATCTGATAAAGTGCTGAAGAAGGGGTGTGAGAGTCATAGTCCACATGTGAGTCTTTCATACTAGTAAGGTGTACTGGGAATGGGAGTGTAGTGTGTGCTCAGGGTGCCCAGTGAGGCACTGTGCTCAGTCTTCAACTGAGCAGCTCAACTCATCATCCCAGGCTTTATCTGTGATCTCTCACTTCACATCATCAATTTCCCCACCATCACTCCTGGAATGGTGTAAGATGTCATTTCTGGTGGTCACTGAGGCTTAGATCTGTTGGGTTTGAGAACACTTGCTGTGAGGGTCAATGTTTGTACTATAGCTCATGTATTTTAGGATCATGGGTCATGGTCATGTTTACTTTCAAAAAAAAAAATCCACTGCAAATAGGTGACTTGGCTTTTCTGCAAATGATGCCTGTTCATGTACAGCTCGTTGCCTTCTGAATTGGATACTTAGCTGTTTAAGCCAGGTATTTGGAATGAAGTAGATGACTCAGTGTTAATCTGCTCTCAAATATCCTTTTTATTAGATTAGGCAAAGCAAAGCCAGCCCAACGCACTCTGCATTCTGTGTAGCGTGGGGCTGTGTACAATCAGTCCATTGTGTGCTTGTAGCCTGCTCTGTGCATGGATGTGTGGCTGTAGGAATAAATCCCTGATGGAGTGGATGAATCAAAGCTGTGTGTCACACAGTGCAGCCCCAGGATTGTGCCCAAGTTTGCTTGGCAGTTATGAGGTTGTCTTTACCTCTGCTATAGTTCCTCTGGGGTCCTGGGGTGCTGCAGATGGCCCCTGGAATCTCCCTCTTTCAGGTGGATGCTCAAAGAGATGGTGCAATTATATTGATATCATATTTCTGCTGAGGAGGAGGAAAAACTACATACAGGGGAGAAAGCCTAGTGCTTGTCTGTCTGCTGGTACTATCCCAGTGGTTCAAACTCTGCTGTTTCTCAGCATAGCTGGTCACACTGAAAACCAGCCTCTCAGCATGCAGATAAGGAGCTAACAAAGCATCCTCCTTCATTCTTATATGTCAGGTGTTAAATTTTTCTACTCCCCTCAAGAGTATCTGCAGACAGAGCGTGAGGAAATACCTCTTGTGGCTGCAGGCTGCTAGCTCTTGTAAAGAGCAGTTGCTGTGAAGATTATCCCAACTCCTGCCAGAGGGAAGCAGAGCAAAGTAAAATCAGAAAGTCAGAGAAAAGCTTGTGGCTGTACCAAAGAAATATTTCTGGGATTCAGCAGTTAGAAATGAGAAATGGTGATCTGTCAAGAGAGGAGGAGTGAGGAAGATCTTACTGCTGTGCTGTATTGGTACATGTCTAGCCCTTATCATGGGGAGATTCCATGGTGCCAGCAGCACACTCGCTGCCTGACTTTGCAGCTTCCATTTGCACAAATGTTCTAAATAAAGGATGCATTAAGCCTGAGCTGGAGGAGTGCGGGCCTCTGCAGTGCTCAAAGTGCAGTGGGAGCAGAGGTATGAGTGGCACAGCTCATCACCTGTCACACCAGGGAAAATACTGCTCTGCACTCGAGCTAATCTGACCTGACTGGGGTAACCAGATCACTGAGCACTCTGAGGGTATATGAGAGATTATAATGCTTGTTCCATAGCTGGAGTGAGTGCTGTGCCCACAGGCAGTCTGTGCCAAAGTTGGAGTCAAACTAGACTGTCTCCTGTCCTTTAACTGTTCTTTCCCATGGATTGTTAGAGATACAGTCCATCTGCTTGTGCATGGCTACTCAGGTTATGCCCTGTGAGTAAACACCCTGAGTTATGCACACACAGCAACTTCTCCTGCATCTTGTTCCCAGTCCAGGGAGCTGCTGGGATCCCCTAAACTGGCTCCAGTCTGATCAGAAAGTAATAATTGCCTTCCAGACAAAGCCAGGCTCTTTTTTTTGCTGTTTTCTACATTTGATTGGGACTGAGCTAATGCTATCATTTCTGAATGAATAAGTCAGTGGCCTTTCTGTGTGCACCTGCTTGAGCAATGTACTGCTTGGCTGCTCATCTCGGTTGGTGCTGTAGGAATAGTCCCTGAGTCCATCCAAGTGGGTTTTATATGGGAATGATGCCTGAGCAAAATTCCAATATGTAAAAAGGCTGTGAAATTTCAAAACCCTGCTGCTCAGTTAGTTCTTCTGGTGGGGGGAAAGCTCTATGCTTTACTTGGCTGCTCTTTACAGTGTTTGGTGCTCAAGAGAAATTTCCCCAGTTCAGAACAGTCCCGAGACTGTTGCTCTCTCTGTGTTAGTGCCAGCGTTCTGCCTGGGAAATCGTTTATAAATGTCTTATTAAAGACCTGTGTCTGCCTCTTTTTCTTTCTTTTTGTTATTGGATCAGCTCACTGAGAGCAGCTGTCTTCACTTCCATCACAGCAGCCTCCAAACCACACTTGTGCCTTACAGATTCCCACAGCCGAAGAAACGACAGACAACTGTGCATGTGTGTGTATGTGCTGGGGTTCGTGGGCATGGGGGTTTAGGCCGAGCTTCTCCATGCTTCTTTGAAAAGAAAAGACTCCAGGAAATCAGCTTTGTGCTAGTTTTATGGAGAACTGAACACACGGTGTGACTGCAGCTCTGCAGCCAAGGACGTGTGCGAGTGTGAGCTGGCATTCACAGGGACTTGTCGACACTGGGGCTGCTGGAAGGAAGCTCCCCGTGCTGGGCAGGAGCCTTTCTTGTGAGTATCTCCCCTCTCCCCACTTGGTGTTTTTGCTCTCAAGGCTATCTCATAGGTTATTCTGGGCTGCTTTCTAATGCTCCTTTCTGCCCTTAAGTCTTTCATTACTTGCAGTGGTCTGTGTGAGGTAACCCAGTTTAGCTATGGGGCTAGTGGGACAAAACTTAGTGAGTCTTTAGAGCTAAGGGCTTGCTTGACTAGAAAGCTATATTTTCTTGTCAGAATAAGCTATGGTGAATAAAGTGAGTAATGCTTCTATGTGGAATATTCTCTAGTTGAAGTAGTTTTATTGTTTATTTAAGGAAGAATGGAGACTGTTATTTTGTAATACACCCTGGGATACTTTAACGTACTAACCTGGTGTTTATTAAATTCTAGTTTTGCAAGTGTGTCTGTATGTTATTTCTGGAGATAAGGGGTGGCACATGGTGAGGAAGAAGATACGGATGCTCCAATCTTTGTTAAACTTGCAAAGCTGTTAAAGTTATGGGATTTTTGTTTTCATTATTTTCAGTGAAAACAGGGGGCTTCTCCAGAGGTGTGATATATAGGCCCTGTTTTAAGGCTGAACAATGTTAAATAGAGTATTGAAAAGTAAATGTTGAAAGAATATGGTTTTAAAAATAATAATTACATAAAAATTAAGACTGCAATTTTGAGATTAATAGATCCATCCATATGCTGCAAGGTAATTATCCCTCAGTGAAAGAAACCTTGTGCATTTTCTACTAGTCACTTGCCTCCCTTGTACTGCCAAAAGCAATCTGCTTTGCATATTTTGTTGAATACCGTTGTTTATTTGAAAAAAACCTTTAAATCCTCACACATAAATATATAGCTTTGCTGTTTGTTTCTTTTCAGAATTATAGTGGATTTGATCTAGCATGGCTGGTAACCCTCACAGCTCCTCCATCCCTCCCATCTCTAGCAGGCACCAAGAATGTGCATCTTGCCTGTGGCAGAGCAGATTTTGTACCAGTCAGCATCTTGAATGAGACCTTTATAAGAAAGCCTTTGTTTGGGATGTCTGTGTGAGGTTCACTGCCCTTCCCAGCTGCCTCTTTGGAGGCAAATATTTGTCTCAATGGGCATCTCCTTCCATTCACTGCAAGACATCTTTGCAATGGTCCTTACTTGGTTTTGCTTCTCATTCATAATTCTTGTTCTTATTGTCTTCCTCCTCATTGCAGTTTTATTTCTGGATATGCCTCCTCTCTTCAAAGGAGCTAAACACAGGGATGCTGAAGTTGTATCAGATCTTAATATCCGTGCCATTGGGGTTATTCCTGGGAAGCAGCAGGGGCAATAGATTTTCAGAGTGCCAGATGCAGAGCTTGCCTCTGTGCCAGATCACAGCCCCAACTTTTCAGCTTTGAACTTGCAGAGCTTTCAGCCATTGTTTCCAAGTCAGCCATAAATCTCTGGGGCTCCTTCCTCCCACAATGTGCTTCCAGGCAGTTGGCTATTGGCTGCAAAGTATTGCTATTTCTCACAGGTACCTCTTCCTTCTCTGTTTCTGCCTCATTCTGCAGTTTGAAAGGGCTGTGATAAATCCTGCAGAAAGCAGCTACTTCATTGCTGTGCTCGATAATTTGAATTTCGATGTGGCAATGGGCTGGCTTTCACTTGATTGCTAGCAGTGTCATGTTTATATAATCCAGGTTGCTTTGAGAAGCTCAAATCCCCATGTGGTAACCTAGAAATTCCATGTGGCAAGGCCTCACCATCAGTGAGTGCTGTGGAGGCAGCAGGCACCAGCCCTTCTCCCACGGGAGTCTGTGCCTGTGTGGCTGCTGCTGATGCTGCCAAGGGAAGAATCCCTGTCCCCCTGCACACGTGGCAGCTCCTGGAGGTGCAGCAGGTTGTGCATCCTTCTCTCTTGTCTGGTAGACTAGCTGCTGTATGTGGTAGGGAGCAGATATCCTGGACTGTCCTCCTCTGAGGGGAAGCTCTGATGAGTTCTGTTCTCCATCAGTGAAGTTCTGCAGCGTTCTGCTTGGAGATGAAATGGCATTGCAGACCCAGAGGAGCTCATAGTAACTACAGTGTAAATAGATGAGTAAAAACCACTGCACCAGGAGCTGACAGTTATGTGGCTGTAAGGACAGGACCATGCTGTCCTCCAGCTCACAGTGGAGGGTGGTGGGCTGTTGGATGGGATAGCATCATCCACCACAGATGTTTGGTGCCCTGAGCACTGGCTGCAGCCTGGGCAGAGATGGTGTCTGACTGTCATCCCCACCTCATCATCTGAGCATTGAACCAAACAGTGCTGCTCTAATGCCTCCAAGGCTCTTGCATAATCCCTGTGGCAGTAAAACCAGACGTTATTCCTTTGGGCTGGCACCCCTGTGGCCAGCAGTAGGGTTTTCCAGCTGACAAAATCTTGGCTTCAAATGGGCATTACAGTCCCTTGGTCTCAGGACTGTCCTGAAGCCCTGCCCAGGCTGGGAGGAGCAGAGTTGGTACCAAAAGTTTTTTTGACCAGTCTGGTTGCAAGGCTGCACTTTGAGATGCTCACAGACTGCACAACTTGCTGCCCCATCACAGGTCAGTGGCATGTACAGCAGGGGCCAGTGACATGAGTGTGAAGTGCCTTCAGTCTCGTGCCAGTGGCAGTTCTGCCAGGCTGGGGCACCTTTTGTTGCTAGGTAGTGGATGAGAAGCTTATTGATTACCATGGAGAGGGAATCCCAGCTGGGACTGGGTGGGCAACTCTGTGTTGCATGTCAGGCTGTCTTGTGATGTGGTGATGTTTGAGGGTAAAAACCTCTGAAAATTAAAATAGAAAAGGAAAAATACCTTTTAGGGGTACTCTACAGCTCTTCTGTAAATATAATGTTTGTGCTTATTTCTCCCTCTTTCCTGACACAAGACACTACTCTAGAATCTCTCTCTCTCTCTTTTTTTTTTTTTTTAAGTTGTGGTTTTGGGTTTTTTTGTTGTTGTTGTTGTTTGGGGTTTTTTTGTTTTGTTTTTTCCTTTCCTTTTTCTTTTAAATTTAGTGTGCCTCCATTTCATCAATTAACTGCTTGTCTCCTGATTCCCATGGCAACACAACAGGCTGTTGCATTTCTGAGTCCTTTGGCAGTTGTGGTGCCTGGCATGTGTCTTGGGAGCAGTCAGACCACAAAAGGGTTCTGCAGGGAGTAGGAAATACATGGGCAACACTCACTGTGCAGTGCTTCTCACGCTGAACGGCTCTTCCCTTCCTCTCCCTCCTCCCCTTTAGATACAAGTTTCCTTTCCCCTTTGTTTCAGTTGCCTGGTATTAAGAAATGAGCAACTGGAGTGCTGTGGGAGGTCAAAAGATGTGGAGGGAGTGAGGGGATGGATGAGTTCAGTGGATGTGACTTAAACATAGCACAAGGCTGAGCATGTTGTCAAGGATCCTGCAGAGAAAGTATTCCTGCTGATGCTGCAGAGCAAGTGCTCTCTTCCTCTCACTTCAGTTTCCAGAGCTTTCTTGAGGGCGGTTTCTTGCTTCTGTACCATACAAAGCTTCTGTTCACTCCTTCCTACAGCAGTCTCCAAGAGCTGGAAGAATCCATGCCGTTTTTGCAGAAGCCCTTGTGCTTCAAGGGATTTTGGACACATGGCTTTCATTGACACGGTAATAAGAGCCCTGTGAACAGGCTGAAACTTCAGTTAAACTTTTAACCTCTCCAGCTCTTGGCTGGTAGGGATTTGGCTTCTGGACTACTGATGCCCTGTCAGTGTGGGTCCCTAAAACTGGTGGGATGAGTTTGCAGAAAGAGCTCTAAGCACCAGGTTTGCTGTAGTGGTGGCTAATGTGTAGGCTTTGTGAAGGGCAAAGGGAAAGCAGAGATTTGGAGCTGGATAAGGTGTGCGTTTAGCGGATGCTCTGTGTGACTTTGATTTACAAGTTGCTGCTCAGCCCTGGGAGCTGTGACCTACAGGAAGCCCATTTAATCCTAAAAGAATGAGCCACTTAATGAACACAATAGGGTTGTAAAGCTGGAAAGCCTGAGTGGAGGAGATCCTGCTCACTGCTCGTTGTGTTTTGGAGCCTGGTCCCAGTGAGAGGAGGAAGGCAGTCACTGCAGTCAAAGTCCTGACTTGCAAGTGTGGTCTGTTCTGGACAGAGCAGCACCAGAGAGATCCTCTTGGATCAAGCAGGAAGAGCCTTCCTTGTCCCTGGCTTCCAGGTGAGCTGCTGAGTTAGAGGCCTAGTAGTGCCATTCAGAGAGTTCCTGTGGCTTCTTGGTTGGCATCAGCAGGTACTGGCAGGGTTGGAGTAGAAAGTACCCAGTTTGCTCTGTTGGGTGTTTTTCTCTTGTGTAACTCGTCTCAATTTCATACCTGAGATCTGTACCCTTGTTTTGCTGTTTCTTTGAACTTTTTTCTTAGTGAGTTTTTTGGAACTTGTTGGCATTTATCTGGGGAGTCTGACTAGAACAAGAAGACTTTTCTTCAAAACAGCAAATCCAAGTGACACAGATCAATAGAGCACCTCCTTAGGTGCCTGTAGGCTGGAAAAGCTCAGTAATTTTTCATGGCAATCCTCTTGGGTGGCTTTCCCTTCAGCTGTAAGAGGTTCTTGGAGAGTGGCAATGCCAGTGTCAGGTCTTATTGATTAGTGCCATCAGCTGCTCTCACTTTTGGGCTATCCTAAGATACTCGTGGGATTGAAATCAAGTTACTTATTGCTACTATTTGCCTTCCGAAAGGCTGGTGACCAGATACTACCTGGGAGGATCAGACCTTAGTCTATTTGGACTACTTCAAATGCTGTCTGGACATCTAGATAGTGGGTTAGTAAAAGCCAAGAGAAATTATTTCAACTTGATCATGGTTACTCTTGGCTTCTCTGAAAACCTGCTGCACAAAAGCCCATTAGCTGCTCTGTGGTTATTATTTCATATGTGGGTAATGAAAGCCATGTAAAACACACGTTTCTACATTGTGGCCATAATAAACAAGGTGAACCTTCAGGCAGTTCCTTATTTACATCCTGTACTTTTGAATAATTCACCTCATGCTCGGGAATAATGATGCTTCTGCCTGCACTGCTCGGGAGCCTGGAATGAGATTGTTTCCCTGAGATGTAATTACTGTAGTTCAGCATACAAATGAACAAGAGTGTGTAAAGTTCCACTAAAATTTTGGCTTTTGGGGGAAGACAGTGTTGCACCAGGAATCCAGTGAACTGTTCTTTATTTTTTTTCTGGTCCAAGTCAGTTTTGAAGGTGTTTGCTCTTGCAGTGAAATATAGTGTGTCTAAATGCAATTTCAAATCCTGCTACATTGTTTGTTCAGCCTTGGGCAACCTTCCTGCCTTTCTTTGCTTGAATTTTGGTGGTGCTGAAGGGTTTGCTTATCCCAGCCACATTGCAGAGGTGCTTGTGAGAGTTAATGTGGCCTGTATCTTGATCATTCACTAAAACCTGAAATCAAGAACTATGCTGAAACTCAGGCTCCAGTAAGACTAGAAAAACAGTTTTGATCTCTTCTCAGTATAGTGGCACAGCCCCCCAGATTTTATGTGCTTATGGTTCCCTGTACAGTAGGTTGAGTTTGGCTGTCCTTGACATGGTGGATATGTGTGCACAAACATGTCAGTGCATGATCTTTGTGCGTTAGGGTGCTCTGCCAAGCACAAATCCAAGGTGTAAGTTGTGTTTCTAATTTAATTTATTCTCTTACCTATCACAGACCTTGTTGGTGATAAACCCCTGTAGCCAGCTTTGGTTATTTAACTAAGTCTTCTTAAATCTGACTTCTTAAATCTGACTTCCTAATCTGACTACTTTACTGTCTTGTGTTATTCAGCTTTGAAATTACAATAGTAGCCTTATTTTCTGCCTGTGATTGTTTTTATAGTTCAGATGGATGCAGCCCCATTTCCTTCACACTTCTTTTTATTTAAAGTCTTTTGTAAAGATCAAAAGCTCTAAGCATCCGTATAGTCTTTGGGATTCATTTAATTTTTTTAAGGTGAAACTGGTTCTTGGATGTAATGCTGTCCATCTGATGCAGCTCATCTTGGTGTATTGTCCTATAAAATTGAGAGCGACAAGCTTGAATGCCAGAAATTTGCCCAAAAGCCCCCAAAACTTCATGGCAGGGTTCAGAAGCCAGGAGAAGGCTCTCCCTGGGAGCTGACTGAGCTCTGCTGGGAGCTCATGGTCCCCATTGCCACCAATATTTTCAGATGGGAACAGTATTTACTGTCCTTCCTGTGCCCATCATGGGATTTTCCTGAACATTCCCCATGTGTTATGCTGTGCATGTCCCTTTTGGCTGATCTTCTCAAGAGCTGTTCCAACTCCAGCCCACTGAGCCCAGTGAGCTGGTAGGAGATACTTCTGTTCATGAGTGGAGTTTGTACAATCACACCTTAATTGCTGCTCTCTTCTTGTTCAGATGAGGTTCAGACCAGGCAGAGGTACTGCTTCCAGGGGTCCCAAACTGGTGACTGTAGAATTTTGTCAAGTGCTGACTCTGGAGTCTAATAAGAACCACAGTGTCAAAATTGATCCCTCATAACACACATGATTTAGCAGAAACTAAGTTCTTCATGCTATTGCCCTGATTCTCTTTTCTTTCTTCTTTTCCTAGACCTCTAGCAAAGCTTTGAGAGCTTTGAAGTATCTTGCTTTGAGAGCTTTTATGTTTTTCACTCTTTCTAGGAGCTGAGCCTGATCTGTCAGGCCCATTACTTGTGAAAGAGCTGTGGAAGTGTTGCAGACTGAGCCACAGTGATGGCTGAGGCTGAACAAGTTTCACAGTTCATTACACATAAGCACTCAAGTTTGGCTTGTCTCTGCAGCTGCTCAGGGTGTCCTCTGTCAGCCTTCTCTGGTAGCAAATAAAAATTTTTTCCTGGCTGTGCTTTAGAGTTTTATGGTTCGTGGCACCCAGAAATTTCAGCTGAAAATTTGGCTGAAGAGTGCAGGGAGCTTTCATTGAGCACAGGATATGTGGGACCAAGTGTCCTGCAAACACCCCCTACACCAGCTGTGTGGGAGAACTACACTTGGGACCTCAGGGCTAATGAGAGCTGAGGATGGCTGAAGGTCCATGGTATGTGACTTGCTGGATCTTATTTTGCAAGCTTATTTGCTCAGTTTCTGTTGTGGTTTCTTTTAGGGCTTTACTCAGCCTCCCCCTTTAACCCTCAGAGAGTTTTAATGAAGTTCACATGTCCTTGTCATTTGTTTCCTGGGGCCCAGGCTGAATGCCCAAAGTTTGTGATAGGAGGGTTTGACAGTGGTGTCAGTGCTGTCTCATTTGCTTGGGTTGACTCTGTTCCCATTCAGGTACCTGTCACATGTTTAAGGGTCCCCTTCTGTATTATGGAGAGTTTGACTGATCAAGACTCTGCTGGAGAGTGTGAGCAGAACACTGAATACCAGCATCACCGGCAATTTTCCTTCCCCAGGCAGCAGAGAATTGCTGGAAGGCTGATGCTGGAAAAGGGGCACTCTTTATTGCCAGTTTATTGAGTTCCATGCACATTGTGTGACCCTGGAAGGCTGTGCATGAAGCTTTGTAGATGCTTCCTGTTTAAAGAGATGCTGTTTATATTAAATGTACCCCAGGTGTCTGCTTGCTGCTGCGTTTGCTCCAGCAAAGGGCACAACAGCAGCTGGGAAAATGGGGAATTTGTAGAGGCCACTGTGTGGTCCCACAGGAGCTGTTAGTGGGACACACAATGGGATTCTCATAGTGCCAAGTACTGAAACATCAGTGCCTCGCACTTTATTTTTTAAAATATATATATATATTGATTTATTTCTTGGGGTAAAAGGATGACTTTGGCTTCTTTCTGCAAAGCAGCAGTTCATTGGGCTCCCTTTGGTCCTTAAGCACTTAACACCACTCCTGTGCTTTAAAGCTTATCCACACTAGTGCAGCCCCTCTGGGGCTGGGAGGAGGCTGGGGTATTGTAAAGGGGATGAAGACATGGGGTCATTTCTTTATGTTCTGTGTGAGACCTGCAGGAACTGAGCAGCAGATGGAGGATCTGTGCAGATTGCTTTCCCACTGAAGAAGGTGTGTCAGTAATGGCATCACTCAGGTTTAATCTTCACAGGGCACACACCTGCAATCCAAATTGTTGTCCCAGATATTTTATTTCTGTAAATGCCTTTTCCCGGTGTTTTGGCTTCCTTCTAGGACTTCTCCTTATAGCAAAACCTCTTTTTCATTGATTCTTTGATTTCTTCTTGATTTCTTCTTGATTTCTTTGACAGGCTCACCTTTACACAAGCAGGGTACCACATCCACCACCAGCGCTGAGAAGTCAGGTTCGAAGGTTGCCGAGGTGGGCGATGATTTCCTGGGAGACTTCGTGGTGGGCGAACGTGTCTGGGTGAACGGAGTGAAGCCAGGCGTGATCCAATACCTTGGGGAAACACAGTTTGCTCCAGGCCAGTGGGCAGGGGTTGTTCTGGATGAGCCGGTGGGTAAGAATGACGGCTCTGTCGGAGGAGTGCGGTACTTCGAGTGCCAGCCGCTGCAGGGGATTTTTACGCGACCATCCAAGCTGACACGGCAGCCGGTGGCCGAGGGCTCAGGGAGTGACGCCCCCTCCGTGGACTCCCTGACAGCTCAGAACTTGTCACTGCACTCGGGGACGGCCACGCCACCTCTGTCCACCCGCGTGATCCCACTGAGGGAGAGCGTCCTGAACAGCGCCATGAAGACGGGCAATGAGTCTGGATCAAACCTCTCGGACAGCGGCTCTGTGAAAAAAGGAGAGAAGGACTTACGGCTTGGAGATCGTGTGCTGGTGAGTTGGCTGTGGGGTCCCCCTGGAATGGCAAAGGACAAGGATTTGTCCCCCTGCTGAGTGTTCCTGGTCAGCTTCAGGACGAGACAAAAGGTGGACAGGGTTGGTGGTGAGGTGTGGGATGGAGCATGGTCTTGGGCCTGGGCCAAGTAGGCATCAAACATCTGCACTGTTATTTGGGATGCTGCATCTTCTGGATGTGTCTGTCTTTCACATTGGTGCAGGAGAACATATTCCAAAGTACGTCTTGTTTTGAACAAGTCCTGAACTGTAGAAATATGTCAGAGAGAAAACAACTGAAATATGAGGGGAAATAGAAGCAAAATCATTTATTATGTTCTTATCTAGTGATGCTCCATAATGGAGTGTATTATTTGGGGTTCAAGGAATTTGCAGCAGTGTCTTGTTGGATGTGGCTGTACATAGTCTGAAAGGACTTGCAAGAATCTCTCCTGCTGATCGCTCTTTCTGGTGGTTCAGTTTCCTTAGGTCAGATGTGACACAAACTCCTCTCCTGTACAGAAAGGAACTTCCAGTAATTTTTAGAGGATGACAGAATTTCAGGAGAGATCACTGTTGTTATGGATGAGTTCTCCACATCTGATTTCTGTTGTTATTTTCACTATTTGGAATAGACTACCTGATGACTAAGCTGAAATGCCACACTTGTACTAGGAATGGGTTACTGGAAGTTTTCCTCCTAGTTTGTCATCATTTGTGTCCTAGCAAAGGAGATGGAGAAGGGAAAGAATGGTATCAAAGACAGGAAGACTGAGTTCTGTCCTGCAGCTGTGTAAGAGTTTTGTTAGTGTGTGTGATACATAGTGTGATATCAAATATTGGAAGAGCCAAGCCTTTGAGCACAGATCTGTTGTGACTGTATCCCCAGTAATATCTCTGGATCTAAGAGGAGAAGCTGGCTCTGACCAACAGCCATGACAGGTTGCAGAGAGGTCAGTCTTTGCACATCCTGGATAATCTGAATCCCATTTAAAGTTATTGATGTGGTGTAGCACCTGGTTCCAGTACCAGCAGTGGTTGTGGGGGAGGGCAGACAGACTGGACATCTGTTTAACAACAGGTGTTTGGTAGAACTGGCTCCACAGTCAGTGTGAATCAGGAGTGTGTGCAGGGACTGTCAGAGCCAGTCTCAAGTGTCCTTTGGAGACTAGTGTTGGGTTGTCCAATAGTTTTTATTTTAGTTATATGAAATATAAACAGTGTAAAGTTTTGGTTATTTTCAGAGGACGGAAAGTGAAGATCGGTTCTGCTTGTGCTCACTGGATGATGCTTAGTAAACCTAGTGTGAATATGTAGGTTTGTAGAGTTGAGAGAGTTTTATTTTCTCAAAATTTCCCCAAAATGTGCACAGGAGCTGGCACTTGCTCAAGGACCTGTCTGCTTCCTGATTTCACTAGAGTTGGCCTCTCATCCCTCCCCATCCCTACTGGCAGCAAGGCTGCTGCTGTCCCTGCAGTCTCAGGACAGGGTGGGCAGGGAAAGGTGGCAGCACTGTTCCTGTTTGCACAAGCATTGGTGCTTCATGTCAGTGTGTTACAGCAGCCACACATGGGGAAAATGAACCTGAGGACCTGTCCTCTTTCGATGAGTTTATTTGCTCTCATTTTCTCCTTTACCTCTTGCAGGGAGTGTTCAGGTGAGAATTTAGGATTTTAGAAGCAGCAGTCATAGAAGGCAAACTGCAAAATATAAAATCTATGGTAAACCTATGGTAAAATATAAAATCTATGTTTCTCTTCTTCCTGAACCAGGCAAGCAATGGAATGATGTTCTCCAGACTTGTTTTACCCCTTTTTTCTCCTGACCATAAGTTCTCTGAGACAGGACTGAATACACTGCTCACCTCAATGGGGCCCACACAGAGTGAATTTTGGCATAGCCACAGAATACAACCTGGGCTTCTGTTGAGATGTGTTTTGGGAATGGTTTGGATTTTTAATTTGTTTTTAATGTGGGTGCATCCCTAAAAGCCTGCCCTCCCTGCCTGCTAATTTATCCACTTCAGATGTTACTATATAACGTTTGTGCTGTGACTTGTTTGTGTAATAAATAGCTCCAAAAGAGTGAGCCTAGAATAAGTTTAGTTTCTCACTGGTTCTAGCAGGAATGCTCAGCTTACAGAAACATGAGGAATTGTTTGCACACAGTCATAAAGATCCAGGAAAAGAACAGATAATGACAAGAAGAAATAATTTGCTATTATGGTTCATTCACTTGTGCTTGGCTTGGCATCTTGTATTTTACTTATGGGAGGTGTCAGTTAATCATGTTGGGTATGGGAATACATAAACAATAATTCTGAATTAGCTTGAGTCGCCTCAAATTCCTTGAGCAAATCTTTGCTCATCCTCTATGGATTGGTACAGTTTTAGTTGTCTTTATTACTCTTAGTGTTTCCTTTTTTGAAAGAGTATATTTTTATTTGAGAGTGGCTTTTAGATGTATGGAGTCCACCAAAGGCTTTTCAAATGAGGGAGAACCTGTTCTCAGTGATTGGTTGTGATGGAGCACAAGGTTGCAGGGGACCCTTCCAGGCTGGCAAGGTGAACACCTGCCTCTCTGCAGTCTGCCCATTTCCTGATGGTGCCTTTCTTTAGCTTCATTGAAGTCCATTATAGCTTGAAGACATTTTTGCTTTTCTGTTACTTTGTTCCAAGACCCTCTCTGACTCTCCAGCAGCTGCAGAAAGTGACTTTCAGCTTTCCATTAGAAGAGTTAGATAATGTTTGCCTTTGGCACTCAGACTTTTTCCCAGAGATGTAAAAATTGCATTAAAGAGATGAAAAATCCACCCTAATGTTGTAGAACTCATCTCTTGAAGTCTGGCAAATAAATGTAGGACAATTAACCTTTGCTTTAGTGACAGTGGGGCTTCGTGAAATGGAATAATTGCTGAAGTTCTGTTAATGTGAGGGTGGCTTATTGCCTTTCTGCAGGGAAAGAAGGGCTGGAAACAGAGCAGTGGAGCATTTTCTGCCTGGGAGGAATTTCTGCTTGGTTTTTTGCCTAGGAAAATGAATTTTGCATTTTTTGTGGAGAGGCCTTCTTAGCAGCTGAACTCATTCCCCCTTAGATGCCATTGCTTTCTGAAGAAGTGGGGGAAGTAGGTGGTTTTATTATATGCCATCCTAAATAAAAAATAATTTAAACTAAAAAAAATCCTCTTAGAATAGGTATTCTGCCCTTCAGCCATGCTTGTGTTTCCTAACTGGAATTGTGCACTCCAGCATTGAAATGGACTCATAAATAAGGCTGTTTAAGCATCAGGGTATATCCCAGTGGCTGGTTCAGTTGCCAAGGGGTATTGCCCCAGATGCCTTTTGGATGGATTCCAGGTTTGTGATTTTGCTGGAACTTGCAGGCCTTCAAAGCCAGTGCAGATGCTGGAACAGCAGCACTTGCAGGGAGAGTCAGTGAAGCAGCACTTGAGGTGACACTGGGCAGGACTGTGTGGAGCCTGCCTGGGCTGCTGAAAATGAGTCCTGGCCTTCCCCCTGAGCATGTGGTTTTAATCATCTTGGCTGTCTGCTGCAAACTGTTTCTGCCTGCAGTGTGTTGCAGCCCCTGGCTCCTGGCAAATGATGGAAAGCACTCATGAATAAACAAATCAAGTTCTTTCTTCAGTATCTCCCTTGCATGTCCCTGCCACAGCCCTGCTTGGCCAGCCTGGAGCTGCAGAAAGCATTGAACCTCCTGAGTGAGAAATAATTTCCTGAGAAGCTCCCTGAGCAGGAGAATTGCAAGCTAAACCCTTCTCCTTGGGCAGAGACAACTCATTGCTCTGCTGCCAAAATCCCTGAGCTATTTCAGTGCCTGAGACTGAAGCCTTGCTGCTGGAAAGGCATGCAAGGTGTCATGAAGGAAGGATTCCTGCTCTTTATTCTCCTGGTTAAGCATTGGAGCTCTCCCAGTTTGTGGAGTCCTAGAGATGCAGCAATGCTCCTGTGTGGCCTTTTTCAGAGTCACCAGGCATATTCCCCTCTTGCTAACCAGGCAGAAAAGAAGGAATGATCCCTTTCTGTAGTTCTATCAAGGCAGGATTCTTAGTATTCCACTGCCTGCTTGGAGCTCTATCCATAAGACCAGCAATTCCAGCAATTGCTGTGTCATGACTGGAGAGTGTACCAGAATGGCAGTGTGGGATTGATGGATCTCTGTCCCTATGGAAGTTTGTGACAGGCAATGGGAAGTACAGTGTTCCAGCTGTTTGCAGGATTCGAGAGACAAGAAAACATCTAGGACTCCTCGGTGGAGCTCTTTCCTCACTATATGAGATTGTTGCTGGAAAGGAGCTTTTTACAGGAGTGTGTAGTGTCAGGGTAAGGAGGAAAGGCTTCAAACTGACCGAGTAGGGTTAGATTCAGTATTAGGAAATGCTCTTTCTGGTGAGGGTGGTGAGGCCCTGGCACAGGTTGTCCAGAGAAGTTGTGGCTGCCCCATCCCTGGAAGTGTTCAGGGCAAGGTTGCATGGGGCTTGGAGCAGCCTGTTGTAGTGGAAGGTGTCCCTGCCATGGCAGGAGATGGAGCAAGATGAACTTTAAAGTCCCTTCTAACCTAAACCATCTTGTTTCTATGCAGTGAAACGAAGAAGGAAATAAATAGCCCAAAGCAACTGCCCTGCCCTGCTGCCACATTAACCCTTAGAGGCTCTTTGTGCACACCCTCCTAACCATTCATTTGGGCTGAGCCACTGCCTGGCCCTTGTCTGCTGGGTGCAGTATCTATAGTTAAATAGGAGCTGTAAGTGCACTGTGGTGGAGCAAACTGTGTTAATAACATGGGCAGACTTGGTATTGGAGACAGCCCCAGGAGAGGATGCTGTAATTCCAGGCTTTCCTCTTACACCACCTCCCTAAGATATTATTTTCTCACTGGTACCTGACAGATAAATGCACAGAAATGTCTTGCATCAGCAGTGCTGTCAGACTCATTGCTGTGCAATGCTGACTTATGCTGTGGGGATGGGTAGGCACAAAGATGAGTGGTTGGATGAAAAGAAACTATAAAAATTCCTGTAGCTTCACATACAGAGGGCTGGCCTATAATTCTTGGCTGTCTGTTTCTCCCCTTACCCTAAAAGCCAGTTCTGACATTCTCAGATGACATGGTATTTATTCAATCAGATAAAGCTGCTGATGGCCAGATTGCACATGAAGGTAAGTTGTATTTACAGATAAACCTGACCACAAGCCAGTTCTCCACCTTTCACCAGCTGCTGAACACTGGCCCTAGCTGTAGCTGGGGCACAGACAGCCCCAGTATGTGATGGCCACATTTACCCCCTTGCATTATTTCAGGTAATCTGTAGTAACTGGACCCACAGCCTGTGGCTTTGCCAAAAGCACCCTCTGTAAATCAAGTATTATTGTACAGTGATTTTCAATGCTTGGAAGAGCTAAACTGTGTATGGTGGGAAAACACAGCTCCTGCCTCTCTCAGCTTGAGTGGAAATAGGATCCTTTAGTGTGTGGATGAGTATGGGGAGGGGGAAATAAGCCCAGCCATTTATCCCCAAGGGAAAGCATGGTTGCTCCAGTTTACAGGCTGGATAGAGCCTGCAGGTACAGCTCAAACCAGAACAAGCCACACTTGTCCAGTAAAGGTGATTACCAAGTTCTTGTTGGCATCATCCAGCAACAGAGTGGAATAAGCTGATGTGCTGCCCATAAAAAGTATTTGAAGGTCCTCAGAGTGTGAGCAAGTGTCCTGTGTGTGCTCTTTTCCCTCACCCCCTTCCTTCCTCTTTCCAGAGGTGAGCAGCAGGAGAGTCTCATGGCTCTGCTGGGGCCCAGCACAGGACGTGGGAGCTCTGCAGAGGTTTGTGCTGGGCACTTTATGTTCCCACCTCCACCCTCTGGTCAGCAGCCCTGTCTTGTGGAAACACTTTGAAAATCAATTTAAATGGGTAAATGAGAATGTTAAACAGGACAGTGTTATCTCTGTATTTCTGCATGGGAATATGATCAAGCAGGTGCCTCAGCCACTGCTGACCCCTGAATGTGTGTGACATGGTCGGAGACAGTCCCTGATGGCCTGAAAGGCACAGTGAATTTTATTTTTCTCTTCTTCCTGAGCAGTATTGGAGTGTATTGCAAGCAGAGCAATGCCCACAGGCCATAGGGTGAGGGCAGCTCCCAAGAGGTTCTTGCTTAGAGCAAGAAACTGCTGTGGGATGAGCAGAGCCATGAGCAAAGAGCAAACCCAGGCTGGAGGGGCTGTTACTCACAGCAGCCAGGTTTGAGATCTGTCCTGCTGCTAAGCTGGTAAATAGTTTAAATGATATGTTAGCTCTGTTGAAGACAGTGTCAGGAAGGATTAGCATCATTGTCTTTTCACCCTGGGATACTGTCTGGATCCCATTTTGTCATTTTGATGGGAAAAGCAGTAAAATGTGATGTCAGTGATACTACAATTAGCAGGGCAGGTGTGTACATGTCATTCCATGACTGCATGTTGTTGCTCTGACTCACCAGTAGATACAGACCTGCTAAATATCCTTGGCTTCATTTTGTTGTGAAGGTCAAGCCCAAGACTGTCCCTTGAAACTACTGGGGCTGTTTTATTGGGGAAGGGACCAGTCAGCAAGATAGTCTTTAATTAAAGGCATGAGAAAGGGGACAGAGACCTTCAGTCTGGAGCTGAATGTTCCAAGAGTTCCAAGGTGTCTTGCTGAGAGGCTGCTTAACTCCAGCTGAAGAGGAAGGCTACCACAAGCTTGTTTAAAATTAACCATAAGTGTTTTTACCTGAAGTGGAGAAACTTGGAGTGTTGACACTGGTCAAAATAATCTCCAAAACAAAACGTGTAGAATCACTGTATCAATATTGTTTCTATTTTTTGGAATTTCTAGAAAGAGCTCTTTCTAGCTGCTTTATGCTTGGTTTTTTGTTGTTGTTGTTTTTCCCAAAACAACTATAAAAGCATTAACACTTCATATTTGGTAAAATCCCATTCTCTTGGGCATGAATAATCTCAGCAATAGTTTTGGTAAGGTAACTGTTAAAGGCTTCTCAGAAAAGCTTTGGGAGTTTTGTTCATTTTTGAGTGAAACTTGTCAACTCCAAAAGCCATGACATGTCTGAACTGAGGTTGGTGGCAGCCTTGTTAATTCTGTGCTGTCTCAGGCTTTAGCAAACAGAGGGGTTCCCCCTCCACTTTGTCCTTGCTTCACTCCAGACACTGGGCATGTTGAAGATGTGGCTGTGACTGACCGGTGGGCCAGGCTGAGTGATGCAAACAAGTTCCCTGTAGAGAAATTCATGACTTGGATTGGCACTGATGCCAGCATTGGGCTGGGAAATTCTGGGTTGAAATCCTCTCCATGCCATAGGGGCCATCCTTGCTCAGCTGCTGTTCACACCTGGATTATAGACAGTGGTATCCAAGGCAGGCATGGGCAGAAGGGAGGGCTGGGAGCTCCCATGAGTTATGCCATGCCATTACTAACTTCCTTGGCTGCCTTGTATCCTCTGCCAAGGTGATACCTCTGATTTATTGAAGGGTCTGATAGAATGAAACATTCTGTTCTGATGAGACTATTTCATACACAGGCACACCCTTGCAGACTTCAAAGCATTATTTATTCTAGCAGCATTAGCTGAACAAATCTGCATGTCTGAGACGGGTGAATTTTCTGGACTCTCCATCTATCAGAGTTTTTGCATGCCTGCCAAAAGATGGGAAGTTCAGCAAGAGGCTCAAGCACTGGCATTGTGCAATGTGACAGCCTAATCTTGGCTTCTGACTGCTCTGCCAGTGGGGGAGCCCAAGCTCTTGGAGAACAGATGTGTCTGCCTTGGCTTGGGGGAGAACCTGATGCTGTATGGCAGGGTGTGTTTTACAGAGAGGATGGCAGAATAATTAAAGCTCCAAAGTGAAAATAGAATACACTGCTCTGGAAGGAGGGAATCATGTGGCCGTTCAGGGGAGTTTTGGACCTGATCTGTGCTTAGAGTTCTCTGACATGGGGCTTTTGAGTGGCAGCATGACCTGCACTCTTACTGCACAGTTTTAGTGTTGGCATAAATAATACGTATATCAGGTCAGTAGGAGTAGTTTTTTTACTCTCTTGGTTGGAAACCAGCTTTCTCAAACAAATAATAGTGATGGGGACATAACTGAGTGGTTCTTGTGTGGGTGGAAGAGTGGGACCCTGCAGTACATGCCATCATCACACTGATGGAGGGAGCTCATTGGATTTTTAAGGCTGACATGAGACTCTGTCAGGGTCATATGGCTTGGTAAAGGAAACGTCTGACTCAACATCTGGAATTAAAACTCAATAAAAATAAATTTGAGGGGGCATACCAGCAATTGTAAGTTCCTAAGAGTGACATTAAGATTAATTACACTTATATTGGGTTCAGATTGCAGCTAAAGAAATGTATCAGAATGGCATTAAATCATTGCATTAATATTAAGAGGCTAAATTTATATAAAATCAATCAAAATAGGGACCAGCATTTAACTGTGAGTCTCAGGTAAAGAATTCACTGCAACTGTTCAAATCAGGAACTTGACAAGTGTCTAATACTGAAATTGAATTGTCTTTTTACTTCGGGGCACAAACCAGAAAGTTTGCTTATGATCCTTTTCCTGCTGGCAAATATTTTACTCTATCCTGTAGCACAGAGAACAGCATCCCCAAAGATTTTCTTCCATAAGCAGCAGAGTTTTGAATCCCTAGGGAGAGAAATTCCAGAGGACTAACTCAGGCTGTATGCTGCAGCCTCCCAGGACTTGAGATAGGACCCAGACTTCAGAGCTGTGCTGTTTAGTCCATAAAGGTGCAGTTATTTTTAGTCTAGGAAAACTCCTTTTTCCTTTACATAAGCAATTTTTTAGAGTTTTAGAATTGGTAAATCTAACATTGCTACCCTGAAATACACAAACCCAGAAATTTCTTCATTTGGCTCTCACTGTTTTCTGTAGGAAAATAATACTCTGTTGATACCTTTTAATGATCAATTTAATATTAAGAAAGTGAATAACTGCAAGTCATTCAGGATGAAGCTGCAAATTTAATTTTAAACTTATTTTTAAGCTTTCTTCCTTGAATTTAGGCGTTAGCAGAGACAGGCTAAAAAGGGTTAGATCATATGCTGATTTACTTATATGAACCTTTAGAACCACCCTCCTTCTTTTCTATCTTCCTTTTCTCAGCCCAAGTGTCTAGGTGGGAGTGTTTAGTACAGAGGCAGCTGCTGCTCAGTGCCACACACTCTCAGAGCAATGATCAAAACACAGCTCCCAAGGCTCCTGACTTGCCCTCCTTGAGTCTCCTCAGTAAGCTGCAAACTTTAAGAACTTTAAGTGTAAATTCAGGAGAAAAAGGTGTGATTTCTTCTTATTTCTCCATGGTGGGGGAAGAAACCTGTGGTGGAGGATGCCTGGCAGTGAGCTGAGCCCCACTCCCATGCAGTTTGTCAGTGCTGTTTGTTGCTGTAGGAAGTGTAGATAAAAGTGGAACACCTCTATTTTGAGCAGTTTCTACATCCTGGGAGTGAGCTGAGGAGCAGTGAATGCTTTCCTGGCTCAGCTTTCCTCTTGCTGTCATGTCCCAGTATTGCCCAAAACTGTTGGCTGAACGAGTACAGGGCTGAAAACCTGTCAGTGCAGGTCATGGTTCCTCAGGCAAGGCAGGTATGAGCTGTGCCTGCAGGGCTTAAACTCCTTTGTGGCCTCACAAGTAACTTGGTGTAATTAGTTGACACCTTGAAATATGTTTTCATTATATTTACTCTGATATCTTCCAGGCAGGCAGTCCCAAAATCACTTTGCAGTTATTGGAAAGACAACTTCAGTGCTGGGAGAACGTGGTGTGAGAACTATCTGCTGATTTCATCAGATCCAAAACAGAAAATACAGATGTTTGTCCCCCTCTCTAAATACCTGTCCCAGCTTCAGTCCCTTTGTGTCAGTGCTAGTGCTGCCATCTCTAACCCTCAGCATTTTGTCTCTGGCAGGTTGGTGGCACCAAGACAGGAGTGGTGCGCTACGTGGGAGAGACAGACTTCGCCAAAGGAGAGTGGTGTGGTGTGGAGCTGGATGAGCCCCTGGGGAAGAACGATGGGGCAGTTGCTGGTACAAGGTACTGTGTGCTCTGAACCCCAGCCTGGGTCCTACACACCTCCTGGAGTGCCTGAGGGACAAATGCCATCAGGCCTGGGAGGAGATCTAGGGCTGTGCTTGGTTGGACATTATGGGCTGATCTAATTTTGAGTCTTTTGAGTCTAGTTTTGAGTCTTTTAGGCTTTTGGATAGCCTTGCAGGGAGATCAATGCAAATCTCATCGCTGGGCCATTTTAAAGCAGGATCAGATAATTTCTGTGAACGAGGAACCTGAATGGCTTCAGGAAACAGGAGAAAGTAGGGAGAGAAGATAACTTACAGTGGGATTTAATTTTTGCTAGAAATTGATTCCGTTGATTTTATTAGCTCTGCTTTCTACCACACATTCCTGTCATAAACTTTCTTCTTGTGCTATAAGTCACCCTGTCAGAACTACAAAAGAGAAAAACTTTACTTTCTTTTCTCCTCAGCTTAATGTTTTATTCTGTTCTTTCTGAGAACAAATTTCCAGAGAACTGAAAGAACAGTTGGTGGTTGTTCTCTGTCCTTGTACTAATTCTGTAGTGTGATAGGTGTCTGCTGATAGGTCTCACCACCTCTGACTCCCTAGGCACCTCCACCCTTATCTTTTCCAAAAACGACCTTGTTAGTACCTATAAAACAAGGCAGGGACATGTCACAGGCTTTCTGGGAAGCTCTTTCTGTTCATGTGGAATTTAGTTAACTGAATGACCCAGGCCTTGGATCTTGAGCTTGGTGATGTTGAAATCTGAATTATACAGCAGCTCTTTGACTATGCTTCAAACACAGGTGCAACTGATTCCTTGTCCTACACAGGTTCCTTAAGTGGGAAATACTGTTGGTTTCTTGGAGCTTCTGAAGGCAGTCTGGCTTTAGAGGGGAGATTTAGCTTTCACAGAATTAACTAGGTTGGAAAAGACCTTTGGTATCATCAAGTCCAACCTGTAACTTTGAAACTGAGGAGCTGAGAGTGCCTGCCTTGTTAGATCTCAGGCTCTGTAATAAAGGTTTCTTATGTTGGGTCAGCATTGTATTCTCCAGCAGCCATGTACTTTCATTTAAATTAAGAGAAAAGCTGTCTTGTTCAATGTCAGGGCAAGAAAGCAATAAATGATTGGCAGCAGATGGCTGAGTTTCGGCCTGTTGTCAAAATAAAAGAACCAGGATGGTAGAGAATAAATCATGGAGTGAATGCAAGTCCTTGCTTTCTTTATCCTACAGTTCAAACTATCTGGAAGATTAATCTTCAGGATGCTCAGAAATTATTTATTGTCTCTGTGCATGTGGAAGGTGTGAAAGGCAGATGTGAGCGTGGTGCTGTCTGCCTCTCATCCTCATACCTCTGTTGCTGTGTTTTGAAAATCCAGCTTTTGAAAGTCATCTGTCTTCTGAAGCTGCTGTTTCTTGGCTAAGGCTGTTCTGGTGTGTGCCCTGTCTGCAAGGGCTTCTCCTCTGTTTCACACTGTTCAGAGCAAGGCTGCAGCATTGTCCATGTCTTTCCTTTAGAGCCTTCATCCAGCCTTTTGATTTCTTGTAGCATGTGCCCATTTCAACAGCAGTGGTTTGGAGAAGCTAACATAGTAAAACCAACTCCCTTGGTGCATGTAGGCAGCCCTCAGTCAGCCTTCCCTGTTTGCTGTGCCAGCATGGAATTCTTGAGGCTGTCCTGATCTTGTCCTGCCAGGATCAGCCGGGGCAGAGGCTGTCGAGGACTCTGCAGTCTGTGCTTTGGTGATGGTTGCCATCTAGTGAGCATCCCTGGCCTGGCCAGCAAGCCAGCAGTGCCTGCTGCAGCTGCAAAAGGAGAGTGAAGCCAAAACTGGAGCTCAAGACACTGAGGCTGGTGGAAGCAGTAGAAGTAGCACAGAGCCTTTGGTGACATTGTCCACCTTTGCTGTCATGGGCATCTCCACTTGGGTTGGTGCTGAATTGTCTGAAATTTGTGCTGGCTCACTGATTTTCTTGCAGGTTCAGATGTGGATATGCATCAAGGGAAGGCCCTAGGGCTGGGTTTTCCCAGCAGCTGTGGCTCTTCAGTGGAGGCTGCCTGCAGGCTGTGGATCAGTAGCAGTGGCCCAGGGGACAGGGTATCACTGTGGGGAGCCCCTCTGTACATCAGATGGTGCTGATTTGCACTGAGGTTTGCTGCATCTGCTTTGTTGTGTGCACAGGAGACTACAGAGGTACTGGTTTGGTTTGGTGTCAGTTCCACAAAGCCAAGCAAGTTCTATGTACTCATCTCTAGTAATTTAAATGTTACCTGCTTATTTTACTGCTCTCCCTTCTTTCTCTGCTTCAGTTGGAGTCCTTGCTCACTAAATTGCCCAGACCTTTTACTTTTGCATTGTTTATCAGCCTTGGACACTGAAGATTTTTCCATCTATTTCAACATTTCCTGTGCTATTTTCCACCTGCAGTTTGCATTGCCATCACAGCACCACTTTTCTGCCCTGTTTCCTCTCTGTAGTGTGAGTACAGAGCTCCTCCACACTCACTGAGAGCAGCTCTTGGTTTTCATGTAGATTTTTTTTTTCCTACCAAGTGGTTTGGACCCAATTCCTGCTTCTGAATTATAAAAGTTAATTACAACCACTTTCAGTCTGGACTGAAAGAAAATGGGCAGACATAGTGATGCAAGTTATAACTTGCTAAGAGCTGTGAGAGGCTTTTAAGGGAATTAACATTTGGGATTGTTGTGCAGCCACGAGTACCAGTCTGTGCTTACACCAGGCAGAGCTGTGGAAGGGGCTGTTGGCCTGCCTGTGCCTACTGAAATTTGGGAAAATGATGCTGAGCAGGGCTTTGGCAGGTTTGTAAGAGATCAGCCTGTGGTATGGCTGGTTTTTAAAACCCAAGGGCCTGTGTTGGCAGGAAGTCAAGGAGGCTGAGAGATTTGGGGCTGTACAGGGGTAGTTTAAAGTTTGTTATAGAAAAAACATGGATCTGAGCTGATGTTTAAAATTTAATTTTATTCTCATCTGGCTGGAGATCAGGCTATTCCCTGGCCTCCCAAGCACACAGGGGTCTGCCTGTGACACAGCTGTATGGCTGCCAGCACTTAAAAATGGAGTTGGGGAAACAGCTGCTCACATCTGGAGAGAGAGAAAACTTGTTCTAGTAAAACTGGATTTTGTTTTTTTTTAGTCATTAGAACCTGCTTTTTTATATTACCATAGGACAGATTGTTTTATGACCCAGTATTTAGTCTTGCTGGGAGGCCTGTGAGAAAGCTCTTACAGGAGTTTTTTGTGTTGGCTGTTCTCCTGAAACTAGAGGACACAATGTTGGAGGTGATCTGGTTTCACTTGCTGCAGTGCAGCTGGCCAGCAGCAAATGAAACTTGGTTTATGCTGGTCAGCCAAGGCCCTGAAGGAGTTTCCAGGGTTTGACACTGACTTGTGGCTCATTTTTATTCTGGAAGAGAGCTCTGGAGAGACTTGTTGGGCTCACTGCAGTTGTGGAAGAGACCATGCACTGTAATTATCTGATGCTCCCTTTTCCATGCTTTCATCTTTCCAAGTTTGCTTGCTTAGGAAGCAGTTTCTCTGCCACCCAAAGGAGGTGGCACACGCTGGAGTTTGCTGTAATGGTATTTTTAGCTTCAAAGGTTTGAGCTGCTGTTTTCTCCTGTTTTGGTAGGAAAGATTTTTAATCTTTGGTTGGAAAGATTTATACAAAACTGTATGATTCAGATCTTTTTATTTGACAGAGTCACAGGGTGGGTCAGGTTGGACGGGACCACAGTTGGTCATCTAGTCCAACCTTCCTGGTCAGGAAGGGTGATTCCAGAGCACGTGGCATAGTATTGTGTCCAGAAGGTTCTGGAATATCCCCAGTGAGGGAGACTCCACACCTTCTCTGGGCAGCCTGTTCAGGGCTTGGTCATTGTACAGGGAAGAAGTTCTTCCTCATGTTTAGGTGGAACTTCCTGCCCGTGGCCTCTTGTCTCATTGATGAGCTCCACAGAGTAGAGCCTTGTCCACCTTCTGAGATCTCCCTGCAGACATACTTTACTACATCACTGTCTTCAAAGCAGAGTAAAGAGCACACACAAGTTTTGGGAAGGTTGGTTGGTGAGGAAGGAGTGCTCGTGCTGTGGCTGTGTTTATGTTCTGAGATATGTGCTCTCCAGGCCACCAGCTGTGTCTTTCCTGGCATCTTATCAAAGTGCACAGCAACTGGTGCTTGGCAATTACCTCAGGTCTCCCTGCTAAAGCACCACAAATGCAAACATTGAGATTGCCAGTACTACAAGTAGGAAAGGAGAATAATCCAGCTACTTGTACACAGGAAACAATGCCACAGCAAAGCACCCAGAGATGAGCTGTGGGCTGGGGTTTTGTACTGCTTGGCAGTGCCATTCTGCAAGGCTTGGGTGACATGGCTGCTCGGCCACTTCTCACTTGCTGCATCTCCTGTATTCCAGGTATTTTCAGTGCCCACCCAAGTTTGGCCTCTTTGCTCCCATCCACAAGGTGATCCGGATCGGGTTCCCATCCACCAGCCCTGCCAAGGCCAAAAAGAGCAAGAGGATGGCCATGGGAGTGTCAGCCCTGACCCACAGCCCCAGCAGCTCCTCCATCAGCTCTGTCAGCTCCGTGGCCTCGTCAGTCGGGGGCAGGCCCAGCCGCAGTGGGCTGGTAAGTGGCTCCTGTGTGGTCTCTGCAGCCTCAATCTACCTTTGTGACCCAGCTTCACGAAGAAGGAGGGTAGGGGTTTTCTTCCAGCACAGCTGCTCCTTCACTGTTCATGAGGTGAGGGGAATGGAGTGTGAGACTGTGTTACTCACCTCACAAACAGTCTCCCTTCATGGACACGGCTCCAGGTAACAGACACCAAGCAACTGTGACCATGGAAGAGCCTGCAGTTTGCAATGGGATGAATCTCAGTTCTGCTGTCAAGAGCAGGTTTATAAGGGATCCCTGCAGAAAAAGGACACTCTTTCCAGTCTCACATGGTCATGCTGCTCCACTGACCAGCTGTGCGAAGCTCCTACTGTGACTGTCTTACTGTGGAGGGTGACAACGTCCTGGGCCACATGCCTGGGGTTTTGGCAGGTGCTCAAGCAGGTAGAAAGCAGAGCAGGCAGTGATACTGCTAAAGTTCTGGCTCTGCTGTGGTGTTGCTGCAGAACACCCACAGCCCTCTTGGCTGGGGACAAGGGTGCAGTGTCATTCCTGGGAGTGGATCAAATAACCCTGTGCTGGTCTCCACTTGAGATAAGTCTGTCCAGCTGAGCTCACTTTTTGGGGTTTCATCAGTACAGGCCATCAATAAAATGTGTCTAAGAAGGCAGATAATACAATGCATGATAATTTTTCCTGACCCAGTTCCCACTCCATGTTCTGTCCTTTGGGAAATGGTGTGTTCATTGCAGTGCAGAAGAGCAATTGAGCTTGTGAGCATTGTCCAGATGTTTCTCAGATTTAACCTCCCCTGTAGGGCCCAGAGCTGGAACTGCAGCTCTCTTCAGCTGAATAAGTGATCACTAGGTGAGCAGTGTCCCAGATTTAACAGGAGACTTCACCTATTCTGGACTGGAAAGGACATAGCTTTACTCCATCTCTTTTTAACTCTTCTCCCAGCTGACAGAGACCTCGTCTCGATATGCCCGGAAAATCTCTGGCACCACAGCTCTGCAGGAGGCGCTGAAAGAGAAGCAGCAGCACATTGAACAGCTGCTGGCAGAGCGAGACCTGGAGCGGGCAGAGGTGGCCAAAGCCACCAGCCACATCTGTGAAGTGGAGAAGGAGATTGCCATCATGAAGGCCCAACACGAGCAGGTAGGAGGTGACAAGGCTTTTTATCACTAGCTCTCAAATATCTGAGTATTTGATATCCCCTGAAAGTGTCAGATCATAACGTTCTTGCTGTGTATGAAACTGGGGCTCTGAATTTCTGCCTTTTATGTGCTGAGTTAAGCTGAGGCTCTTTTTCCACTCTCCCAGTGTCACATGTGCTGTCTCTGCCCTGAGCCAGGAGCAGGAAAACGGCTGTGCCAGATCAGAGGCAGCAGATAGTTTGTGCCTGGTGGATCAATACATTTCAATGCTGAAATGCAAGCGGAAGGCAAATCTGTTCCCTTCAGCAGCTGAATCTGGCTGTGGCTCTGACTGCATTGCAGAGATTTTATGGTGCTGAGAACATCAGCTCAGTTCTTGTGCCACTGCTTTCCCACCAGAGAGGATGTTTTTATAACATTAATAAAGGCAGGAAATCTGGAAGGAAAACAGGCTGATCATATTAGATCAGTGCTTGTTTGTTTGTTTGTTTGTTGCACAAGTATTTGTACAGAGGATATTTTATGTGTTAAAATACTTAAAGAGAGTTGTATTATTGCTATTTGTCAGTATGTAGTTCTTCATCATCTGCTGTTGTCTAAATTCTTTACTCATGCTTTTAAAACCAAGTGAGCTACCTAGGAGCAGGGATGGCACTGTATGTTTGTGTGGTGGCTCACACCTGCCTGTCAGAACTGCAGGAGAAATTTGGAAATCAACTGCAAGCTGACATTCTTCTCGTATATTGTGTTTCCCAGTAATTATCAGTAGCAAATGAATTAACAGAAGTCTGAAATATCTCTCTTGTTTCATGACTGGGGCTGAATTGCACTGGTAACCTCTGACCAGATTTTCAGAACTTCTCAGGCTTCAAGTTCTTAGCTCTAATCAGAGCTGGATTCTCCAGAAGAGTCAGGTCAGAGAGGCACTGAAGCAGGGATCACTTACAGCTGCTGGAGACTGAGCAGTTTTTGTTGTCTTGATCCCAACATCCTAAGCTCTTTGGAAAATGTGCTCTTACCACAGCATCCTCCGAAATAGATCATCAAAACTTTGTTCCCTAGTTCTGGCCCTTTCTTAAACAGCTTTGTACTACTTCAGACATGGCTAACTTTTGTGTCTCGGGCTCGTTTTTTGCTCCAGTATGTCACGGAGGCAGAAGGAAACCTCCAGCGAGCACGAGCCTTGGTGGATGGGATGCAGAAGGAGAAGATTGAGCTGCTGAACCAGCTGGAAGAGGAGAAGAGGTAAAGCAGGAGTGGATGGGTGTGAGGGAGGTGAAGTCATGTGTGGACAGTGGTAAAGCCTTCAGGTGGTTTTGACTTAAGGATACAGTATGAAATAAAAATTAGACAGGCATGTGCACCTTGGGCCATCACAGACCCTCCTGTACAACCTGGATTTGCTAAAGATCCCTTCTTCCTCTCCATTTGTGATGGGCTGATCTTGAGGATGTTCTTTGTGAGGAAGGGAAGCCAAACTGAAGTGCAGCCTTACTGTAGTGTGATTCACCATCTCCCCACATAGCAGAGCCCCCATCCATGCATTATCATGGTGCATACATTTCCTCTCTGGATTAGGGTGAAGATCTGCATGTCACTCTTGGAGTCCAGGTACTCCATGTATATAATTAAACTCTTCAGTGGGAAGAGAAAAACATTTCTGTGTATAAATAACTGAAAACAGTGTTGATTTCAATTACTGATGGCCCTCCTGAGGATTAAATGTTCTTTCATGCATGTCTCCCCATACTCCTGGTAAGCAGCTGACTTTCCCAGCTCCAGGAGGCCCTTTAACCCAAGACAGCTGAGCTTTCCTCTAAATATCAACAGATGCCTCCCTCCTCTAATTAGATGAGATTTAGATAAGGAAGCTTGTTTATGAAGTTAGTTATGTACACACACAGCTATTTTTATCTGTAACAGAATCATAGTCCTTACATCTGGCTACTAACTAAACATCCTCAGCCTTTTTTTTTAATCAGTAAAGAGAAAAAGAGGGATGAGCCTAGCAGAAAATTGAATTATTTTCTACTGTTATGGACTTCTCTCTTCCAAAAGAGAAGAGTTTCCTCAGCATGTTTGTGTTAATATGTGTGATTTTATGTGCACTTATGCATAACTGGCCTGTACAATCTGTGGGGAAGGCTCTTCTGTCTGCCAGGGTAGCTCACAGTGTCCCACCCTCTGTTGAGGCACAGGATCCAATTCTCTTGGAATATTTTGTATGGACCCTGTGCATTTGACACAGGAATTGCCCAGTGCTTGGCTGCAGGATAGTAAGGTTTAAATAATGCAGTGAAACCTTCAGGATTTAGATAACAGTAGCTGTGTGTCTGAGGGGATGTACCTTGCAAAAAGGCCATGTTTGTGTGTGGAAAGCTGCTTATAACTGTCCTGCTCCATGGGGCTTTCTGCTCAGCAGTTTCTGCTGAGCTGTTTGTATCCAAAGGTGGTCTGTGTCCCTCTCAGACTTTGATTCTGCAGGCCATGACATGATTTTTTAATAGTGGGTGGGTGGTTCTAGAACACAAAAAGCTTATCAGTAGTTTTTGAGCAGCTTTTCCATTTGTTGGTAATGACCTCTCTGTTAATGGCTGCAGTAATCCATAACATTTGGTTAATAGTGAAAAGGCTCATGTGCAATGGCTGCTTAGACAGAGGGTGCTGAGCTGAGTGTTCCTGACTGCTTTTTGTGTCCCTTTCCTTCCCAGGAAAGTGGAAGACTTGCAGTTCCGTGTGGAGGAAGAATCCATTACGAAAGGGGATCTGGAGGTAATTCCTTATGATCTTGCCAAAATGGGGGACCCAGAGTGGGGCCTCACTTGTGTAACTTCTGCCACCTTTTGCTCCCCTCTAACAACACTTTAATGATGGCTTTGGATCTGCTGTGAACACCATGGTGCAAACTGTGAGGATTGTTCTTTGGTGTGGTGCCCAATGACTGTTCACACTTGGAGCTGCCTGGAGTTAATCTGTCACTCTGAGCTGCCAAGCCATGTTAAAATCTGTATCTGAATGTGTTGGAACATATGTTTTCCCACTCTAGAAATGAACTGACAGTTCAGTTCCTGTCCCCACAGTGTCCTGCTCTTAGCAGCTAATGGGCACGTGGAGTCTCCTGATTGGATGCTATTTAATTCCAGCCAAAATGCTGTGTATCCTGAGGTATCCTCATGTGGAATTCACTGCCCATGAGTAGGTTTGACACTAGGATTGACACCCTGTCACTGGGAAGGGCCGTTGCTCAGAGTGATGCTGTTGCAGTGAACATTGTGCCAAGTGGAAGTGCTGTTGGGATGAAGTAATGTTGGCCCTTGAGTGGGAGGCTTTTCCATGGGGAAAAAGGAAAAGAAAATCTTTCTGTGGAAGCAAGGCTCTGCTCTCCAAATGTAAATCAGGGGAGTTTTTTGTCTCTAGCTGGAGTGCCAGGTTAGTAACAGCCAAAAAGGTTAAGGGCTCTGCTCCTGTGCCTCACTGTCACTCATAGCAATAAAAGCCTAGGAAAATGGGAAAACTAGGAAATTGATATGTCACTGTGGCTGTGATCCTGTTGGCATAAACCTCTCTTCTTCATCCAGAAGCTGAAGGAGATGTTGACAGGGTGTAAATTAGCAGTGCATTGATAGCAGACCTTTGCAGAAGCACAGCAAGTGCAGTTTCTGCCTGTTGTGTGGGAGCAAAATCAGATTTCTGTTCATCTCTGAGCTGACAGCTTTCCCTCAGTGCTTTAGAGAAGGGTGGTTGATCTATGCATCATTTCTTCTGAGAGCAGTGAATTGTCCCTTTGTAGGTTCCAAGTGTTTAAGCCTGGCTGTGTAATTATGGCAATGGGATATGACCAGGGTTGGCCAGGTGGTATATTTGGATATTTTTTTTTTTAAAAAAAGCCCCCATGCTTATTAGCAAGATGATAAGCTGCTATGGATAAAGGCTCCCATTCTCAGTTTGGGACTCGCAGTCTTAGATTTAATTTTCCTTTGAGCTGGGAAGGAATTGTTTTTCGGTGGGGGTGTGGCCAAGCTTTCAGCAGGACATTATGGTCCTGTCCTCACTTCCATGCTTGTCTGGACAAAAGAACAAATAATTTAGGAATGCTGGATTTCCTCTGATCAGAGAACTGGCATGCTCTCCATGAGTCCAGCATCAGTCCCAGCAGAGGGCTTGGCTGGAGCCAGTTTTTACATCTTGTCTGCCTAATTTGCATGCTCAGACTGAATGATTGAGCCACTAGAGTTAATTCTCACCTTCCTGCTTTTTTTGAGGAGACAGTTAAGCTTTCCAGAAGCAAGTAATTAACTTAGAGAAAAAAATGTATTGGTGGCCTGAAGATACAGATCAAGGTTTTGGACATCTGATGGAGCAGCTGTGGATTTAGCCTTGAAATGTAGTTATGAATTCAACCCAGTTTGATCCTGGTTGGCAGCTGATGCTGTAGAGATTTGGAAGATGAAAAACAAATGCAGGGAAACCTTTCAGGAAAGATTTTTTTGTGGTGGAAAACCATGGTTTACAGGAAATGTTATCTCATCAAGGAACTCTCTCACGCTCGTCTCCTGGATCCTGCAGCATGCCTTGAATGCCAGTGGGAAGTCAGTTTATAATTTGTGAACAGTAATTTAAGGCTAATAGCTACAAGTAAATCTGAAATTCATATCTGGGCTTCCTCAAAGTACAGGAAAACTTTGGATTTGAGCTTGTGACTCATACTGGCTAGTACTAGCAAACCAGTTTACATAAAATAATACAGGATTGAATGTAAATCTAAGATTTAAGGACTGTAAAACAGTTAATCTATTTTTTCCATGGTTTTTTGTTTGGTTGGTTTTTTTCATCTATTTTCATATGTTTTCCAGAGTTGGAAAATAGCAGAATTACTAGATACTGAGCAGGAATATCAGGTGGGACTGAGAGCTTGACTGGGCACTTGTGTTAACCTCAGGAGCCTGGAGAGAATACCTTTGAGAAGTCCAGAGATCAGTTTTGTAATAGGTCAGCATCTTCAGGTAGCAAATATCTGATGTGCCACCAGTTAATTAATTGGTATCAATGCAATATTTATTCCCTTAGTAAAATCAATCCTGGAGCTCCCTCTCAAGATGCGAATCTTTGGGCTTTACAGGGAGCAGAATTAATTTTATTTAATTAATTAAATGCCTCTTTTTTGTTCTAATTAGGATGCAATAAGCCAACTTTTACACTTAAGATGTATAATTTGGGGTTTTGATAATATTTGGGCTCTTGAATCCACATCTTTTTCTCCCCTCCTTCAGGGGTTAAATAGGGCACATAAAATACAGAGCCATCTGAATATAAATGGCAGTTATGTCACCGTCTATGAATGCACTTACAATGATATTTTGCAAGCATAAAATACGGATTTTTTTTAAACTTCTGTTTCTATCATTTGTACAAAACTAGCCAAGCCTTGCTTTATTGTAGGGAAGGGAAAAAAATCCTTAAAACTGGCTCCAATAGAAAGAGGGGGGAAGCAAATAATTATATGGAAAATTAAGGGCAAGAAATGGGGGTAAAAATGGTTCTTAGCAGGTTTGTTTGCTTTTCGCTAGATTAATGTTTTAATTAGATAGATTAATTACGTTTAATTCTAAGGAAAAAGTGGGTTTTGTAAGCTAAAAAAATGTGAAGGCCAAAGTATACATGCACCTTCCCATGTCTCCTCTCCTCTTTTATTTACAGGGAATTTTACATGATATTACAGTGGTGGTTGTGGAATGCTGAGCTTTGCCACCAAGTGCAGCTTTGTGGTACTTCAGCTTTAAAAGTGAAGGGCACTGAAGCAATGCCCAGAGCCAGTGCTCCTGGATTTGGGTAGATAACATGAACCTTCTTGTGCTTAGTTGAATCATTTGTCAAAAAAGCTCCAAACCTTGAAAACAAACCACCAACCAAAAATCCCAAAACCAACCAACCAACAAGTTCTGTTTTCTTGTGCCAAAATCAGTTGAGTCTTACTGTACAAAAGTCACTTTGAAATTCATGTCAGGCCTATTCAAACTCAAAGCACTGATTTATAGAACAGATTGGTATCTCAGTTCCCTGATTTCTTCAGTGCAGTGGATTTTTTGTTTTACAACATGCCATGTACAGTATGACCTGGGGGGTTTTTTTCCCACTTAGTGTAGGATTCACACTGTCTCCAGAGCAAAAAGAGGACAGGAACTTCCAGCTCTTTTCAGTCTACCTTGTGATTCTTCTTGAGGAAAGATGTGGAGAATCATTGCAATGTCTTTGCATTCTGTGTGTACCAGGGCCTTGTACTGGTGGGAGCTTTGCTTTTTAGGAAGTGTCTTCAGTTGATTTAGGAAAACATTGGAGCAGGTTTCTAATGCAGAAGGATGTTTTCCCATCACAGATTCCATTTTCTTGTGAAGAGCCACTACGAGTACCACGTAAAATCCTGTAGGGACAGTTTTCTGTTTGGTTGGATTTTTCCTCCTTGTTTGGGTTTTTATTCTCTTCCTGTTGTGAACAGCCTTTCCTTGTCTTGTACGCTGGAGATGATATTGCAGCCTTCTCTTTCCCTCTCTTTCTCCCTCTCCCTCCCTTCCCCTACTCCCATCTCCACTGTTCTTTTTTCTCTCTGTGTGACCAGACTCAGACGCAGTTGGAGCATGCCCGAATTCGGGAGCTCGAGCAGAGCCTGCTGTTTGAGAAGGCACAGGCTGAAAAACTCCTCAGAGAATTAGAGGACTCCAGGGTAATGGACCCTCACTTGCCCTGCCTGCAGACAGCGCTTGCACTGCCCTGGTGCTCATGATGCCTTGCTTTGGGTTTCTTTCTTTTGGTTTTTGTGGGGTTGATTGATTTTGGCTTGAACTTAAGCTTCCTTGATTTTGTTTGGTTTTTGTTTGCTCTCTTTCCCAGAAATAGTAGTATGATACAATATGATTTCTAGCTTTGCTTCTCTTGTGGGGAACTTGTTTCTCAGATTGAGTTTGCTTCTCTGCCCCCCACCACCATCTGACACATGAGCTCTGACAATTCATCCTGCTGTTAACATATCCCAGTAATATCCACACCCTGCACAATTCATTCTGCTTCGAGGCTCCCCCAGGCTGTAAGAGGAAATAACATTGCAATCAACATTCCAGTCTCCCCTGCCAGTTGTGGGAGCTGCCATCTGAAGTGGAAGGTACTGGTGGATGCAGGTGGGCCCACTCTGATCCTTGGCCATGCCTGCAACAAGACAGATTGCCCAGAGGAATTCTAAAAGGAGTCAGATGTGGAAAGGGCTTTTTCATGCTGGTGTGGTGTGGGAAGCAGCAAACTTGCTGCAGTGAGCAGTAATGGGTTTGAGAGCTGTAGAAAATACAAATGTGAGGGTCTTCAGAAGGTCTGGATGGTTTGAAGCCCCCTGTGCCCATCTAAAATAATGACCACCAGCCTCCTGGGCTGATGGCTGCTGGGCAAATGGCAACTGAAATGGAGTGAAATTGGTCTCTTGGAGTTTGGCTCAGTTTCCTTCTTTCTTTTGCCTTTTTTCTAATATTTCATCCTCTTCTTCATCCATAGTGGCAGCACCCTGTACTCCCTGTGACTTGCAGGGAGTTCAGCCCTGCCAGGTTACATTCAGATGGCAAAACATGGATCCACAGCCCTTCAGCTCAATGTGTACCATGGCCAGATTTATTGTCTTGCATCCTCTAGCCTCCTTTGTTATTTTGACTTTGCTAATAAACTCTAACAAATACTCATATGTAAAAATCCCTTTTCCTTTTTACACCAGGGTAAACAAATTCCATTACAGAAGAGAGGTCTGCAGGCTGAGGATTGCTGAGCAATAAAGGAAACATGATATGCTTAATGCTGGTTTTGATGCTTGTGAAATTCCTGCATGTGCAGACACATCTCCTCTGTGCATCATCTGGCAAGATGCCTGGTCTGGAAACATAATGCCCTTCCAGGACATTATTTTTCATAAACCACTGTTGCTCCCTAGTGAATTTCAAGGGTTATTTCCAAGGTGTTTTTCTGTGGAAAGCAAGAGGTTTGTATTGGGAAAAAATAAATTGCAATTGGCACAGACATAACTGTGAGTAGTTGGTGCTGGTTACCCTGGTGCAAAACTCTGCTCAGGTTGGAGGGTACCAGGTGTTCCTTACCTCTTTATTTGAACTTTGACTAATGCACTTTGGATTTATTCCCACTGGAGAACACTTACTACAGGGGAAGGTGACGCAATGAGAGCGCACTGACTTTGTGTTCTGTCGTGTTGCAGTTGACCACGGTGGCGGAGCAGTCCCGGATCCTGCAGCTGGAGGAGGAGCTGAGCCTCCGGCGCAGCGAGGTGGACGAGCTCCGGCAGTGCCTGCAGAGCTCCCACCAAGCAGAGAGCCCTGAGCACAACCTGGGCTTGCAGTCCGAGGCTCTTCGGTTGCGGGATCAGTTGCTGTCTGTCAACAAGGAGCATCAGAAGGAGAGCAGCCAGCTGAAGGAGAAGTATGAGAAGACACTAAAGAAGTACCAGCAGGAGATGGAGAAGCTGAAATCTGTCAATGAGAAGTACTCACAGGAGATTGTTGACCTAAAGCATAAAGTTCAGCAAGCCACTAATGAGAACATGGGGCTCATGGACAACTGGAAGTCCAAGTTGGACACGTTAGCTTCTGACCACCAGAAGTCTCTGGAGGACCTGAAAGCCACGCTCAACTCAGGCCCTGACACCCAGCACAAGGAGATTGTGGAGCTGAAGGCAGTGGTGGAGAGTATAAAGTTGGAGCACCAGCTTGAGTTGGAGAACCTGAAAGCAAAGCACGACATTGAGACAGCTGTCCATATAAAGGAGAAAGAGAGTCTCAAACTGAAGCTGCAAGAGGCTCTGGATGAAGTGGAAAAAAGCAACAGCAACTGGAAAATGCAACTGGAAACCAAAAGCAGTCAGCACCTTCTCGAGCTCCAAGATGTGAAGGACAAGTGTCGAGATGCTGAGCTGAGGGTGCATGAACTGGAGAAACTTCATGGTGAATATACAGATCAGACAGAAGCAATAGCTTTCTTGAAAGAGCAGATATCTTTGGCTGAAAAGAAGATGTTGGACTATGAAACATTACAGAAAACAGAAGCCCACAGCAAACAGGAAATCCAAAGATTGCAGGAAAAAGTGCTTGTCTTAGAGAACAAGCTGCAGTCCATGGAGGCCCTGCATCCTTCTCAGCATGCAAATGTATGACTTTGGGGTCATTTTGCTTGTTTATTATCACTGTTGGTAACACCTCAGCTGCTGCCTTGTGCAGTTTTCTGAGGCCTCAAATATCTGGATGTTTTTTCCTTCCACTGACAGTGCTCTTCCTGCACTGCATCTCCATGGTGAAGGTGTCTTTCCACTCTAGAAAGCCAGTACAGTGGGACAATTAGGAAAAAGGAGCAAGTGGGGCCACACCTGCATTTGGAGGCTGCTGTAGCAGCAGACTAGGGCTGTCATGGTTTGTCAGGGTGGGCTCTCATCCTGAGGCAGCAGTGTTCTGAGCTGGAAAACCATCATTCCTACAATACAGTTGTGTTTCTCCAAGGAGCTGCAGCAGTCTTGGTGTGCTGTTGGGCAAGACCCTTTAGGGGTGCTAGGAGGATAGGGTGGAAGAAGAATCAACCTTGCTCAGCACCTGGAGCAAGAGAGGTGCAGTGGACTGTGGGATGGGGTGGGGGTGTGTCAACAGCAGGGAAGGGGCTTCACAGCACAGGGGAGACAAGGAAGTGCTGATATTGAGGATTATAGTGGAAAAGCTGCCAGCAAGGGTCAATGGCACCAGGCTGGAGAAATAAAATATGATTGAATATGAGACCAGGGAGGGCTGAAATAAGAGCAGTAATATGAAGGGGTCAATTTACCATGGCCTTTGTGTCTCTAAGTCATCTTTTTTTTTTTTTTTTTTTGACTATNTTTTTTGACTATTTGCCACAGGATGCATCATCCTGCCACTGTGCGTGGCACAAGGAATTGTGGCTGGTTCTGCACTGTAGTGAGCAGGGAGATTGCTACTCCTGGCTCTGGACTGGGCCACTACTTGTGTTTGGATTTTGCATGAGAAATGAGGAAAAACCCAATTTCCATCCTGCATAAAATTAAAATAAGCTGCAAAATGTGCACATTTTAAGAATACTGTGTTGAAATTTCACTGGTGATGTAGTTTCTGTTGCAGACAGATGCAAATGAAATTAATTCAGTGCCTGTGTTTAATTTCCCAACATGAACAGCCCCTTTGAAACCAGTTGCATCTCCAGGAGGCAAAGTCAAGCCCGTGAATTCCATGTCAGAACTCCACACCTTGGAATTAGGCACACAGAGGACAATAGAGACAGAGGCCAAGGAGGAATCTCCAGCATTAATAGTGTTTGAAGGGTTGCTCCAGGATGTTTCATCTAGTAAGAACAGTTGGGAACAATAAGTACAGCCAGGACCCTGGGAAAAAGGGGTTATTATTACAACATGTAACACATTATAGCCAATATTCAAACAGGAATTAATGGAAAAGAAGAAGCTGGAGGCTTGTTCCAGAGCCCTTTAGATAAATGGAAGGGCTCTGGGGATATTGATACTGGATTAGAACCAGGGAAGTCTTGAAGTAATTATTTCAACTATATGTCAATTAAAATCAGGAGAATATGGGAAGAAATGCATGGGTGAAAGCCTTTGAGTATCATGAGGCAAGTTCTATTTAAAACTGTCTTAGTTAATTTAAAGTAACTGCAGTATTCACTGTCCAAGTATTTTAAACAAGCAGAGTGACAGTCTTTCAAGGGAGAACCACAACTGTGCTTCCCAGGAACAGTTAAATAGTTTTTTCCATACAGTACATCAGGAAACACATTTCTCCTCTGAGGGTTCTCCTGCTTCTGCTTGACTTGTCCCACAGCCCAGACTTCAGAGAACTGACCTTGGGGCTCTTGACTGTGGTGGCCACATCATCTGCTGGGTCTGGGCAGTGCTGAGGTCCCAACAAAGGCTGCTGCATGGGAGGAGGTGTGAAGGGCTCAGTTATGGTCTCTGCCACAGAAAGCTTGGCACTGAAAGCTCTGTAGTCTCTGGCTTTTCATTGCAATGTAGAAAAGAGGGTGGGAAAAAAGCAGACTCTGCTGTATGGACCTGGTATTTGCTCGTTATTATTTTTATGAATGCATTAGTTCTCTAATAAATTATTATTTTATCAATATTTTTATGACTTTGGGCACAGCTAGGTTCTACAGAGGTTGAGGAACTTGTTGACTGGTAGGTCTCAAGCTGCAAGCTGGAGAGCATTTGCAGTTGGATATTTGCTGTGATTGACCAGAGGTGCCTGTCTGAGGGACAGCAGCTCTTCCATCCCTCTGTATGTACAGAGCTGAACCAGAACTTGTGGGGGAAAACTTGAGCTCTGTTCCCTCCTGGGTGAGCACTGCTGCTGTTGTGCTCAGCTGTGGGTTGTGTGTGGGCACTCTGGCCAGCCTCAGTAGTAGCCAGCTGGCCAAGTGGCTCCTCAAACAGCCTTCATTTCCCTCTTGGGAAGGATTGACATGGGATACCTTCTGCTTTGGATGCGGCTTTGAGCTTGTTAACTTTTGCTTATCTTTGGGTAAAAGGTTAGTTTATATCTTACATTTTACATTTATTCCAGATGATTGAGACTAATGATATTTCAGAAGAAAAGATAAAGATGAAGCAGACTATGGAAGGTATGAAGTTATTATTTTTACCCTGTTCTAGTGACTCAAATGCTTTCTCTTCTTCTAACTTTCTGCTCTTGCAGGGATGGCTGCATGCCAGGGGTTTAGGAAGTAATTTCATCTGTCATTTGCTGAATGACATTTGTTGTCTGGATTTGTTTTTTCCTTCTAATCAAGCTGAGCATATGCAGGGATGGATGTTTTTACCTGTTAGATACTCTCCATGCAGGTGGTGCAGGTTGGAGACAGATCTGGGGAAATAGGTGCATTTCCATCCCATCACTGATTTTTACAGCAGGTAAAATTCAGATATTAAATGTTATTTGCTCACAGGAGAGGAGTGATAATGGTAGATATTAATGTGACTGGCTTCAAATAATGGTAGTTACTTTTTATTAAGCTTACTATAAATCAAATCCATCTTTTTAACAAAATGTGAGACATACACTCAGGAAACTTGTTTAAAGTGTATTTCAACCTGAACTGCACTCAGCCCCCTCACAGAGGGTGAGCTGTAACACTGAGTCTGAGCAATAGCAGAGCTGGATTCAGAGGTATTTTGTCCTATTTCTGTTGTCCTCAGTGCAAGCCAGGCTTTGTCCATAAGTCTTTGCAGATATGGGATTGTGCAGAACACATTCGTGTTATATACCCCATCTGTGGAAGTGCCCCAGGCCAGGCTGGATGGGGCTTGGAGCAGCCTGGGACAGTGGGAGGTGTCCCTGCCCAAAGCAGGGGTGTGGAACAAGATGATCTTTAAGTTCCTTTCCAAACCAAACTATGTTTTTACACCAAATTGTTTGCTGATTGACATATAATTCCTGCCTAGTGATGGCAGAGCTTAACTAGATCCAGCAGGCACTGCTCTGAATGGCCACTCAGTCCATGTGTGCATTGTTTCCACACTGAATAAACCCCAGAAAGATGTACTGAAAACAACCAGGTCAGATTTGAGCCACAAAAGCATCAGACTTCAGATCTACAGCTCCGAAATGGATATGCATAAGTTCCAGAAAACATGTCTTTTGAAACAGTCTCTGCCTTCCACTGTAGGAGGTGGCACACAGAAACGTGCTAAAAGTTCCTTTTAGGTTTTTTAATTAATGTTTTATTGCCTTTTCCCCTTCCTCCTTTGTGGTTGCTTTCCTAACCCTGTCTGATACAACTTCCCAGAGTGCATCCCAGCTCCAAGTGGGGTGAGGTGCAGTGTCTCCTGCTGCTTCTCTGCCAACAGGAGTGTACCACCACGGTGCCCACTGCACCCTGACCCATGCTGTGCACCTGACACCTTCCCAACTTGCACAAAGCATTTTCCAACCCTCTCATCCTTGTCTTTTCATTCCCCCACAGACCTCCAGGACAAGCTGAGTAAAAGAGACAAAGAGGTGTCATCCCTGGTGACCCAGACTGAAACTCTAAGGGCCCAAGTAAGTGGTAAGTTTCCCTAATCCAGTGTTGGTGGGAATGAAATGTTTCCCTGCTTGTCCTACACACTGGTGTTGAACAAGAGCCCAGAGCTGAAACAGGCTGATGTAAAACATGATGCTGCTGGTTTTTGAATGGCTATTGCTAGTAACAATTCATTCAGGAATTGAACACAAACTGCAGAAGATATTTGTGTCCCATGAGGGAGGGTTTGGGCTTGTTAATGTATAAAGCTAATGAAGCAGAAGTCAGTCGAGCTGGGTGTGTTGTTTCCAAGATCTCCCCTTAACTACAGCCAGTCAAGAGTTAATCAGGCCTGTGCTTTTAGGAGAAGGAACTGGGAAAAGGTAAAAAGTAGGGATATAAGTAAAGGACTAAGTGACCTTTCTTCCCCTGAATCCTCTACTTCTCATAGCTTTGGAAAATAAATGCAAAACAGCAGAAAAGAAGGCTGATTCAGTGTTCAAAGAAAAGAAGAGGTTGGAAGGAGAACTGGAAGCCTTGACCAAGAAAACACATGATGCCTCAGGGCAACTGGTCCTGATCAGCCAGGAGCTGCTCAAGAAGGAAAGGTCAGTGTGCAGAGCTGGAGACAGAGGGGCTCTGTGAATATTCATGTTCCTGCCGGGTACTGTAGTCGACCACCAGAAGAAATGCAGGGTTGCACCATTGAAACCCAGCCCACAGCTTTCCCGTTCTTTAGAGATGCTGATGTGTGAATTTGGTTAGAATTAGAGGCTGTGAATTCTCAAAAGGCACTGCCCTTTCACTGCTTGCCAGGAGCTGTAAGCCAGCTCAGTTCCAGTGTAGATGCTGAATGAAGTCATCTGCAAGCCAGCCAAGCTGGCTGCTGCCCTGCTCCCAAGCAGTGCCCTGTGTAGGTCCCAATCCCAGAGCTGGCAAAGTGGGACAAGAAAAGAGTGGTGGGAGTTGGGTCAGATTTGCTCACTGGCCTTTCTTTGGATCTGTAGCAAAGGTGGGAGGGAGCACAGCAGGGCTCCAGTGGTGAGTCTTCATCTGGGAATGTCTTCATCTCTTCCTGCTGCTGCTTCCAGGAGCCTGAACGAGCTGAGGGCACTGTTACTGGAGGCCAACCGGCACTCCCCGGGGCCGGAGCGCGACCTCAGCCGGGAAGTGCACAAAGCTGAGTGGCGCCTGAAGGAACAGAAGCTCAAAGATGACATCAAGGGGCTTCGAGAGAAACTGGTTGTGCTGGTGAGGGCACTAAAACCCATCCTGGGCATGGCCTAGAGGCTGGAGGGCTCTGTACTGCTGAGGGGTGTGGGGGGAGGGTCTGAGCCCTTCACTCTTGCTCCAGGTCTTTGTGTTTGCTTTTGTGCTGCTGAGCATCTGATGGGAATTCTCTTGACAGTGACTGAGCTGTGGCCTGGCTTAGCAGCACCTCATTATGCAGCAAAGATATCCATATGTCATTTGTCACAGAATATCCCGAGTTGGAAAGGCCACAAGGGTCATCAAGTCCAACTCCTGGCCCTGCTCAGGACACCCCAACAATCACATGTGCCTGGGAGCATTGTCCAAACGCTCCTGGAGCTCTGGCAGCCTCGGGGCCATGCCCACTGCCCTGGGGAGCCTGTTCAGCGGCCAGCCACCCTCTGGGGGAAGAACCTTCCTCTGATATCCAACCTAGGCCTCCCCTGACAGAGCTCCAGCCATTCCCTGGGCCTTGTCCCTGGTCACAGAGAGGTAAGATCAGTGTTGCTTCCCCTCGTGAGGAAGCTGTAGACTGCTATGTCCTTCTCCAGTGTTCTTCTGTTCCCACACGTTTTAGATCCCTGGCTAAACAGGGTACAGTTTGTGGGAGAAACCGAAGGTCGTTCAGCTGCCCCACGCGCTTTACACATTCTCTGATCCAAGGATAAGCAGTGTCCTCAAATTCCATGTACTTCGGCGTCCTCCAGTGGCTGAGATGTGAATAATTGATTTGAACTGCTGGGAACAAACTGGAGCTGCTTCTGATCACTTGATAGGAACTGTGCTCTGCCCCCATCTGCTGCTTAAATCGCAGCGTGGTTCTAGGCATTATGTGGATGTCTACCTTGAGTTTCTGCAGCTGTTGGTTTTGATATAACATCCTCCTGTTTTCCCTTTGCTGCCTTAAGGACAAGGAGAAGGCGGTGACGGAGCAGCGGCGGTACTCCCTGATCGACCCCTCCTCGGAGTCGGAGGTGATCCGGCTGCAGCACCGGCTCGTCAGCACCGAGGACGTGCTGCGCAACGCGCTGGAGCAGGGACACCAGATGGAGAAGCTCATGGAAGCAATGAGACTCTCCTCTGAGAAAACACAGGTAGAACATCAGCCAACAGGGTTGCTTAGCCCTCATCAATCCCCTGGGATCTTGCCCTGTGCTCAGGGAGTGATGCCATCAGCTGGGTCCCCTCTTTGCTGGGAACAATCTGACAAGGGCTTGTTCTGTCAGATGTAGCCTAATGCTATAAAATCCCTGCTAGCTGGTAATTGCAGATCCCTTTGTGCTCCAGAGAACGTGGGGGTTTGGGGAAGTTGCACTGTGAGTAACTGTTATTTATGTGTACAGTATTGTCTGGCTGCACGCGTTTATAATGCAAAGGTGAGGTTTTTCTGACATCCCACTTTGAGAGGTTTATCTGTGTGTCCCTAAGCAGAAATTTTGCAGGAAATGCTTTGCAGAAACTTTGGGAAAATGCTTTCCATTTCTCTTACCAGCTCTTTTACCATTTTGGTGTCTGACGTGAGTTTGCTGATGAACTGTGAATGTTCCCACTCCAGTTTCCGTCTTCCTCTGATCTCCCTTTGTTTCTTCTGACTAAAGAAAAGCTGCTTCTGTTGCCTGTCTTACATCTTTCTTTATGAAACTGAAGGGTACAAATAGCTTGACTCCCAACATTTGGCTTTTCCATCTCATACCTGTGGAGTCTCAGCCCTGCCTGATTCCTCCTGCAAAGTGACCCGCCCCTTGTGCCAAGCTTTGTGCTTCATGTCCTTGAGTGTTCTTCTAGCTGTATTTTCTCTTGGATCTGCAATCAGGCAGTGGCTTTTGGAGCTCAGATGCACTGTTATTTCTCTTGTACTTGCTCATTTAAATTCTCAGCTGAAAAATGTTTTTCTCTTGCAACAATGAGTTATAACTGGCATCCAAGCAGACACCTTAGGGTAGTACAGAACAAGCCACTAGACACAGAATGGGCAGAGAGCTTTTTTTCACTGATGCAGGTGCAGATGTGCTGTGTTAGGTAATCTGGGGGGTTTCAAGCCTTCTCCTCCCATGACAGTCTCCTAGATACACCAAACACTGTTTGTGTTGTAGTGGTATGGGCATGGAGGTGGTCAGGAGGGTGCAAGGTAAAAACTGCAACCCTGAAAGATCTGCTGGCTCACTGAACATCTGTGGGTTGCACACAAGTCTCTCTGTCCTGCAGTGCAGCATCTGCCTGCACCAGGCAGGACTGATGGAGTTGTGCTGACATGTTTGTGGCAGTCTAGGATGCATCATAATCCTGTCAGGACCTCCAGAGTGACTTCTGCTGTAATTGCTATGTGTCAAATGCAAATGCATCATGACAACTGCATCTCTTGGCAGCTACAGGAGGGGAAAGTTATGCTCTGTTGGCTTTAATGCACAGTCTCTTGAGAAAGGGAAATCTTCCCTTTTGCATTCCCATCTCCAGAAGTTGTGCAGGTGGTAATTATTTCTTCCCCAGTTCTAGAAAATGACTAATCTTACCAGAAGTGAATTGGAACAGACCTTATGAGGTCAGCTAAGATATCCCTGGTTTTAGTTTGATATATTAATGCTTAAGAAAATGTAGAGATATGACAGAATAGCATTATCTCTTCAACTACAATCCAAGGTGCAAAGAAGCAGAGGATTACTGTGGGAGGGCTGGCTTCAAATTTCTGTTGATGACAGGTTTTTAAACAGCTATTTACAGGGAAGTCTGGATCACAGCTTCCTAGTTTCAGTTTGAAATCTGTTCACCCTTACCCTTCTGAAGGAGAACTCTTAACCAGGGGCTTTCAGGCTGAGGCTGAGAACATTGCTGGTCCAAACAAATCCTGCTGCACTAGTTAGGGAATTGATGGTTCTTCCCTAGAAGCCACATGCCCACTGTTACTCACTCTGCACCACCTTCCATCCTCCTGTCTCCTCTCTGATGGAAGCAGCTGTTACCCAGGTATCTGCCTTGGCAGAAAGAAAATCTTTGCCTTCTCCTTGTGTTGGGAGATACCTGACCACAGCTTTGCAGGAAATAAAAAGGATTTGGCACTCAAACGTTTTCTTGAAGAGCTTTAGTGATTCCTCTGGGAGCCTTTTAATTTAATTTCAAGCAAATTGCACCATTTTGTTCATTATTGTGACCACGTTCCAAGACCAAATTTCAAGCCTGATTTTTGGTATCAGCTGTCTGGTCAGTGCCCAGATTGGGTGAGCTGCAGACAGGTAATTAGCTGTGGTGGGGGGTGCTGAGCAGCAGCACTGTTCTTGCCATCCAGGTAGGATCCACTGCCTGGCAATCAGCTCAGTCTCTTATCAGAGCTTAGTGTGAATTTCTGCCTGGTTTTCATGATCAAACTAAACCTCCGTTCTGTAGGGGTAATTCTGCACCTTTGTGATCCCAGTGAAGATGGAAACTGGCGCTCTTAAACCCTGCAGTCTTGTCTCCCCAAAATGCCATCAGCAATTCACCAGCAAATGTGACTCTGATTGCCAAGGCCCAAGCACCCAGCACTGGCAATGCTGGGGTTTCAGGCTTCAGCTTTCTTCTCTTGCTTGTGCTGGCTCTACTGTGTTTGGGAAGCTGAAGGGCTCCATACTACTCTGTTAGAGAAACATTATAAATGTTTAAACGTTCTTGTGCTTTTGAAAGATAGAGCAGCCTGTCCTGGTTGCCAGACTTGTCCCCAGAGATGGGAAACAGGGAATGGCAAATGTCCTTTTCAGTGCTGGGTGTTCAGTAAGCCATGCTTTGCAGCTAACACTGCCCTTGGCTGGATTTGGTTTTTGGTATTTAAGATTTGGGGTGATTAGTGGATCTGTGTCCATGAGGAGTTTGGGGGATGTTTGGTAGCTGGGAGGGATGCAATCTGGCACATGGGGATTGAGCCAGAGGGCAGGAAGATTCTTTGCAGAAGTGGGGTGGGGTTTTTGCACCCTTCTTTCCTTATGTGGAGTGGGCAGCTAAGGAAGGACAGGGCAGTCTTGCCAAATTTCAGTGCTTCTAAACAAAACCACCAGGATCTGTGTCCCTCTTCAGTAAGTGTTGTCTGTTTTCCATTTCAGACTGTTGGAAATTCTGGGTCTGCTAACGGGATTCACCAGCAGGATAAATCCCACAAGCAAGAGGTAAGTTATGAGCAGAATGTTGTTTAAAACAGTATCTGCTTCATGTGGTTTCTTGCCTGCTGTGGTGGGCACAGCACTTGGCTGGGGGTAGTTCTGCCAGCACAACTTGACTGTATCATTCCCTCAGCAAAAGCAAGAGGCTCTGCACAACTCCAGTTCCTAGGTATGGTGGGAAGCTCACTAGAAACCCCTTGAAGCCATGGGGAAGGTGGTGGTGAGGGGCACAGAGAGTTGCAGTGCAAAGGGAGCTTCCCCACAGTCTCCTGGGTCAGTGCTGTGTGACACTTCTCCTGGCAGCCCCTGCTGGAACCTGCTCAGCCTCAGCTCTCTGCTGTTCCCTTTACATGGGTGGCATTTGTGGGACATGCTCTCCCATAGCAGACTTCATCTACCCATACTGGGCAAAGCAGTGGGCATTCTGCTCCATGCCTCTTCAAAAAAAAAAAAAAAAAAAGCCTCTGTGCTTGTCCTCATTTTGCCTCTGTTTTCTTCTAGGAGAAGCTCTGATAGAGAAGAGGTGAAAAGGATCATTTCACGCCAGTATCAGCTCCTCTGCACAGTCAGGCAAAACAGCACCACATCTGGCTTTAGCACCTCCAAAAGACCACACACAGTATTTTCACTTCAAAGCAGGACAATGTTTATAACTTACTAACTGATGTAATCAGGACAATCCCAGAGTCCAGTTTTCCAAGACAGCCATTGTTCCAGGAGGGAGCAGAAAGACCTCTCTGGGTTTGGTTTCTTACTTGTATTGGTTTTGACTGTGGAATTTGTATTGTTTGAGCTGCCCTTGTCCCACTAGCTGACATGGTTTGGATGACAGCTGCCCTGACCTGTGGCTGAAGTGTCAGTGGGTCCCAGTAACCCCACAGGAGCTGCAAAGGGATTTGCCTGTGGTGTTCAAAGCATGTGCCCAGAGGCTGCACCCTTCCCTCCCACATACCCCGGTGTCCTGAGGACCTGCACAAGTGAGTGAAACCTGCTGGGCTGATGATGTGAGGTTTGGGGATGTGTTCCCCTCCTCCTTTTTGGAAGACATCACTGTTTTAGAGCAGAGGCTGCACTTAACTCCTGTATTATAGCATGTCATGGGAAATAATCCAGTTTCAGAGGGATGTTTATTTTGTTTCTTCTCCCCTGACATTTGGGGAGGAGAGCTGTGGTGGCTCTGAGTTTGGGGTCAGGCACACTTTGCCTGGGTGTAGTTGGCCTTTCTTCCTGCAGTGAGATCTCTGAGCAGGCCTGCTGGAGTCCTGTGCCATAGCCAGCTGTCCAGCTTAGTCCCCCTCACTCCTGGGGGGTCCATGGGGTCTGTTTTGAGCTCAGGACTCCACAGCTGCTGATCTCAGCATCACTGGCCTTGGAGCTCCATGCTGGGGAGTCAGTGCAGGACAGATGCATTGAACAAACGGTTCCCTCCTTGCCTGTTCAATTTGACAGATAACTGCAGATGGCCTGGTGCTTTCCAGAGCTGTCCTTGGCTCTTCAGTGTGATGCCCATCCCCTGCTACCCAAGATGGATGAGGTGAAGGTGCTGCTGTGACCCTGACTTTGATGGCTTCAGCAATCTTCTGTCCATGACTTGAGTGTATTTGGAGCAGAGGCAATCCAAGACTGGAGCCCACATAGCTCTTGTGTCCAGCAGAGGAACTTGTTCCTTCTTGCCAAGGCTATATTCTAACTTTGCACCACAGCTCCCAAGTGATAGTAGGGCAGAGGAAGGTGACAACATGCTCTTAAAGGTGTGAAAGAGCTCAGGTTGACTGTTCAGTAGCACAGGGAACAGTCACAGCAATATTTTTCCAGGCTTCTCCCAGTTAGTGCCCAACTCCTCCAGTCTTCATGAGCTCTTGTGCTGTGATGGGGCATCTGTGAAAGGACAAGATGGGAAAGGAGATCCAAGCCAGACCCCCAGCAGAGCCAGAACCTCCATGTTCACCAGACCCCCAGGTGAACATGATTGCACATCAGCTCCATTGCTTTTTGCCCTGATTTCCCACAAAGTTGTGTCACTTTTTCCTAGTGGGTTGCCAGACTCCTGCTTCTTTGAAGGACGGGCAGCCAGAAGCAGCCTGGGAAAGACTTTGGCTTCATGACTCTAATTTTGCCATGAGGAGGATGACATTGAATACTTGACCCTTCTCACCTGATGCAGGATTGGTGATCTCCTGTCCTTCAGAGGAAGATGGGAGAGGAAGGGGACACCAGGGAAATAAAGCAGGTTAGAAATCACAGCAGAAATCTGCGCATGGTAGCAGGAGGCAGAGCGTGGGATTGAACTAGCTGGAAATAATTCATGTAGGATTCCATCCTGCCTTGTAGAAATGTTTTTACAGCTCTTACAAATCACCAGGAAGATTGCCACATCTCTGCCTAGCTCTGGGAGTTTCCCAAGGGATTGTAGGAGTGGTCTCCAAAACCCTCCTGGTTGAGTATTCATCTTCTAAGTGATTTTGGAAAGTGCCAGAGAGAGTTTTTGTTTGTTACACCCCTCAATAGTGAATACCTCACTGCTGTTTTTAAGAATTTAGGGCTAATGTTTCCCAAAATGCTCCTGTTGGCTGGATGATCTCTGAATTAATGTCTGCAGACCCCATGGGCTTCCCTGGGCTTTCTGGACACCCGCAAGAGGGAGGCCCCAATCTGGTTTGTAACTTCTTTTCCCTTATGGGTCTTCTAGTGACCTGTGACCAGCTGCATTCACCTACAGCAGAGATATCTGTGTTTTCCAGCTCCCTTTGGCTCTGTGCAGAGTTGGATCCCCTGGGAGTGGTTATGGGGACCATGTGTTTGGTTCTTTTCATCAGATCCAAAGTTGCCAGGCTGGAAGAGTCTCTGGCTCCTGTTTCTTCCCAGAAACCATCCCCTGAGAGCAGCTCAGACCTGTGGCTTTTCCCGTTCAGCTTGGCAGACAATGCAGAACAGGAACAGATGGGTTCAGACCAGGTGCAGAGTTAGTGCTGATGGTCTTCTCTGGCTGTAAATGACTGTGCTGGTCCCTGAGGATCAGCCAGGAGCTGTTGGCCCTCCTTGGCTCTCTGTGCAGGCTCTGTGGTCACTGTGTTGCAGGGCTGAGGGCTGAAGCCCCCCACACGCTGGGGTGCAGGTCCATGGGAGCTGCTCTCAAATAGGACCATCCACAGTGCCAGCAGGATATGCAATTGTGTGCTCATGTGGGCTTCAGCTCAACCCTGTGTAAGGGGCCAGGAGGAGTTGGACTCGCTCACTTCCTCCCTCTCCAAAATTATCACAGGCTTCCCCAGGGCACCAGCCTCTGGCTGCCTTTCTGAGGTGGTAAGAGACCACACTAGGGACAAACTTGGAAAGGACAAGGGGGAGATCCCCCATCCCCTCTATTTATTTGTAAGTTTAAGTGCTATTTTTACCTATGTGGTGGTGTATAAAGTACTTCACAATGCTTGGTCCTACTGGCTTGGTTCTTTGGGAGAGTTCGGGGCACTGGAGCAGTGACGCGCCCTTGTCCCGTTGTTGATCTGGGCTGGTTCCTGTTTGTGCCTTCACTCCCCCTTTGGCTTCAGCCTTGCTCTTACCTCGATCCCTGAGAGCTGGTAAGGGAGGGCTGTGCTTTCCCCACCCTTTCTCCCAGCCTGAGAATGCCATGCTGGTTTTCCATCTGGAGATGGGTCCTGAGCACCCTGCCCCAGAGCACTGGGCAGGGTGGGGGGAGCAGGAGGTGCCATGCTGCTGGAGCCCTGGGCTCCGAGGGAAGGACCAGCACCCCGGCTGTGGGAGCAGCCCCCACAGCCAGTGGCATTACCCTGACAGTTAGTGATGCTTTTTTGCTGAGCCCTGAGCCCTTATCCACTGCAAAACAGCCTTTGGAATGGAGACTGCTTAGTATTGAGTGATTTCTTCTCTAACTCTCAAGACCAAAGGGAGAAGAATCAGTCTTGCTTGGGAATGTCAGCTTTATCCCTTCTGCAGCATCCAGAGAGCTGGAGCAAGGGCAACACCATGCTGGAGCCCTATGGAATGATGGTACCAAGCTGCCTGGGTGTTACAGCTCTTGGAATGACAGGTGCCAAGCTGCCAGCCAAGGCCTTACAGCTCCTGCTTCCCCCCAGCCACCAGCAGCTCCTCTGACTTGCAGTAGAGATGCATAAGGGTTTCATTAAACAAAACGATGCAAATGGCACTGCAAAAGTCTTAATGAAAATTCCAGTACTCTGTTATTCAGCAGCTTTAGCAGCTCAGCACTATCTGTAGGGAGTTATTAATACACTAAGATCCTATAGGCCTCCTGTAAGTTACCAGAAAAAAGAATGATACTAGATGTATAAATGGATGATAACCTTTTACCCATACAGTATGTATTACAATTTTGTAGCTTAGTCATTTTTTGGCTATCAGATTTTGTTAGTATGATACAAAAAAAAGACAAAAAAAAGGTTTGACTGCTAATGTCTATTTTGTTATTTGATTCATTTTCTTCCTCTGTACAAAAGCTGTACAAATCTGTGTAACTCCTCCACATCTGTATTTGTGAACCATCCCCCTTGTCCTGGCTTGCTGATGTGGTGAGCTCCTACTAAACAATAAACTCTGTGGCTGAAGTTGGGCATCCTGGGGCTGCTGGGGCGTGTTCAGGGTGTTCTGCAGTGCACAAAGTGTCATGAGCTGGAAGGGGCTGGGGGCACGGGGCTGTGGCACTGTTCCCCCTGCCCTGGGCCCCAGTGTGACCTTCAGCCATCTGTGTTTGGGCTCTGCAAGTGGCTGGGAGGCTGCAGATCTGTCCTGGGGATGAGCTGAGCTGGAGCACAGTGGCATTTGCTCTTGTGCACCCCATGCCAGAGGTGGGGACAGCCAAGCCCAGCACCATCTCCTGCCTGGGCAGCTCCTGACATTGAGTATCTCCCAGGCCTCAGAGTGGTTGGGCTGTTTATTAATCTATGACTATTTTCCATCTGTCTCCCCAGTCCCTCGCTGACATATCCACAATGCCCTGAGGTGAGGAGTGTTGCAGGGTGCTGTGCCAGACCCACCTCAGCACTGATCCATCCCTGTTTGAGCAGTACCACCTTCATTTTGCATAGACTGTGATAGGCTCATCCTCATCCTTCCAGGTCATCTACCACAGACCTTCAGAGCACATAGAAACAGGGTGGCAGTGAATCAATCCAGGAGGAGCTGCCACCCCCCAGCTCCTGCCTCTCTTGTCCCTGTGTTCCACCACATGTCCACGTGGATGCTCTGTGCATCAGGAGTTATGCTGTCACCCATGAGGCAGGACTGGAGGGATTTATGCCACGCCTTGGTGTTTATTTCATGGCATAACATCTTGGGAATTTCCTTGACTGCCTGTGGCCTGTGCCCTGGCTCAGCACTGTCCGTATTTCAAGGGAACGTCCATCTCCTCCTGCCATGTTTTCCTGCAGCCAGGGGCAGTAGTTCCTTTATAGCAAAGTATTACCAACTGCTTAAGATACAGGGAAAAACTGGAATGATTTTCCCCTTGCTTCCTCACTGGATTTAAGATTTTTCACTATCAAGATTACCTGAAAGTTTTAAATTCTTTTCAAGAGCAGCTGAGGTTTGCAGGTGCTGGTTTTATTCCAGAGCAAAGCCCCAAGACAATTACAGGTGCTAGATGACAACACCATGAAAACCATCCATGCAGCCTTATCCCAGAGCTGTAACAGAGTCTGTGCAGATATCCCTGATATCCCCTTATTTTTTTTTCAAGGTGGGTAAGGCACTCTTGTCTCTCCAGCAGCTCCCTGACCATGTGCAGTGCAGGGTCTAGGGACTGAAAGGGTTAAAAGCACAAACAAAAGTCACAAACTAGAAACCCAGGATGAAACTTGGGAAATAGGGAATGGAACTTGCAAAAATGAAGGGCAGAGCTTCCTAAACACAGTGAGAAAATGGCTGAAACAGCTAACAAGAGACTGCACATGCCTAGAGGAGAAAGGTGAAAAGGGCACGGTGATGAAGACATCCAGCCTTCATCAGAAAGGACCATTGAGGAAGACACAAAGACCACTACGGTGCTCTCTGCCTGCTCTCTGTGTGCAAAGACAATGATGGCCCATTTGAGAAGAGCTCTGGGGGTTCCACGGCTCCACGGCACCCTCCACGAGGTCACAATGCGCTGCGGTGCCCAGCTCTGCGGCAGCGCTGCGGGTTTGTCCTGGCTGCCCTGGCAGCACGGCGAGGCACAGCGCCCGAGCCAGCCCGGCCAGGCCAGGGCTGGGAGCCAGCGCCTGCCGAGGGAGCCGAGCCAGGCCGAGACTGCGGGGCCATGTCGGGCGTGCACTACAAGTTCTCCTCCAAGCTGAGCTACGACATGGTCACGTTTCATGGCCACAGCATCTCCCTGGGTGACCTCAAGTGCCGGATCATGGCCCGCGAGAGGCTGAAGGTGGCCAACTGCGACCTGCAGATCCTCAAAGCTGAGACCAGTGAAGGTGAGTGGGGCTTGGGCCCGGGGCAGAAGCGCAGATCAGCCATGCAGTGCCACAGGCTGTGGGAGCCGTGCTCTGCCCTGGGACAAAAGCCAGGGCCAGAAAGCACAGTGGTGCATATAAAACTGGCTTTTAGAGCTCCAAAGGGCTTCTATGATGTGCCATGTAATTCCATGTCCATATCCATTCTTCCCAACTGACTCATACTTTTTCTGCATTTGTGCTGTTCTCAGAATACTCCGATGATGCACAGATCCCAAAGAACGTCTCAGTGATTGTGAAGAGAGTTCCAGCTCGAGCCATGTGAGTATCCATGAAGCACCAGATTCCCTGTGAGGGATGTCAGGGTGTGACACTTCTTTCATGGATATGGGTCTGCAGAGGCACTTGGACACTATCTGGTGAAAGCTGCTGTTAATTTCCTTTCTCATGGGGTAGATTTTAATGTATCTGTTCCAAAGCAGACTCACACTGTTAGGTTCAAACTCCAACACTGGTAAATCCTAAGGTGATTCTTGTGGTTTTGTTCGTGGGATGATTGGGCTGAGAGCCAAGTTGCAGATCCTGTTTCTTCCACATGAGGAGATTCCAGATTGTATGCGTTTGCTTTTATTGGCTTTATAGTAATGACAGGCGCATACTGTAACAATTACATATTATTAGAAATAAACTTTTAATGTGTTCCCATCTGAGAAGAGTCTGGTTGTCAGTATTTGACTATTTCTTGCACTGGGGAAGGTGGGTTTGGGGACTGTGAGGTATCTGGCAGGTATCTTGCACCCCAGATTTGGGGCTTTCACACACTGTGTGTAGAAGAGAGACCAAGAATTCTGGACGCCTCAGTGTTGTGCTTCTAAACATGGCTTTGGTTTGGGGTTAATGCAAGTATGGGTGCTTCATGCTGCCCTGTCTCAGCATCCTTCCCTTTTGGGCTGGATGGCACCTCCCCTGGTGCTGTGGTGCTGCCCTGTAATGAGAGGATGGATGCTGGCACTGTTCACATCCCATCAGTTCCTGTGTGTGACAATCACGAGACAATGGCTGTGCAGCTGCAGCTTTTACCCAGGCACAGGAGCTTTCTGTGCCTCCAGCTGGAAACACAGCAGAAATGTCTGGCAGAGAGGCTGATGTGTGGGAGGGATGAGGCTCTGCTGTCACTGGGGTTGTGTGTCTGATTCCTGAGGACCTGAATCAGACACAGATCACTGAGTATGTGGAATCTCAGCAAGTTTGCAAATGTAATAAATAGCTCCCAAAATATTGTTGCATTTTCAAGATCACCTGAAAGGAAATTCTGCCAATTAAGACTCTTTTTTTTTTTCCCCACAGAGCTCCTAAATTGCACCAACCCCTAGGAAAGGCTTCCAGGTGACCTTCCTACCACAATTTGTAGTCACTGTAGCATCTGTAACACACTGGGCACTTTGGCCCTGTCGTGGCTTAAGGATGGCAGAGATCTGAACAGGGCTTGGGCTCCCACAGAGAAACACCGTTCTGGAGACAGAGCTGCTGACAGTTCTGGTATTGCTTTGGCAGAGGAGGGATTGTTTTTCACTGAAAGAAACCTGCACTCCTCAGCATTGACACTGTCACTGTTCTGGCTAATAAACTACACTCTAGTGTAACTGCTGACACTGTAGAAATGAGATTTTGGGGCCTTGTTTTAGTTGTGTTGAAGGTACAAGAGAGAAGAGACAAATTATGGAGACAAAAAATTTCCACATTCATTGAACTATCAGAACATAAATGACTTGATGTTCAGGTGTTCTTGTCGGTTTTCACTGCTTGATGCTGGATCCAAGTGCTTCATTTTAAGTTCTGATCAAATCTATTTCTTCTGCCAGGAACCAAAATGAGCCAGTGAGGGGAACATCCAAGGCAGTACGTAAAACCCCAGCCTCACACTTCTTCCTGCACACTGCACTTCATTCTGAACAGTGCAGCCTTGTATTAATTTTCTGGACATCGAACTTGAATATGGTTTAATTATTTTTTGAACAGATTTCTGACTCTTCTGCCCCTCTTTCTCTGGCCCAGCTCATTAAGGTATAGAGATATACTTTGTCAAATATTTGAAAAAAAATCCTTCACTTAGTCCTTTTAAATCTTATACTGTGATTTACAGCTGGATAATTGTGGTAATGTGATCAAAACTGTATTTTTAATAGCTTAAGGTGTTTCTTTTAAGTTTAAAATGCATGTATGTTGTGATGCTATCTCAGAAAGAGAAGTTCCCAGGTTGGGAAGGGGGAAGGGGAGCACCTTATCAGCCCCAACATAATATTGCAGCACTACTCCTTTTCAAGACTCAAAGCAGCAGCACTTCAGCACCTGTTTCCCATTTCGTATCATCAGTTTTGCACTGGAAACTAACGGTTTGTGTTGCACAAATGTGTACAGAAGAATTGAACTGGCTGTAAGTTATGGACATTTCAGGGAGGTTTGCAGCCGCCAAAACAAACGTTTCTGGAACAAGAACACTTGTGAGGCTTGAATTCTGAATTTCTGGCCATGACAATTACAGATCCATTCCCTGGTTGCTGCACTTGTTCACAAATTGGGGTCTGGGGACAGTGGATAACACAATCTCCTTTGTTGGATTACAGACAGCGTAAATGATTTTGGCATCATTATTACTTTGTAAAAAGTGCCATATTTGAATTTGGGTCTATTCCTAGGCATGCTTTGGTGGGGTTTGGTTGTGTTTTGTAAATCATCTGGGTTCAAACATATTGGTCAAGTGTCTGTAAATTTCTCTGGAAATTATTGCAGAGAGGTGGATCTGGATCATGTTCCTGTACAGAAAAACACTGTGTCAATGAAGCACCCATTTATTAAATCTCTGAATAGGTTGCTTTTGTGAAGGAATATCTGTGAAAGCAAAACCTCAAGAGGCTGATCTCTGCTGGGCTGCCTGGAGGCTGTTGTCTTTGGCTGTGGAGCCTCAAACATGTTCTTCATGTGTATATCCAACCCTCCCCTGTCACACAGACCCCCAATCTGGCTGAGGCCAATGCTGCAGAGGAGGACAAGATCAAAGCCATGATGATCCAGTCCTGCCGTTACTATGAGCCCCTCAAGTAAGTGTTGGTAAGGTCAAACCCAGTGTTGGAAGAACATGGAAAAATCACGTTTATCTCTTGTTCTGACAAGGGACACACATTCCTACCTTCCTCTTTTTTTACCCCCAAAATCTTGCAGTGACCTAAAGATACCCTTGGGTCCTGTTCCATCATCACCTACCAGCCCTGTTCCCAGGCTTAAAAGGAGCTCAGGAATTCCCATGAGTTTTATGGTGGAGGTGAAGGACCCCAACACAAAGGGAGCAATGCTTACACCCAATGGGAAATATGCCATCCCAATTATTAATCTGTAAGTATGGATTTAATTGCAGTGACCAAAAGTGACCGAGAGAAGCCATGGGGAAAGGTCTGAGTGGCAAAGCCACCACAGTGACCACCACCTGTCCTTGCGGGGCAGGGAGTGTTGCCACTGTATCTGATCCATCCCAGAGGTCATCTAAAAATCCCAGATTCCCTAAGCAAAGGAAATAACAACTGCAGGACAAAGAACAGGACAAATCCATTGTCCTGAGGCAGCAATGCATGGAGTCCAAAATCCATCCAAGCTCTGGAAGTTCATTGGGCACAGGAGAGTGGAGAGAAATGGAGCCTCCTGGATGCTTTTGCACTCACACAGTAGCTGCTCTTCTGCCTTAGCAGCAGGAACTTTTCCACAGCACCAAGTTCTTCCATGGACAACAGCATTCTGGCAGCAGCTGAGAGATGCTTTGACATAAGCACATGGAGAGGAAAGAAAACACCCACACCAAATTTCAGAGGAAAACAAGTGGGGAGAGGGACTGTTTTGAATTAACTTCATCATGTCCTTCTTTCACCCATACAGAGGACAACATCCACAGCTAAATTCTCCAACTGGAATGGAGCCTCCAATGAAAAAAGTGAAGAAGG
>VWZV01010450.1:2062-57616 GCA_013397155.1 Irena cyanogastra
AGGAGGGAAAAAAAAACTCTTTAAAAAAAAAAAAAAAAAGGAAAAAAAAAAAAAAAAAAGCATTTTCTAGCACCAAGCTCTAATAAATTGAAGCCCTGCACCTCTCGTGGCCTTGGAATGATTACATGAATTTTATTTTTTTTGCTACATAATCATCAATAAATCAAGCCTAGCCCGTTAAACAATAGATGCCTCCGAGGCCTCTCTTCAAATGTGCTTTTGATAAGAGGCAGAGAATTTTTTTCTGGGCTTGTAACGTTTTTCTTTCCTCTGTTTGTTTTTTCTAAGGGTCAAATAATGCTGTTAAAAGAGCAGTTAATATATAGATGTATTTTTCCATATTCCCGGCATGGTGTTTGACTTCAGGAGATTTATGGAATATCTTTTCCCAGTTCAACAATCGTGTGTTTTGTTGTACTAAAGAGGTATTTGAACAGGAGTGGGGATTCTTAATAAGTTCACTGCTGTCTGCTTTCCAAAACAGGCCTCGGCCAAGACGGGGAACAGAGCAAATATAGGAATTTATGTACATAAAAAAGATATATATATACATTTATACATATAACACTGTCATGGGGGTCTCGCTGGTTTATTCTCACATCAAAAACTCCTAAAAGTTGAGATGGCCTGGCCAGAAGCCCCCAGGTCACCTTTTGGATGAGGCAGGACTCACCTGACAGCGAAAGGAGGAAGGGTCAAGTGGCCTGGGCCACATTTTGGGACAGGGTTCCAGTGGTTTGGGATGGAGCTTTGCCGAGAGGGGAGGAGCTGACCTGGTCCATCCAAACACCCTTCAGATGTCAAATGTCTCCTCTGAAGGTGCAGCTTCAGCCAGGGAAGGATCCCACGGACTCCTCCATCCCTCACACCAGACCTTTCTTCTCATCAGATTAAAATTGCAACCTCGGGTTGTGAGAGAGTTGCAGGAACTGCTTGGGGTCGTTGTGAAATCCCAGAATGGTTTGGGATGGGAGCGACCTTAAGGGTCACCCCATTCCATGGGCAGGGACACCTCCCACTGTCCCAGGTTGTCCAAGCCCCAGTGCCCAGCCTGGCCTTGGGCACTGCCAGGGATCCAGGGGCAGCCACAGCTGCTCTGGGAAGAGAAGAGCCTCGGGTTCCTGGGTTCCAGGGCCTCCCCACCCTCCCGGGGAAGGATTTCCTCTCACGACCCATTTCACAAAGCCTGGGCCTGCTGTCCCAGGGGAGTTCCTGCAGGATTGCACCCTCCCGGGGGAATTTTCTCCCACACAGGAGCCATTTGGTCACAACAAAGCCGAACAAGCCGTCCCTTTCCACATGACCCTCCCGGGGCTCTGGGGAGGGGGCTTTCCCTGGAGGTGCACCCCAAAAAGCAGCAGAACATGCCCCAAATAATGGGAAAACTCCTCATCCCAGGCAGCAGGGCAGGGCACTGGTGTAGTTCATCACACAGAAGCTGGAGCTCTGTCTTATGAGAAAAATTAGGATTTTTCTCCATCCCAAGGGGATAAATAACTCGGGCAAAGTATCCTGTAAGGAAACGCCTTTGCCTTTAGGGCCAGATTTAGGATATTCAGTGCTGCCTGGAAGAGCTGATAAGCCCATAGCCTAGAAACCATCCCTCAGCCCATTTTCCATGTGCTTCTCCCTCCTCAGAGCTGTCAGACAGGACACAAAGGTCGGCTTGCCTATTTTTGAAAGCTTTGTTTTGGATGATATTCATGAATTTTAGCTGTCGAGGGCAGGCCCTGGCGCCTGCAGCCAAAAGAAGCAGCTGCAGTGCTGTTTGCCTGGAACACAATCTGCTTCTGGAGAGAACTCCCAGGTGGTTCAAGAGCAAACGAGTGTCAGGAGATCACATCTTGTCCTTTCCTGGGGTTTTTATTTGTTTTCCTCTCCAGCTCTTCCTCCCGCTGGGCTCCTCGAGCTCCTTGGATGGTGCTGTGCCCTCGTGTCCCGTGAGCACAGGGACGGAGCTGAGCTGTGCCACGGGAGTTAAATCTGCAGATTTCTTTGTGGGTTTATGAGAAATGAATGCCCCAGCACTGATAGCAGAGATCTTAATTCCCCTTTTCTTCAAAGTTGAAAGGAAATTCCAGGTTGCTCCTGATGCGGAGTGGAAAAGGGAGAAGGGTGTCTGTGACAAAACATCACAAAATGTGACAAAAAGCTTCTCAGCCATGAGAAGCTTCATTGCTCCTGCTGCCATTTCTTGCAGATTAAGACACAATTTTGGGCTTCTAAATGGAAATGTCACTGAAAGATGAGCCTTGAATCTGATTTTTGGGTAATTAATCAGGAAAATTCTTCTTTCTGCAGATGCCAACAGCAAGGATGGGACAGAGGGATTGTGATTTTAGCTCAGAATCTCTTCTCCTGCCAAGTGCAGCACAGAAAGCCCAGCCTGAGGTCACTCTTCAGGTATTCTCAGGCCTCTGAACAGAAATGTTCCTTCACAGACACTTGGATTTTAATTTGTTCTCCGTGAAAAAACAAACGCAGGGAGCAGTGAGTGAGGTGGGACTGGAGCAAGACCATCAGCCTTCAACAGGAATTCACTGCTGGGGATCCTGGGGCAGGGAGGAAACACGGAATAAAAATTCCTCCGATGTAAATTGTGACAACTTGAGGTGCAGCAGTGCCTCTTGGTTTAATTAAAATTAATTTCTTTTCACTTTTTGCCTGCCTATTGCCACCCCTGTTATGAAGAGAGCTAAAACCATTGCTGGCTTTGAGGCACAAGTAGCAAATAATTCAAATGCAACCGGGTGAATTTTACAAATAAGATTCCATTAATTTGAGCAAAAATCCTCGTCTCTTGTCTGTGGGATTTTTTTCTAGATCTTGAAAATCTGCGACCAAGAGATCGTTTCATTTTTCCAGAGAAAGGGAAAGAATAGGAAAGGAGGAAAGAAAAAAAGAAGAAAAAGGAATGGAGCTTTCATCAGGTTCAGCTCCAAGTCCTGCTTGGGTTCAGGTTTAGTTCAAAAGTGGATGTCTAGGTCTTGTTTTTCCTGACACACTTCCCTCATCCCAATCCAAGCTGCTCTGAATTTGTCAGCAGGGAGCCTGGGGAAGAAATGGCTCTGTTTGAGTTGAATCAGAGCAGCAGCTCTGCCGCCTGCCAGCAATCCTGACCTTTCCCTGTCTGAGGCAAATTGTCCTGAGTCTGTCCCATTTTCCAGAAAATCTCGGCTGGCATTTCTGCTCTCAACCTTCTCCATGAAAAATCAGCTTCGCTGAGTTCACAGGTGTTTCTTAACACTTTCCATCCCATCCTTTCCCCCGAACCAATTAACTCAGCCTGGACTTAGCAGGAGGTGTGATCCTGGTAGCAATTACAAAAATACAAGTTTAATATGTTTCTAGAAGTTGAACATCTGCAGAGCTCGCGTGGAAACTGCTCCCTTTCCAGGAGGGATCTCCCGTGGCTGCTGGATGGAATCTGGTGCAAGCCTGAGTGACCTGCTGCTTTCCTCTGGGAGTCTCCTGGATATTTATGGAGCATGGAGTCCATCAGCTGGGAATGACTTTACGGAACGTCTCACTTCATTATTTCCAGGCAAACTGCAGCTTTGTGTCCTGGTGCTGGAGCGTCAGGTGTGAGGGAAAAACCTGAGCAAACACGGCTCCCATGCTCGTTCCCGAATAAATGAGCTCTCTGTGGAGTGGATCACTTCTAATTACACCCCAAAATGCACTTTGGGGGGGTCGCAGAGAGTCTGGATTAAATCCACTTGCAGGAGAATCTTTTATGGAGTCTTGGTTTTCCATTCATCTTCAGGGGGAGCCAAGGGGAAGGGGAGGGATGGCAAAGGAGAAGGAGAAATAGTGAGAAGGAATGGATGGGGAAGGGATGACTCAGAAGGATCAGAGTCAGGACTGTTTTAATTTCTATCCCCAAAAACCAGGAGGGAAATCATTCCAGGATAATGGATACAGCAGCAAGCTGGGATTTCAGCCCTGGGATTCCCATCTCTTCCCTCTCCTGCTGCTCTGTTGTGTGACCTTGGACAACTCCTGGTTCCTGCCTTTTGTCACTGAAACTGATGCCTTGTGCAGGCTGGCCTAGAGCAGAGGCTGGACAGAGCTAAAGAATAAAGCAGGGATTTATTAAAAGCATTTCCTCCATGGATCCACCTTGGGCAGCACAAGAGCCCAGCCAGGGCTGCACCCAAGATGAACCAAAATGGTCCCAAAATGCAGCCCGGGCACGGGCTCTGTCACTGGGATCAGTTCTGCTCCATTTGCACCTTGGAGTTCATTGTCCAATTCCAGCTTTAGCTTCTGCACTCCCATCCTGCTTGTTTTTCTCTCTGCAGCCCACGTTGTTTGTGCTCTTGGGCTGAGATTTGGATCATTTGTCCTTGGTCCCCAGCTGGAGCAGGAATTGTTTTGTCTCCCTGCTCTGTGCAGAGAGCTCACCATGCCCTGATATGAAGCTCAGACCCACACACTAAAGCAGCACAGAATGTGAAAATAGAAAAGCTCAAACCTGAAGCATCAGCGTGACCTTGGATAACTCCAGATTCCTGCCTTTTGTCACTCCCCTGTGTTGCTCAGGCTGCATCCCACTGGGAATTCACACCATGGAAGTTTCCATCCTTTCCCACCAACCTTATCCCCCCAGGATTTATGTTTTCCACCAGAGCTGAATATGCTCAGCCCAGATTTTTAGGAAGACCTGCTTGGATGGCGTTTCTGGAGGTGACCCACACTCATCTCATCCAAATTTAATTTTCTTCAGAGATCCATAGGAAAAGAATTCATGGAGGACCTTGGATAACCACACTTCTTATTCAAACAGCTGAGCTGAATTCCTGACTTTTGCTTTTTCCTTGAAAAGCTTGAAACAGGGAGAACACATCAGGCACTTTGGAATTCCAGTACCTGGCTCATTCTTGCCTTGAAAACTCCCACAGGTTCTGGAAATCCACCTGGATATTCACGTGTTGGGAACCTCCACTCATTCACCCTGCCACCAGATCCCCGTGGGGAGCAGTGCTAGGACAATTCCTAAGGATTTCAGGCGAGTTAAACCTCACAAATTCCCGGGAATGGATGAGAACTGGACGTTTTACAGCCTTTTAAACAATCCTGTTTAATTTTGGTTGGAGACATAAAGTTATGAGGGGACTTTTGTGACTCTTTCCAAGCCAAACCTAAAATTAGGAACTAAATAACAGCAATAAAAAGGTTTGTTAGGCTGCCCCTTTCTCTCCAAGTCTTAAATTTCTCAGCAGTTGCATTCCAAAAGACAAATTTTTGGGAATAACATTATGGATGAAAATGCAATAATTTCATTTCTCACAAAAAAAAAAAAAAGGAGAAAAATAGAAATGTTTTTATTGATTTTTTTTCCAGGTATCCAGGGGCAGCCACAGCTTCTCTGGGAATTCTCCCCACTGCTGAGTAAAGAATTTCTTCCCAAAATCCCATCTCACCCTGCCCTCTGGCAGTGGGAGCCATTCCCCCTTGAACTTCCACTTAAAATCCAGCATTCTTAGTTCCAGTTCTTAGTTCCAATTCTTAGTTCTTGCCATCCATTTCTGTGGACAGAAAAAAATTATAGAAAATAAAAGAGAAGGAATTAGAAGAATTTTTTAGCCACTTTTCTCTCATTTGAGCTCAGTTTCTCTGCAAGAGGATGGGGAACACAAGAAGTTGCACTTCCACTTTAAATCCAGCATTCTGTAGACTAGCTCTTAGTTCTTAGTCTGACTTCTTAGTTCTAGCCTTAGTTCTTGCCATCCACTTTTATAGGCAGCAAAAACAACGGAAAATAAAAGAGAAGAAATTAAAACAATTTTTTAGCCGCGTTTTTCTTCCCATTTGGGCCCATTTTCTCTGGAGGAGGACAGGGAACACAGGAAGTTGCACTTCCACCTTAAATCCAGCATTCTTAGTTCTAGCTCTTAATTCTTACTCCCAGTTCTTAGCTCTTGCCATCCAGTTTTTTAGGCAGCAAAACCCACAGAAAATAAAACAGAAGGAATTAAAACAATTTTTAGCTGCATTTTTCTTCCCATTTGGGCCCAGTTTCTCTGGAGGAGGATGGGGAACACAGAAAGTTGCACTTCCACTTTAAATCCAGCATTATGCATTCTGTTCATCCATTTTTTCCCCACACGCCCTCCTGGATTTTATCCGTAATTCCTCTTTTCTTTTTAACCCAGGATTCTTCTCCAGCCCACACAACCACCACCAGCTGAAATCCAGTAGCACAGAAGCTGCTACTGTTCCCTGGATGGGTTGGAGTTGCAGATTTTCCCTGGCAAATCCTGAGACAATATTTGGGAGTTGTTGATTAGGAGCCGTCGAAGCGCATTAATCACGGAACAAACACGCTCCCGGCCTGCCAGGCCTAATAAATCTTCCTAGAATTCCACCTCCCATCATAAACACATTCACAAGCACTTAAGCAATCCCTGGAAGATGAGCATTAATTCCCTAATTTGCTGCATCAATCAGTGGGAAGTGGGGATGAGCAGGAGCCGAGCTCCCATCCCAAGGGGGAAGTGTGGGATAAATTCCCGAAGCCAAGGAGCTGCCTCACGAAAAGCTGTTTGCACGTTGTAATTAAAATTAGTCCTGAGGCTCTTCTGCACACGAGATTAGAATTTTATTGTGCTGAGATCTGTACTCAGTCTTAATTCCCAACAGGCCATCCCTGTCCTGAGAAACTCCTGGAAAACTCCTGGCAAACTCCTGGAAAACTCATTTCTGGAGCAGAGGAAGAGCTGCCTTAATCAGGAATCAGAGCAGGAATTAAAACCACAGCCAAATATCAAATAATTTGCATAAGATTAATAAAGAGCACACTGGATTTAAGAATTAAGGGAAGATTTTAAAGTTTCTTTTCAGCTTTTTGAGCATTTAGCAGGATCCAACCCTCTTGTGGAAACATCAGCCCGACGGAAAGATATAAAAGATATAAACCACAAGGAAGCTGCCAAGTTCCTCAGATTTTCAGGTCTGAGTGGAATTAGATCATTTAATTGGAATTAGATCATTTAATTGGACTTTCTCCTCCTCCCTCATTGTTTTATCTCACTCAAACACGTTTTGGACCAAGCTTTTAGGGACAGGCCCTGATTCCGGTCTCTCTACAACCCTAAAAGGAAAATTATGACTCTGCACCAATGATTCTTTGATTTGATTTCATTTCATTTCACTTTACCACATTTGATTTCATTTGATTTTATTTGATTTCATTTGATATAATTTGATTTAATTTCATATAAATGGGTCTGTCCATCCAACCTGTTGAGTCATGGAATCCCAGGACGGTTTGGGTTGGAAGGGACCCTCAGGATCATCCCATTCCATGGGCAGGGACACCTCCCACTGTCCCAGGCTGCTCCAAGCCCCGTCCAACCTGGCCTTGGACACTGCCAGGGATCCAGGGGCAGCCAAATCTTCTCTGGGCACCCTGTGCCAGGGTCTGCCCACCCTCCCAGCCAGGAATTCCTTCCCAAAATCCCATCCATCCCTGCCCTTGTTCAGGGCAGTAAATCCTGACTCATTTCTTGACTAAAGGCTGAAACTTCTTCCAACTGTCCCATGAAAAAGGGCAAATGGGAGAGGTTGGGGGTGAATTTGGGGTGGGATTGTGAGGATGGAAAGGAAGAGGGAAGTTCCCATCCATGGGAACAAGGAGAAGATGGATTCATTCCCTGGAACATGCTGAGGTACAAAGTCAGCAAGACTTCGAAGGAAATGAGCGGTAATTCAGGAGAAGGAGAAACAAGCAGCCACTCTTCTCAATTCCCTCTCTCATCCAATTCTTTTAAATTCCTGCTACTTTCTAAAATTCCGTTGTAGTCAGAGAAATCACGGTAGCCACATCCAGGGGGTTTAATCCATTGGTTTTATTCATCCATTCCTTCTGGGATGAAAATCCCTGGGCTTTAGAAAGATGAGCAGGAGAATCATGTGGGCCTTCTTTTGACAAAGAAAGGAAACAAATGAGGCAATTCCATCAGAAATCCAACAAGTTTTTCTCTGGAAGAGTCAATGCAGCAAGGCTGGAAGATGGATCAGGGAAATTAGGATGAGGAAATTCCAATATCAATTTTTGCTTAGTCCAGAAGTACGTGAAATATGGGAATATTTGAGTAGAAATCTGAGTGTACCAAGAGAAGCTGGTGGGATAGAAATGTATAATAAAATTCATAGAAATAACAAATTTTGAGTCAGAAAACAGAAGATTTACAGAGAGGAGAGCAAAGTTTTGGGAAAATTCCCCAATGGTGATGGGGAGAAAGGGTCCTTAATGGGTCTAAATGGATCTGGATAAATGCAGAGAATAATATAAAGATTAATTTGGAGAATCTCCAGGTAAGTCTCTGTGAAAAGTGAGCTCCATGGACAGAATTCCTGGGAATTTTCTTTCCTGCTTTGCCTATTGGTTGTTGTTATATTTCATCAGCTGTATCTAACAATTAATTACTTTTTATTTTGAAGTGGCTGCCTGAAGGGGAGATGAGGATTCTCCTTACAGGACCACAGAACTAAAATGGGAATTCTTGGATCACAGCATCGTCCCCATTGTCCCCATTCATCCTACTTTTCCTCATTATTACAACAGGATGTTCTTCCAGGAACTCTTTCCTGTCACCAGGAAGCCTTCCTTAATTTACAGATGAGTTTAGACTGATTTATTATAATTATTTCTCCTTCAGTGTTTTAATTGTCTCATGAACAAACCCCAAACTGCTCTTGGTCAATTACACAAGACAAAAATTCCTGGATCATTCCAGACACTCTCCGTTTCCATTTCCAGGGAGTCCAATTGGTCCTTGTTGAGCTCCACTGCCAGTGGGAATTCATTTTTCCTTTCAGGAAGCCCTTGGGCTCCCAGCACACCCCAACAGGAAGGATTTTCCCATATTTAAAGCACAAGGAATTGAGAGTTTGTATTTCTGGCCTCGAATTGGGAATTTGTGCAGTGGATCTGTGTGGAAAGGGAGATCCAAAGGTTGCCTTTTCCCACAGGAAATGTTTCCCAGCATGAAATAAAAATGGAATAATGATCCCACTGTTTAGACACACCTTGGAAATCGAATGAATGGAGCTGACAGGAATGATTTGGGAGTCTAGAAATAATTTGTCATCAAGGGATTAAAAATGGAAAAGGCTTGGATTACAAGCAGCAGCAGCAAATCCCTTTCCCATCGTGTGCTGCTGCCGAGGCCAGGGAGTGTTTTACCTCTGTAAGCAGCACACAATTCCTGCCTGGGCCTGTCCTGGAGCTCTCCCTGTGTCCCAAACAATCCCTGCCACACTCTTTGAACCCACAGAGCAAGGCTGCTACTGGAGATTAGCTTTGCTCAACATTCCCTCCCTTCCCCACCCAAAAATCTGACGTCGTTTCCCCGATGCAGGAAAGGAGAGGTCAGAGGACGATGATCCGGTCGGGATGGGAGAGAGAGCTGTATCCTGATATCCAGGGGCACTGCTGGGATGCTGCTGGCAAAATCCTGGCAGTCACAGGCCATGGACCTGCTTTTGAAAGCAGCAGACAGGTGCTGGGCATTTGTGATAATCCAACTCATAAGAGGCTGGATATTCCTGCATAAAAAAGGGTTTGCAGGATATCCGTGACCTCATCCCTTATCCTGAAGCTCCTGGCTCTTTGTAATCTCTGAACGTTGAAGGGAAGCTGGGAAAGACCGAGCTGCTCTTCCTCAGATCACAATGAAAGTGCTGACTGCCCTGTTTGTTGTGTCCTGGGACAGTTCCTGGAAGAAGGAATCTCGTGTTTTATAACTCTGTGGCTCCGATCCATCTCTCCGAGCTCTCAAGCAGCCCTGGAATGCCACAGCCCATCCACACCGGCTGCTTTCCGTGCAGGGATTCTCCACGTGGAGCTGCCAGGCTTAAAATCACCAGGGAGGGTTTGGCTGGGGTCTGGGCACCTCACACTGAGGTGACGTTGATTATTAGAAGTGGAAATTAATTAGTGCTGATTGGGTTTGTGGGTGGTTTTTTGACAGAAATATCCAAGAATTCCATATGGAGTGGGAACAAGGGAGTGCTTAAAGCTGTAATAAAAATGCTTCTCTCTTTACATCCCAGACAGAGAAATCATCCAAGAAACACACCCTCCTTCCCAGAGCTCTTCCAGGCACAGCCCCTGTGGGAATATTGGGCTCTCATGAGATCCCAGAGGGATCCTTCTGCTGCTGGAAGAGTGGGAAACATTAAAATCAGCTTCCTGGAAAGGATGTGGGGTTTCCAGCAGTGGAAGAGTGCAGAATCTTTGCTTCCTTTCCACCAGGGTCGGGGTTGAAGTGTTCAGGACGGTGTTTCTTGTTGGGACCCAGATGTTTGTCAGTTCTTATCCATGTCACATCTCTGCAGCACTTCACTCTGACAAACTAAAAATGGAGCCCCATCTCTCTCTGCAAGGCATTTTAAGGATAAACTGTCCAATTCAGAAATGACACAGAAATTATTTTCACTTTTAATCCAATAACCAACCACCCGTGGCCACAATGGGGACTTTTTATCCAATGACACAAAACCGCCCAAACCCATGGAGAAGAAAGGGAAGGAGAAGGAGAAGAAGAAGGAGAAGGTGAAGGAGAAGGAGAAGAAGAAGGTGAAGAAGAAGGAGCAGCCCCCACCCCAAAACCTCCATCTCACTTTATATCTGTTACTGTATTCTAAACCCTTACACTCTGAGTTTCCCACCCTGTGATATCACACACTTCTGTTCAAACTCCACACCCACAATCCCAGTTCTGTCATTCCATTTTGGAAGCTTCTCCACGGCCTCAGGTCAGTGCAGTGTTCTCCTGGGGGTCAGTGCCTGGCAGCACAGAAAGTCTGGAATTCCCAGCAGCCAGGGCTCCAACAGGAGAGAAAGTGGGATTAACATCTGTCAATATTAACAAACAAGTCAAACCTGAGTCTGACTTCCAGAGGAGCCCTCTGGGCTTCAAGGGAATGAATCCCAGGATAGAGGGGAGTCTTTGTGCCCCAGTTTTTAAGGAGAGAGAATTCCTGATCACTTCATGATCAAATCACGTCCTGTCCTGGCATTGTGATCTCGACTGGGCTGGAAACACCCGGAGATCACGGAAAGGCCAAGGATGTGTCCCAGCCTGGTTTTTATTCCCCTGAGCCAGGTAACAGAGGGTGCCAGAGGATGGAAACAGGTACAAAGTTCCCAAAAAATCTTAATTTGTGATCCGCATGGTATTCACGGCAGGGCACCTTAGGCAAGAATGCTTGAGCCGCTTCTTTCCTACTTTTTATTCCATGAATCCTGATCAAACCTCCCTTCCAGCAACTTCCATCATCCCTTTTCCTTGCCAGAGTGAAATCCTGATGCTGCCTCTCATCTCTCACCTTCAACTTTGCAAGAATTTGGGAGAAATATAAATTGGGGATTTTCATTGTTGTTGCTTCCATGATATTGTGGGAACATGACATTGTGGGAATTGTTATTTATTCATTTATTTAAGGAAATTACAAGGAGCTCCATAAAGGATGTCCAAATTCTTGTCATTATTTCAGTGATGATGTTTGAGATGTCTCAGATTTATCGCGAAGCAAACCTGGCTTTCAGCCTTCAGCTTCTGATCCGCATCTTCCATCCCAACTCCTTTTATCCAAGTTATTTTTTTGGAAGGCAGTTCAATCCTCACCATCAGCTGCACAATCTTTTCCGCACTATCTTCTCCAAAAATCCTCTGCAGAACTTGGAAAAAATTCCACCCAAATGACTTGCTGATAGAATATGAAGACTCTTGGCAAAGGAATTTTGTCCTCCTTCCAGAAGTGTTTGCTTTCTATGGCAAAATTTGAGATTTGCAGGAAAAGGAAATCCCTGAAGGTCACAAACATTCCCAAGGACAGAGCACAGCAGGACGTGGTGGGAATTGTGGGGTTTGGTCTCTCTGTTCTCTGGTCTGGCTCCTATTTTTTTATTGGACTGCATTCCCCATGATGCTGCAATTCCAAGGAATCTCACAATCTTCCCAGGGAGGTGGAGCTATGAGGTACTTGAAGTGAGCAGGAGCAGAAAGTCTTGGAATTATGTTCCAATGAGAAACTTCCACACGTTTTCCAAACCTGTCTTTTCAGGCTTCAGCCAAAAGCGTTCATTCATTGAGCAGAGGGAATTTGTACCAAAAATCCATGTTTTCTATGGAAAAATTAACATTACATTAGAACCTGGTTGGTTTTGAGCTCAGAATGAACCCCAGAGGAGCCATTCCCAAAGGATTTCAACTGGTGTCAATTAGGAACTCTTGTTAGGAGGGGATGCTGTCTTAGAGGAGTTAAAGATTAAGCCAGAGATTTTAAACCCTGTGTATTCTCCAGACTAAAAGTAATGCATATTTCCTTTTTAAATCCTAGCTCAGGGAAAAAAAATGTGGAAGAATCCCACAAATTAGGAACAGCTCTTAAAAGGGTCTATCCAATATCCGGTTGTTTCAGCATTCCCATTTTCCTGTGGACTTTAATTGATCTGATTTTTGATGTGACCAGCTTTAACTGACCTGATTTTTGATGTGATCAGCTTTAATTGATCTGATCTTGTAGAACTTTTCAGTTACCATCAATGTCATGTATTGTATTTCCATGAATATAAAGGGAGCTAGAGATGAGCAGATCCAATGGAAGTGCTGGAATCCAACAGAAGGCTGCCCTAACTTTTTACAGACATCCCTGACCTTCCATGCAGCTGGAAAGATGGAAAAATGTCCCTTCAGGTGAAAGAATTGCCAGTGGTGGAAAATGTGATTTTGGCGCCATGTCCATGGAGAAGTGTGGGAGCATCTTCCTTTTCATGGATCTGGCAGTGCAAACCTTCAGATCCTGAAGGAAATGTGTTTGTGGGAAGGAGCTGGGGCTGCGCAATCCCTGGAATTGTTCCAGGCCTGGCTGGACGGGGCTTGGAGCACCCTGGGATAGTGGAAGATGTCCCTGCCCATCGGGGGTGACTCTGGATGATCCTTGAGGTCCCTTCCAACACAAACCATTCCATGATACCTAAAGGAGTGCCAGGGATCAGGCAGAGCTGCAGAACTGGTTCCAAGAAGCCAAATTCATTGTCCAGGACACAATTCCACGCAATTCCACACAAACTCTCTCTCCGTTTTCCTTGCAGTGTACCCCTCCTGCTTAAGAAATCTGTATCCACGCCCTTTTCCAGGCTTCCTATTCAGGGTTAGGGAAACAATCCACGTTTTTCTCGGTCACCTCAAGGTCATTTTGGATCAGATATGAGGATGAGAACAGGCATGATGTAATTACCCCCCAAACCAAAATAATAATAATAATAATGAGAATAATTAATGATTATTTCCCTTTGTGTGCTTCTCTGTTTTGGGGAGTTGATTGAGCTGGAGAGGGACATGTTTTCCATTAAATAAAAATGGGATTTCAATTGAAAAGGAATTAAAGTTAAACCAGGAGTTTTCATCTCCAAGGTTGCTTGTTCCTGGCAGTAGTGGCCATGTGTCAAAATAAAGCTGGGTCTAGAATTTAAAGGATTTGTAAAGGCCACACTCAGAGTTGCCTGTTGAAACCGCAGTGTGTGGAAAAACAATGGTTTTCCACTGTTTTCCAGGTAGTTTTCATATCTGGAGATAAGGAGCTTTTCCAGAACTCAGGTAAAAAGACAAAATCCAGAAGTTTGTGCTCAAATTTCTCACGAAATCCTCAGATTTGAGATGAAATTCCTGTCAGCCCCTACACTGATGCTTGTTACCTTGATGCCTTGTGCAGGCTGACCTAGAACAGAGGCTGGACAGAGTTAAGGAATAAAGCAGGGATTTATTAAAAGGATTTCCTCCATGGATCCACCTGGGGCAGCACAAGAGCCCAGCCAGGGCTGCACCCAAGATGAACCAAAATGGTCCCAAAATGCAGCCCGGGCACGGGCTCTGTCACTGGGATCAGTTCTGCTCCATTTGCACCTTGGAGTTCATTGTCCAGTTCCAGCTTTAGCTTCTGCACTCCCATCCTGCTTGTTTTTCTCTCTGCAGCCCACGTTGTTTGTGCTCTTGGGCTGAGATTTGGATCATTTGTCCTTGGTCCCCAGCTGGAGCAGGAATTGTTTTGTCTCCCTGCTCTGTGCAGAGAGCTCACCATGCCCTGATATGAAGCTCAGACCCACACACTAAAGCAGCACAGAACCTGAAAATATAAAAGCTCAAACCTGAGACATCAACCTCTTCCCAGACAGAGCCACAACCTGTGTGGGGTGTTACCGGTGCTATTATAATTTAATTAATTCATTTTTATTAAAAAATTTTAATTAAATCAATAAATTAATTAACTACTTAAAACACGGAGTTAAAGCTAAATCTAGAATGAACTCTATTTTCTTTACCTGTGGTCAGGTTCCCTGAGCAGTGAGCTCCAGTACTTCCCAGGAGCTTGAACTAACTGGGAATTCCTTTCCAGCATGGAAAAGCATTTTCCTAAGAGCTGCTGGAAATCCATGGCTGTTTCCAAGGGGAATGGAAAGTGCGGGATTGGGTGTGAGGGATCACAGCCACAGTCCAGGGAAAACCCTTCAGCTTGTGCTTGACTTGAGCCGGGAATTAACAGATCCCAGCTGCTGCCAGGTTTGTTCCAACAAAGACACAGGGAGGTGGATCAATAAGTGGGTGAAGAAGTGGGAAAGATTAAGGCTTTTTCCCAGTGGCTGAAAGGGAGATATCCCTGTGCTGTGGTTTTTTTGTTTATTTGGGGTTTTTTGTCTTTTTGGGGGATAAAATCCTTTTCTGGCAGAAGAGCTTCATAAAGGTTTAGACTTAGAGCCTCAATAAACTGTGTAGTGGTTTAGGACAGGCTTAAATCCTATTTAAATTGATTTATGCTGCCGAGTGTCACCGACCTGGGGCATAAACAACAGCGAAATGTCCTTTGAGTAGCTTGGAGCTGCCACTCTCCTCCTCAGAGTAGGAGACTCACCCAATTTATTTTGATTTATTCCCCATCCCTGGAAGATGAGTGGGGAGATCCCAGCTCTGGGGTGAGCACCACGGAGTTCTGCTAAAAGGGCTTTTCCCAGCAGGACAACCTGGGATAGCGGGAGGTGTCCCTGCTCATGGCAAGGGTGGAGCTGGATGATCTTTAAGGATCTTCCAACCCAAACCATTCCAAGGTTTTGTGATCCTATGAAGAACAGGAGATGTTTGGCACCTGTAACTGTTTTCAATGCCCGCCCTCCCATCTCCTACTGAATCCTTTATCCATGATTTAGTATCCCTGACCCAGCTATCCTGGTCAACACCATCAGCTTTTCCTACAGAAAAAATGGAAACTTTGCCTTTCACAGACACTTTTTAGTCTCTTCTTGCTAAAAAAGGCCCCCTGATCACCGAGTCGTATTTCCAGTATTTACTGTACATTATTTTTCCTTGAAGTTTCAGTTACCACCAAGCATCCCAAGCTTCATATCATTCCCATTTCCTCTTCCAGCTGGCCGAGGATGTTGGCAGGGAGGTTATCAACCCAGATGCAATTCATTGTTATTGCCTTCTCCCTTTGTCCAAACATTTTTCTAACCTGTGAAGCTCTCTGGGATTGATTGTCGCGGACGATTTTTCTTCTGCCAAGCGCTGAGCTAAAAATGTCTTTGCTTAATCAAGGAAATGTCCTCAGGGGCTTGACTTTGATATGGAGTAGGATATCGAGGGCTTTTGATTAAAAATGTGGAAAAAAAAAATTGGGAAGGATCCACCAACTGATAGCAAATTCAGGCTCTGGTTACAGTAGTTTTACTCCATAAAATATGACCCTGTGATTTTACAGTGCGTTTCTCTGGGATGATTGGAATCAGGTTGGGTTTTTTTTTTTTCCCTGAAATTCATGGTTAGAGAAATGCCAGACATCCATTTTTCCACACCGAACCAGCTGTGGGGCTCCTTGGAAAACTGACAGAGCAATTGGATGTTGAGTCTTTATATCCCATGCCTTGGTACCGAGCTGTGTTTAATCTGTGGCAGCTTTTTCTAACATGAAATTGCTATTTTTTTTTTCTCCACTGAGTCAAAAAATAAAGGAAGGTCTTGAACAATTCTCCAGAGGAGGCCCCAGAGCTGCTCCAGGGCTGGAGCCAGTCTGGGAGAGCTGGGAATGTTCCCCTGGAGAGGAGAAGGCTCCAGGGAGAGCTCAGAGCCCTTGCAGGGCCTGAAGGGGCTCCAGGAGAGCTGGAGAGGGACTGGGGACAAGGCATGGAGGGACAGGACACAGGGAATGGCTCCCACTGCCAGAGGGCAGGGATGGATGGGAGATTGGGAATTGGGAATTCTTGGCTGGGAGGGGCTGGGCTGGAATTCCCAGATTTGCTGTGGCTGCCCCTGGATCCCTGGCAGTGCCCAAGGCCAGGCTGGCCACTGGGGCTTGGATCACCCTGGGACAGTGGAAGATCCCTGCCATGGCAGGGGTGGAATGGGATGAGGTTTCAGGCCCCTTCCAGCCCAAACCATTCCATGATTCCGTGACTCTTGTAGAAGCTGTCCTGGGAAACATTGTAATCAATCAATCCTCCTTTATAAAATTATTACCTATTAATTTCCTTGGATCCAATTGAAAAAGGTTTACGAAACTCGTTGAATAAAGCATATTTTGGTCACACTTTTTTCTTTAATTGTGTCCTTATTAAGAAGCTGGAATTGCCTTTTTTTTTTTTAAATAAAAGTATAAATTAAAATCTGAAATATTTTATTCATAGCTTTTAACTCACTTGAAATCTGGGTGTAAATGGCAACAAAATCCATGGACACAATGACAAAAATGGGATTCGAGGTGAGGAAGCTGAGGTGGTTTAGGATTACAGGCAAGGACACAAAACAAGTGGATTGGGAAATCCTCTTTGTACAACCCGGTGGGATCAGAAGGCAAAAAACCTTCCTCAGGTTCCTCTGGAAAAGGGAATGAGCCCAGATGTTCCTGAAGGAGAACCAGGAATGCACTGAAACAGGGCTAGGCCACATCATGGGGGGAAATCCAGCTGGGAATTAACCCGGATTTGCTGAGGAAGTCGGTAAAGTCCAGGGCTGAAAGCTGGGAGGGTGTGGTGGGGAAAAGGAACTCGACACCGACTGAATTTATTCCACTTTTTCCTCCTGCACTTCCCACTCCTGGGCTGGGGAAGGGATCCTGGCCCAGCTTACAGCCAGGTTTGGAGTGCCTGTAATTCCTGTTAATCCGAATTTATAGGATCTCATGGAATATGCAGGAAAAATTAATAGAAAAAATGACATTTTGGTGTAGATACTGATCTGTCTGTATGAAAATATTTCGATTTGTTCAATATTTCAGATACTGAATTATTGCAGTATTTCATGTTATGATTTTTTTTCTTTGAAAATTTAATGTTCTCACATTGTTCAATTTAATGTTCTCACAAAGGAGAAAATAAAACAAATTATGGAATATTACAGGATAAAGAAGGTGTTAAAACTTTTTTTAATTTTCAATTGTCAATGAAAAAATTTTTTAGATGTTTGCAGAAATTATTTCACTTTCCCCCCCTGAGTTTATGTGTCTTGACTTGAAACAGGTTGAGAAATTAATAGGAAAAGTCAAAATTCCCAATAATGTCAACTTTCTTCCAACAGAATACAGAAGTTTATGATTTCATATTTCAGGGAAGGCTCTTTCCCAATTTGTCTCAAGCCTGGAAAAAATACTTCAATGGTTTTTTCCTGATCACTTATTTAGGGAAATTTCATTTTATGGAAATTAGAGGTTTAGAAAATATTCTTTAGTAAAAGACAAAATATTGATCAAAAAACACCTCAAAGAGATTTTTTTTCCTTGCTTTTAAAACCTTGACTGAACAAATCCATAGGGTTTGTCTTTATAGAGTTAAAAGAATAATAAAATAATTGTAAATAACCATAAAATAATTGTAAATAGCCATAAAATACTAATAAAATTCTGTTATTAGCAAATAATTAAATAAAACAAAGACCTGGGTAAATATTTAAAGCACTTCCTAAAAGGAGCTAAGATAATACCCAGAAAATAAAGGCATGGAAATCCAATTTGTGTTTATATCCAGTAAAAAACCTTACGGTGGGATTGATCCAGCAGAACACCAGGAGATCAGGGAATTTGGAGGAATTTCCAGGATTTTGGCCCAGAATTTATGGAAGAACTGACCCGCCGCAAATCCATCTAAAATTAACCTCCAGATTTCCATGCGAGGGAGCATTACCCCCACTGAGATCCGAGAGGAATGCCGATGGTTTCCAAGCCATTCCTTCCCCGTTTTCCAAGAGGAAATTTTGTCACTTCTTTCGCTTTTTTTTGTCACTTTTTTCACTTTGTCATTTTGTTTCTTTCGCTCACAGGGAAACTTTCCGAGAGCGCGACAGGTGTTTCGCTGGAACGGGATGAGAGCGAAACCAAAGCCCTCAGCGAAGCCTTCCTCCCACCCGCCCCTCCAAGGGCTTCTCCAAGATGTAGGGAAAACATGGAAGTGCTCCAAAATCCCCCCGGTGAGGTCTGAGGTCATTCCACGCTTCAGCTGCTCACCCAAGGTGACCTCATAGCCAAGAGCGTGACCGTATTCCCGTTAAATTGATTAATAATGGAGCAGCGCAAAGATTCCGGCGCTCCTGCCAGCAGGGAAGGCCTTGGAAGCACGGGTTAATTCTCCAGGGAATTTTCTTTACAAGTTCTTCATTCCCTGGGTTTTTGCAGATGGAATTTTTGGAGGAAAGGGAGGATTTTTTTTGGAGGAACAGGAACTTGATGAATCCACTTCCAACTGTCTGGAAAGGATCTGCTGGAAATGTGGGATGAGCTGGAGGAGTCATCCTGGGCTGTGTAACTCAGCCTCTCTTTTCAGATGGATTTTGTGGTTCTGTCTAAATTATTTGATTAAATTAATTTAAACAATCCTTAATTTGATCAAATAATCATTAATTGATTTAATAATTAATTGATTGACAAGTTAATTAACAGTGGGGCAATCTAAATATTCCGATTTTCCTGCCAGAAAGGAAGGTCTTGGAAGCACGGGTTAATTCTCCAAGGAATTTTCTTTACAAGTCCTTCATTCCTGAGCTCTTGGAGATGGATTTGTTTGGAGGAAAGGGAGGATTTTTTTTTGGAGGAACAGGAATTTGGTGAATCCACTTCCAACTGTCTGGAAAGGATCTGCTGGAAATGTGGGATGAGCTGGAGGAGTCATCCTGGGCTGTGTAACTCAGCCTCTCTTTTCAGATGGATTTTGTGGTTCTGTCTAAATTATTTGATTAAATTAATTTAAACAATCCTTAATTTGATCAAATAATCATTAATTGATTTAATAATTAATTGATTGACAAGTTAATTAACAGTGGGGCAATCTAAATATTCCGATTTTCCTGCCAGAAAGGAAGGTCTTGGAAGCACGGGTTAATTCTCCAAGGAATTTTCTTTACAAGTCCTTCATTCCTGAGCTCTTGGAGATGGATTTGTTTGGAGGAAAGGGAGGATTTTTTTTTGGAGGAACAGGAATTTGGTGAATCCACTTCCAACTGTCTGGAAAGGATCTGCTGGAAATGTGGGATGAGCTGGAGGAGTCATCCTGGGCTGTGTAACTCGGCCTCTCTTTTCAGATGGATTTTGTGGTTCTGCATAAATTATTTGATTAAACTGATTAATTGATTGATAAATTGATTAACAGCAGAGCAATCAAAGGGTTCCAGTTCTCCTGCCAGCAGGGAAGGCCTTGGAAGCACGGGTTAATTCTCCAGGGAATTTTCTTTACAAGTTCTTCATTCCCTGCGTTTTTGCAGATGGATTTTTTTGGAGGAAAGGGAGGATTTTTTTTGAAGGAACAGGAACTTGATGAATCCACTTGCAGCTGTCTGGAAAAGACCTGCTGGAAATGTGGGATGAGCTGGAGGAGACATCCTGGACTGTGTAACTCAGCCTCTCTTTTCAGACGGGTTTCGTGGTTCTGTCTGATTTGTTTGATTAAATTAATTAATTGATTGATAAGTTGATTAGCAGTGGGGCAATCAAAGCTTTGTTGCTGTTTTGTGGGATTTTTTAGCAGCTAAAATAATTTATTTATATTTTAATTTGATTTCAAGTTTTGATCAAAAATGTTCTTTTTATTCTCTTTTATTTCCTACTGTTCTCCTTTCCCTTTGCGCCATCAGAGAACTTTTGCTCTGCATTTACATTTTCTTTTTGTTTGTGGCTTTTTTCCGCTTTGTTTTTAGTTATTTTAAGAGAGGAGACTTGGAGGGACTAAAAAAACACAACATTCTTCCAACTTCCAAAATATTTACACAAATTTTTGCCTTTTGTGTAGTTCTGAAGCACTTTTTAAGCCACGGATTATGAAATGTCTTCTGTCTTTGAAGTTATCTAAATGAAAATGCAATTTTATTGTTTATTACCAGAAAACAGTACCTGGACACCTAGTCCAAAATATAGAACAGGAAAAGGTCACAGAGATTCCTTTGGGAAATTTTATTTCCTACTAAGTTTTCTGCTGCTCTTTCAAGTCCATTTTTACATGCAGGTTAAGTTTTTTTTCAGGCTATGTTGTTTAAATAAAAATAGGTTTTCTATTCCAAATTAATATCTTCTCCATAAAAGCTTTATATGTTATTCTCCTGTGATTTTTTATTGTTATTTTCCCTTCATAACTTCAGAGGTGAAATAACCCCAGACTGACATCCTCCATCAACAAAAATCCAGCCTTTTAAAGGAGCGGAGAAATGAAATCCTTTAAAATACTGGTGAAATAGAATGGGAATATTGTAACATTTCCTTTTTGAAGGTGGAAAACGACTTTCAAGTGTCTGAATTTCAATGGGATATGGAAGCTCTTACAATGGAGAAGCTCTTCCAATGGTTTGGGGCAAAGTCTGCTGGAAAAGATGGGAGTGTTGGGAGCTTTTATCACTGCTTTTATGGGATTTAATATTTTTGCTCTACTGAGACATCCCAGGATTCCAGGATGGGTTGGGCTGGAAGGGACCAGAGTGGGGCAGTTGGTGACANTTGTGATTTTGGGAATTCTGTGATTCTGTGATTCTGTGATCCCCAGGAGGAGACCCCACAGCCTCTCTGGGCTCTGCTCAGGGCTGGGCACTGCCCAGGGCAGGAGTTCTGCCTGCTGTGCTGGGGAATTCCTGGGATCAGTCCCTGCCTGTTCCTCTGGTGCCATCACTGGGCCCCTGGAGCAGAGCCTGGGGCCTGCTCTGACCCTCCCTGCACACAGGGACAGACAGGGACAGCCAGGGACAGACACGGACATTGAGGGACACTCAGAGACAGGGACACACGGTGACAGGGACACTCAGAGACAGACAGGGACACAAGGGGACATCCATGGACACCCAGGGACACTCAGGGACACATGGGGATGCCCGGAGACACCAAGGGACAGATAGAGACACCCACAGACACACAGGGACACACAGAGATACCCAGGGACACCCAGGGACATTCAAGGACACACAGAGAACCCAGGAATACTCAGTGACACATGGAGACACATGGGGACACCCAAAAAACCACAGGGACACTCAAGGACACCCAGGGACACCCAGGGACACTCAGAGACACCCAGGGACAGACAGGGACACAAAGAGACGCCCAGGGACAGACAGAGACACCCATGGACACCCAGGGACGCTCTGGGACGCCCAGAGATACATGGGGACACACAGGGACAGCCAGGGACACCCAGGGACACAAGGGGACACTCAGGAACACCTAGGGACAGACAGGGCTGAGGCCCCTCTCAGCTGGGGCTCCTCTCCAGGCTGAGCAGCCCCAGCTCCCTCAGCCTTTTCTGGGCACAGAGATGCTCCAGCCCTTGCTCAGCTCCAGGAGCTCCTGTCCCTGCTGTGCTGAGGATCCAGAACTGGACACGGCACCGTGATGTGGCCTCAAAGCTTTGGGGATTTCCATCTTCAAGCTGGTCCCTCACTCTGGCCTCATCCAGGGACAGATTTGCTCCGGACCTGCAGGGCCTGTCCCTGTGGCCATGACTTGCCAAGGTGGGCACAGCCTGGTTTTCCAGGCGTGCCAAGGAATCCATACACACTTCCTAGTGTGGAATTGGAATGGAGGCAGATTGGAGCAGGAGCCAAGCAGAACCTGCTGCCAATTCGGGCTGCCAGAGCCTTTCACGTTGGGTATTTCTGACGTGATCCATTGGAACAGATGCTGCTGGTTGCTGTGCTTTGCACCACGCCAAGTCTCGGATGCTTCCCAAGGCTCCTTCCAGCACCACGGGGATCCTGGGGTCACCTTTAATCCTGCTGAATGGTTCGTAGCCAGTGATGATTGCTGTTATCAGATGGGGAGGCTGATAAGGGGCTGCGAGCAGGGAAAAGCTGGTTTGCATCGCTGGGGTTGTTTAAAAACAGAAGTTTGAAGGCTTCCACATCCAAACCCCAAAGCATTTCGCACTCCTGACCTCTTCCTCCTGCCTCTCCTCTCCTCCAGGAACAGAAGGAGGTAATTTCCAAGGTCAGCATGTCCCCTTTTATTCAGATGCTCCTTTGAAAGAGAAAGAAGGAAGAGACACGTTGGTCTTGACCTGTGAATTCCAAGCTTAAAAGGACTCTGCTGAATGACCCCCCCTCATCTGAAAGGCTCATTGCTGACATACCTCGGGAGCAGCCAGATCTGATAGGGGACATCACTCAGAATTCTTTCATGTAGCTCATTTCCCAATCTCTGTGCTCCATCACTGGAAGGTTAATAGGAAAAACAACAAATGGGAATATTGCTGCAATCAGGCAAAAATCCCCACGCTGTTTACATGGTGACACAGCTTTCATGTGCAGACAGCAAACAGATGCCTCCCTGAGCAGAAAGTCACCTAAATTCGGATTTTTTTCCCTCACTGGGATATAATTCCCTCTCTACCTGGTTCAGCAGTGCCTGGAGGCCAGCACTGGGATGAGGGATGTGCCACTCAAGGTGCTACAGGGATTCATGGCAAGAAGCCTCAGAAAATTAATAATTAAAACGAGTTGTGATGTCTCTGTTTGAACAGGACCAAGTGCAAAGTGCGTTACGGGGTCGGGATAACCCCGGGGTCAGTCCAGGCTGGGGATGAAGGGATTGGATCAGCCCTGGAGAAGGACCTGGGGTGCTGCTGGGTGACAGCTGGGCATCCCCTAACCGTGTGCACTGGGGCCAGAAATCCAATTTATCCTGGGCTGATCCCCAGCCTGGGCAGCAGGGAATGGGGAATTCTGCCCCTGAGGCCCCTCAGGTGAGGCCCCACCTGCAGAGCTGCCCCAGCCCTGGATCCAGCACAGGGAGGAGCTGGAGCTGCTGGAGAGAGCCCAGAGGAGGCTCCAGGGGGATTCCAGGGATGGAGCAGCTCTGCTGGGAGAGCTGGGAATGTTCAGCTGGAGAGGAAAAGCTCTAGGGTGAGCTCAGTGTGGCCTTGCAGGGCCTGGAGGAGTCAACAGGAAAGATGGAGAGAGACAATTCCCAAGGGATGGAGGGACAGACACAGGGAATGGCTTCCACTGCCAGAGAGCAGGGATGGATGGGAGATTGGGAATTGGGAATTCCTGGCTCTGAGGGTGCCCTGGCACAGGTTTCCCAGACTTGCTGTGGCTGCCCCTGGATCTCTGGCAGTGCCCAAGGCCAGGCTGGACAGGGCTTGGATCACCCTGGGACAGTGGGAGGTGTCCTCCAGGAGGGCTGAGCCACCATGGAGTGGCCCTGCCACCAACACCCTGACACACAGGGGGTCAGCTCCTGTTCTGACTCTGTCAGGGTTGTTGTGTATTGCTGCATTTTTGTTTTATTTCTACTTTTGTCCCTAGTAAAGAACTGTTATTCCTACTCCCATATCTTTACCTGAGAGCCCCTTAATTTCAAAATTCCAGTAATTCAGAGGGAGGGGGTTGCATTTTCCATTTCAAGAGAGGGTCCTGCCTTCCTCAGTAGACCGTGTCTGCTCCAACCAAGACGGGGAGGCAAAGGGCAAAGCAAATTGAAGCAGCTCATACCTCACCCTGAAGGTGAGGACACAAGGCCTGGATAAAAGCCAAAGAGGAGGAAATTCCAAGTGAGAGGGATGGGGAAACCCTGGACAGAGGAAATGCTGAGTTCCTGCTGCTCACAGAGTCTCAGGACAAAGGGGAGGATTTTTTTTTCCTGCTCTCGCTGAGTTTCAGCATTTCGGGTTTGACTTGGGATGAAGTTGATTTTTTATGGCCTCACAGCTGCTGGGAGGTTTGAAACAAGACTGAAGTGGGTATAAAATATCCCCAGTGACAGATCTGGGGAAGCACTTTGCCAGGGTATCAATAACAGCATCAAATCATGCTCAGAAATGGGAACGATCTCATCCAACCTGTGTTGAAACCAAGGGAAAAACTTTCTTGGACTTTGGAGTGGTTTGGTCAGGCCTCAGGCATGGCAATTAAAGCAGATATTGGACAGATTTTGCTGCAGGAATCACCAGAGGGAATTGTTAATGCATGGACAGCACCACCCCACATGTGTAACCAAAAACCAGCACAAAACCCTCTAAATATTCACTCATCACCATCACTTGGACCAGTCTGGAAAGTCTCAGGATTAACAGGTTTTGCTCATGTAAATTCATTTTCAATATGAGGAGAAACGACTGGGAAGAACAGGAGTTGCTTTTATCAGTTTTGGTTTTATATATTTGTTTTATCAGGAATTTTGGTCTGATTTCTGCCCATGCTGCAGGATGATGGAGCAGGAGTCTCCAGGATCCAGTCCCTGGAGCGTTGAGGCAGCCAGGCAGAAATTACTCCCTCAAAGCCTTGGCTCTGGATGCTATTTCTTTGTTGCTCTCAGAATTCCCTGAAATAACTTTAATTTTCAACACAAGCCAGGGCTCTGAGGCTGAAAAGAAGGAGATGAATTGTGGGAAGCTTTAATCAGGGTTAGGGGTTTAATTTGGACTTTTAAACTTTAAAACATGAGAAATTCTCCTTTTTTTCCCTTTTTAAAATTTTTATTTTTGCAAGTGAGTCTTGCTTGAGTAACCCAGAACCATTCAGGTAATTGGTACCATTCACTTCTATATTTTGATATATAAAAATATATTTAGATATATTCCGATATAAACAGATATATTCAGATATATTCAAATACACACCCACACGTGCCTGAGTGAAATCTCACACCAACATTTTCCCTCTCAAATAAGACCCACTTTCCTCGTCTCTTTTCTGTGTGGTTTTCTGTATTTATACCAGCATTAAATGTAATTTATTACGTTTGCAGCCTTGACAGTGTGAATACATTGCCATTTATTAGGCGTTGGCAAGGCATTAAAACATCTGGTTCCTAAGAAACGCGGGATTTTTCTGGAGCCTTTGTTCCGCTCGATGGAATTACTTTGGGAAGATCTCCAGAGAGAAACCTCTGGCTCCACAGCCTCCAGCCGCATTCCTGCAAGAGCCCTTGGCATCAGCAGCAGGGGAAGTTTGGGGGCTGCTCTTTTCCTGCATCCGAGGGACAGCAGGGAATGAGAGGGCGGGAAACACCGGAAAAATAAAACTGGGAGAGAGCTGGGATCTTATCACGCACTGTCTGAGTTTTGTAGAATCCTGGGATCATTAAGGTTGGAAAGAACCTCCAAGATCATCAGTCCAACCTTTAATTGAACACCCCCATGTCCACTAAACCATGAATGGCCACATTTGTTCATTTTTTTTGAACACCCACCTTGTGTCAGCCTAATCTGTGGGCAATTTATCTTCAGAATTCCCTGCCAGCTGCAGCCTGACCGATGGGAAGGATCCGAGCATGTGGCAGCTCCCAGCAGAGGTCAGATGTGGGAGGAAGGAAATCTGGATTTGCTACATCTGTACCAGGAGCAGCTCCAGTCCTCTGAAACAGAATTTTAATCTCCAAACCATGGGAAAGTTTTCCTTGGATGCCTGTCAGTCTCCTGTCCAACCAGCTCATTCCTTTGGAAGAATGATGGAAAAACCGGAACGAAATCTGTTCAATCCTGAAAATGCCCAAGGATGGAGATTTCTCCTGCTATGGAATTCCAGGAAGGGCACTTGGGAAGGATAAAAAAATGTCCCAAACTTGATAACAACAGCACCAGATTGGGATGAGACCTTCCAAGGTCACAGTGAAGAAAAAACCCAAACTAAAAGCAGATTAGCATTGAACCAAAGTCAAATAAAATACTTCCGGTCAGCTCAGCAAGTCCAAGTGAAACAATCCTGTTTCAAGGAATGCTGAAATATTTCATTTTTTCTGAAAAAAAAAAAAATCTGAAGGAAAACATTTTGACAGATGCATTTCCATTTGGTGAAAGGAGGAATAATTAATCTTCTCATCCTAATTTGGAATGAAAGCACACGGTGCAATCCCCCCCCAGAATCCAAAATCCTAAAGCTCTGCGTAAGGAATGAGGGGAGTAGATGAGCAAAGTAGGTCATAACAGATCTTCTGGAATCTGGGAATCTGGGAATCTATTCCACAGCCTTGCACATTTAAATATGCACACAGTGGCACAAAAATAACCATCGTAGTACCCAAAGTTTTGTGAGGGAATTGGAAGGATTCCATTGATTTAAAAAATCCCAACAACTAAATCAAATCCACATTCTCTTTCCCAAAGACAGCAATTTTAAATGGTAGCAAAACCAGAAGAAAATTCTTCCTTAAAACTCATACATGCATCCATGGGTTGTTCTCCTACTTTAGCTCTGCTGGAATTCCCTGCTGCATCCAGGGAATACATAGCTTCACTTTCATCAGCCTGATTCCTGCCACATTTGCAAGGTCCTGGATGTGATATTTACTGATATTGATATTTCCTGCCATTGTCTGCTGGGTTTTGTCCCTGTGGAGCAGAATAAGCCTGAAATTCTGGCCTAAAATTCCCTGGGAGCTGTGGAAATCTGTGGAGGATTTATGAGGAAACGGATCTACATGAGGCAGAGCCTTTTTTTAACAACAATTAAATTTCTTGGTGGGTGGACAGATCTACAGAATTCCTGGACCTCTCCTGAGGAAGTGGAGATCTCCTGCCATGTTTTGTCCCATTCTGCTTAAATTCACTCTGAACACCTGCCAAAAATGAAAACTTTAGGGCAACAATCGCTCAGAAAAAGCTGAAATCCAAGTGTGGAACCAGCAAAATCCTCTTAATTTCCTTCCTCATCAGGAGCTGTAAAAAAGTGCTTCAGGCCAGGTTTAAGGGACAAACCAGAACATCCTCTGGCTGAAAATAGTTGGATTTGAGATTTTTTTTTTCCAGGTGAGTCGTGCTTGAGTAACCCAGAACCATTCAGGTAATTGGTACCATTCACTTCTATATTGTGATATAAAAAGATATATTCAGATATATTCAGGTATAAACAGCTATATACAGGTATGTTCAGATACACACCCACACGTGCCTTGGTGTGGCCAGCCTGCTTCTGCCAGACTAAGCTGAGAGCTGTGTTGGAAAAAAGAGACAAAAAAATTGGTTCTGGTTCAGAGGAGTCCATAGAGCATCCAGGGCTTGGCTTCCTGCTCCTCAGATCCAACGGGGAATTGCACAGAGGTGAAGAAGGAGCTGAGATGGGAGTTGTTAATCTGCCTCAATGATGCCTTGGCTGACCTAGAACAGAGACCAGACTGAGCTAAAGAATAAAGCAGGGATTTATTCAAAGGATTTCCTCCATGGATCCACCTTGGGCAGCACAAGAGCCCAGCCAGGGCTGCACCCAAGATGAACCAAAATGGTCCCAAAATGCAGCCCGGGCACGGGCTCTGTCACTGGGATCAGTTCTGCTCCATTTGCACCTTGGAGTTCATTGTCCAATTCCAGCTTTAGCTTCTGCACTCCCATCCTGCTTGTTTTTCTCTCTGCAGCCCACGCTGTTTGTGCTCTTGGGCTGAGATTTGGATCATTTGTCCTTGGTCCCCAGCTGGAGCAGGAATTGTTTTGTCTCCCTGCTCTGTGCAGAGAGCTCACCATGCCCTGATATGAAGCTCAGACCCACACACTAAAGCAGCACAGAATGTGAAAATATAAAAGCTCAAACCTGAGGCATCATCAATCTAAGGAGCCTCCCAGAGAAGGAGAGGGTTGAACAGAGGGCTGGAGCACCTCTCCCAAGAGGAAAGGCTGAGAGAGTTGGGATTGTTCAGCCTGGAGAAGGATCTGGGCACTCCTTATTGCAGCCTTTCAATACTTTAATAAGATGGGGACAGATTTTTAACCAAGGCCTGCTGTGACAGGACAAGGGGTGATGGTTTTTAGCTAAGGAAAGCTTGACTCAGAACAGATACAAGAACGTTCTGTGACAGCAGTGGAGAAACACTGGCACAGGTTGCCCAGACAGGTGGTAGATGTCCCATCCCTGGCAATATTCAAGGCTGGTTGGACAGGGCTTGGAGCAACCTGATCCAGTTGAAATGCTCATTGCAAGGATGGGGCAGCCACAGCTCCTCTGTGCCAGGGCCTCACCACCCTCACAGGGAATAATTCCTTCCTAAAATCCAGCCTAAACCTGATCTCTGTCACCTAAAGCCATTCCCTTGTGCTGTCACTCCAGTTCCAGTCCTTTCCAGCTTCCCTGTAGCCCCTCTAGGTCCTGGAAGCTCTGAGGTCTCCTCACAGCCTTTTCTTCTCCAGGTGGAGCAGCCCCAGCTCTCCCAGCCTGGCTCCACAGGGAAGGTTCTCCAGTCCCCTCTTCCACGCCATGGCCTCCTCTGGACTTGCTCCAGCAGTTCCTCGTCCTTTTCATGTCACAGGCACCAGAACAGTCCACAATATTCTGGGATGTGGCTGGTCAGGGACAAGGGGACTTCACAAACACAGGAGCCAGTGTGTCCCCTATTTTAGCAGTGCCCTGTGGGTCACCAGGCCTCGCTCCTGGGCCTTCCAGGAAAAAGGGAAAAGCAGAAGGAACACAACAATTGCTGGAAAAGTCTTCCCTCCGGGCTGTCCTGTTTGAGGAATGATGTTTCTATCCTGTGATGTTTACTGGGAGGGACCTAAGATCACAATCCAATAAATTTAAGGAATTAAACACTCAAGTCTGAAAGAACTCGCCCTCAGGCAGAGTTATAAAACAAAGCCTACACACACATAGAAGCTTTATTTTTTATTTTCCAGGATGAGGAGTCAGTCATGGAGCCCCGTCTCCAGCTGCCGCGGTTCCAGAGGGAAGAGCCAAAAAGCAGAAAGCAGATTTATCTCGTGTTACTGACGGTGGCTTGGCCTGGCTGAAGGAAGCTTAGTTCCCCACGAGCACAAGGGATGGCTGCAGGAATGTGGCCTCCCTCTGTGCTGCTCCCACTGCTTTCCAGTGGGAAAACTGAGGGAAATGTACTCCAGTCCCGTGGTGGGCGTACTTCAGCTGAAATTAGGTACAGCAGGTACCTGGATGTGGAAACGCTGCACCAGGGCTTTACCGCCCATCCTGTTCCTCTGGCTCTGCTCACAACTCCTCACAAATCATTTTGGAGCTCTGGACAGGTCATTTTGGGCTCTTCAGGCCACTTGCAGAGCTCTGGAGAGGTGAGATGTTCGTATCTAAATCTTATCACTTACCTGGTTGGATGGGTATCCACACGGAGCAAAGCATCTCAGCCGGTCCCATTCATCCATGGCTCTCTTTTCAGAAATTGCTTTAATTTTATGAAATAAAAAAGCAAAATAATCTTAATTTCAAATGAATTTTGGCTTTTGAGAAGGTAATCTGTTGTTCAGAACAGAGAAAACTAGTTTCTAGTTAAACGTGGAAGTGTTTTCCTGCGACTGTCTTCTCCAGATCCTCTCATTTGATTTTAATTTTCAACAGAAATAAAAACAAGTTCAGGGGCTGTTGTGGGTCTGGTCATGTGAGAATCGATGACAACGAGGTGCTTGAATTCAGTGTAAAATGAGGGCAGGGTGAAGTGGATTGGCTCCAAGCAAAATCCATTAGCACTGTAACCTGTGTGGGACCATGGCCAGCAGGATTCTGCACGGAATTCTCCAAGAAAACCCAAAGCACGGAGGGATCGCAGTCCCTGGGCTTCTGACAAGAAATAGGTTTGGGGGAAATCCTAAAATGCACTTGGTTTAATACAAAGCTGGCTCCATCCCATTTGGAACAGGGCAAAAATCCCAAGTACGTGGGTGATTGCTCCGTGTGCTGCTCAAAGCCCTGGCATTCAGGGATACTCTGGAAAAAGGCAGAGATTGATCAAAAACAAACAGGCAGAGCCAAACAATCCTTGTTAAGAGACATGAGGAAAGGAAAAATCAGAATTATTATTGCTGGCAAGAGACTTAATCAGTCCTGAGTGACGAAGCAGATGAAGCTGGGTTTCCTAGAGCACAAGATTTCTCTCAAGGTTAAATGCTGGTGTGTCTGCTCAAGTTTGGATTCAAGGAAACCTGAAATTAGGGATTTTGTGTCGTGTCCTGCCTCTGTACACTCCTAAGTGCTTAATATGGGCAAATCCAAGTTTTGTTTTGGTGCGAAACTCACAGATTCCCTTTCTTGACCACGCTTTTCCTTTGTAACTGTAGAAGGCTGGAGGTTAAACTGTTAAATTTGACAGCAGTTGAACAAAGGATTCAAAAATATTGCAAGAAGAAGAAGAATTAAGAATTCATAATCAAGGCAGATTGCATGGATTTGGCATAATCCATACAAATTCCTCAGGATTCCCCAGATAACATTTCTGTAATTATGAAATCCTGTAGGTCCAACTTTATGCCATCCACTCTTCCTTCCACAGGGGATTTTGATTCAAAAACTCTTCCTTGCACAGGGAATTTTGATTCCAAAACTTTTCCTTGCACAGGGAATTTTTTTCCAAAACTCTTCCTTGCACAGAAATTGAGATTTTGATTCCAAGACTTTTCCTTGCACAGGGAATTTTTATTTCAAAACTCTGTTACGCAAGGGGATTTTTTTGCAAAACTCTTCCTTGCACAGGGGATTTTGATTCCAAGACTTTTCCTTGCACAGTGAATTTGATTCCAAGACTTTTCCTTGCACAGGGAATTTTTTTCCAAAACTCTTTGCTGCACAGAAATTGGGATTTTGATTCCAAGACTTTTCCTTGCACAGGGAATTTTTTTTTCAAAACTCTTTGTTACACAAGGGGATTTTGACTCCAAAACTTCTCCTTGCACAGGGAATTTTGATTCCAAAACTTTTCCTTGCACAGGGAATTTTGACTCCAAAACTTCTCCTTCCACAGAGGATTTTGATTCCAAAACTTTTCCTTCCACAGGGAATTTTGATTCCAAGACTTTTCCTTGCACAGTGAATTTGATTCCAAGACTTTTCCTTGCACAGGGAATTTTTTTCCAAAACTCTTTGCTGCACAGAAATTGGGATTTTGATTCCAAGACTTTTCCTTGCACAGGGAATTTTTTTTTCAAAACTCTTTGTTACACAAGGGGATTTTTTTTCCAAAACTTTTCCTTGCACAGGGGATTTGATTCCAGAACTTTTCCTTGCACAGGGAATTTTTATTCCCAGACTTTTCCTTGCACAGTGAATTTGATTCCAAGACTTTTCCTTGCACAGGGAATTTTTTTCCCCAAAACTCTCTGTTACACAAGGGGATTTTTATTCCAAGGCTCTTCCTTGCACAGAGAATTTTGATTCCAAGACTCTTCCTTGCCCACCTGGCAACAAGAAGCCAAGCCAGCCAAGATCCACGAGATTGGAGCAGTTGTTACTTCCCCAGGAGAATCTTTCCGGGGATTTTTGGCAGGTTTGATTCTACCAGACAGCACCAGGGGTGTTCAGGCTGAGAATTCGCACTGGGATAATTCCTTCATCCTAAAATCCTTCCAGAATTCACCTCGTGCTGTGGTCACGGTAGCAGCACTCAGGAGTCTCCTGAGGGTGCTCCAGCGCTGACAAATCCGACTACAAACCATTCCTACACTCCATAAATCCTTTCAGAGACAGACACACGTCATCAAAAGTGCTCCAGCCTCTGCAAAGGAGCTCTGGAGCAGGTGGGAGATCTCCATCTGGAATAACAATCCCAGGACAAGGCTTTAGCACAGGAGTATTTCCCACAAGCAGGTTCCCATTTCCTGATGCAGCGGGTTGGGCGTGGGATTTGACAGCGGATTTTTGCAGGGCCGCTTCCCCCATGAAGCACCTCCATCGTTTCTTGGCAGAATTTATAATCCAGATGTGACTTTGGGTACTTAGACCCAGACTAGGCTGGGTTATGGTGCTGGTAAACATCTGCACGAGGAGTTTTGATGAGGAAAAAATGCTTCCAGCTCGAGGATTAGTGTTTTATCCTGTCTTATCCTGTGCTCTGCCTCTTGCATGTTAATATCCATTTTAATGTGCCTTTCTGGTGGAATAACGGGGCCGTTAAGGGATGAAAGGATTTAAGGTTATTATCATTAGCCTGGAGCTCTGGCAGAAAGGAAAGATGAGACTTTCTTCAACCGTATTTTGGAGCAGATTGAAATTGAGAGTGTTCCTGGGAGTTGCTGCCTTGGAGATGCCCTGTCCTGTCTAGATTTTGGCGCTTCCATGCAGGATTAAATATTCCTCAGAAGGCAGTTATGGGATAAACAGAGGCTGGCGCTGATGGCCAGGCTGAAGCTACACCCAAAATATTCCCCACAGAATGCAAAAAAGCTTAAAAAGCACTTTAAACTTGTATTGAAGTAGTCCCAGTTTGGTCACCTTGAGGTTTGACTCCAGGACATAAATGTGGATGGTCAGTCCAGCAAATTCTGGGATCCCTCCCATGGTTTTGCACATCTGTCTAATTGTTTGGGAAATTTTTTCCATCAGTATTTCCCTGCACAGCTAAAATTCGCAGTTGTGTTAAAGTGGTTCCTGCTTGAATGAAGAGACAAGGAAACAAATTGTAACAAAATATTTGGGAATGATTTGTTCATCTCCTCACAAACCATTCCTGGTTTCTTCTGCAAGTGTGGTGAGCTAGCAGATTTTAAGGAAGACTCCCAAGCTCATGGAGGTCAGGAGCAGGAAAAGACAGTGGAATTCTCTGTGCTGGTGCTCCACTTCCTCTGGTTTATGGATCTCTCCAGGTTTCCACATGCACTAAACTTCCCTCATTCTTTGGTGAACCTAAAATATTTTTGAGGCTTTTGCTATTTGTGCCTTGGCTTTTCCAGATCAGAATCCAGCACAGGTTGAAAATCCCAGCTTTGGAAAGGTGAAAAGAGACATCTTGACTTTGATCCAAAGATTTTAGACCTCAGTCTCTGACTCATGGAGGGCTTTGGATCAGCCCTCGACAGCTCTGTAGCTGTCACCATTCCACATCCCAGCTCTCCCTCTTCTGTCCTGTTTGTTGTTCCCTCTTTGCATGTTGGCAGATGTTTTCCAGGATCTTGCTTCAGTGAGAGCCAGAGCCGAGCTCTGCTGGTCCTGCACTGATGGATTCCAGTGGAGTGGCACCTCTGGACAGTCCCCAGCGGAGAAGGAAGCCCCTTCCTGCCCCCACTGTGCTTCCCCTGGGTCTTGGGTGGGAATGCCAGATGTGGCTGGGGGTGTGAGTTCCATCCCCATCTGTCAGAGCTGGGGCAGGTATCTGCTGTTCATGGGGCAGTTTTTCTTTGTCTCTCCCACAGCCAATCCTCCCTCCAGGAGATCTCTGCTGTTCATGGTCATTAATTATTAATTACCTTCTGTTCATGGCCACTGAGTGTCCCTGCATGGCTGAGAAAATTCCATCATCCCATCGGGAGAGGCTCCGCCCAGGGGAGGAGCCAAGCATTCCTACCTGGATAGAATCTGCCCTGGAACAGCCCAGCAGCCTTTTCCCACTGCATTCCCAGAGTTTCAGCTTTCTTCTGCCCTGCATTCCCAGAGGGAGCCCAGGCCCATCTCCAGCAGCACTGGAGCTCCAGAGGAAAACTCCAGCCTTGTCCAGGATCCCTGCTCCAGCAGAGCCAGCCCTGGCACTGCAGGAGGGCTGAGCCACCGTGGAATGGCACTGCCACCAACACCCTGACACACAGGGGGACTGCTCCTGTTATGACTCTGACAGTCGTTTGTTTTCTTTGTTTGTACTACTGCATTTGTATTTTTAATTTCCCTAGTAAAGAACTGTTACTCCTATTCCCATATCTTTCCCTGAGAGCCCCTTAATTTCAGAATTACAATATTTCAGAGGTAGGGGGTTTGCATTCTCTATTTCATTCCATTAGCAGACACCTGCCTGTGCAAACCAGGACACCCTGGGTTACCAACCCCACAAATACCAAAAGAGAAAAGAAACCAGACAAATCCTAAAGCAGGAGGAGAGAGACTCTGTTTTACCCCATCAGATGATCTCAGTGGCCCTCCATGGGAATGAAATTAAGGATGTGCTGGTTTCGGGCGGGCGCTTCCTTTGGGTGCCTCGTTACTCTTTCTGCTTATAAACCCCCTAATTAGGGCTCATTTTGCAGCGATTTTCCCTCTCAGCTACTCATGCTCTGCTGCTGGATGGGATTTCTTTGCCTGATCCCGAGGATCTGAGCTCCTCTGCATCTTCTGGGGCCATTAAATGTGCTGTGAAAGAACAACACTGGATACACCAATAAAATCATGGGTAAATTACTCGAGCCACGTATTTATTACTCAAGCTATTACAATAACTTTCCACCAGCCTTTTATTTCTTATCCACCTCCCCTCCACCCAAGACTGAACAGTTTTCTTGAAGGGAATTTTATTATCATATTAAATCCTCTATTTCAGCAAAGTAACTCCATTTTTAAAAATTCTTCCCTGTTTTTCGCTTCAGTTTTCCTCACAGAGAAACTCCAAGAAATTTTCTAAGCACTACTTGCCCCTGGCTGGTCACTTGAAAGGAAACCTGGAAAAATTGCAAAATAAAAGGTTGATCTTTGAAAAAAATTGATGTTTTATTTATTGAAGCACCCAGGTTCTTTTATCTCAAAAGATTTTAGTTTTGTTTGCACATTTTTTAGGGTTTTAACAAAGGAATCCCCATGTGGGGATCCAGTGGAATGGATTTATTCTTCCTTCAGGAGAACCATGTCCTGCTTTTCCTTTTGGTAAAGATCCAACGTTTTCCCTCAGTCTGGGAAAGAAACTGCTGGAATCATCCCTCCTGATCTCAGCTTATCTCCCACAATCCCACGGTGCTTTCCAATATTCCAGGACAAGGAATGATCCCCACAGCAGAGTGGGCTTCACCACAGGCCCTCCCTCACCTCTGAGCCACAGCTGGAACGGGACAAAGCCAAAATATCAAAGGGATACCAAGGGAATTTGGGATAAAAATGCTGATTTTAAAGCCAACAGCTCAGAATCAGGCAGTTGGTTCATGCTCAGGGCCTGGCACTCCACAGGACCAGGCAGCTCCTCTGCTGGGCCAGCTGCTCCCAGCCCAGGGCGACTTAAACCAGTTCTACAGACCAGGATTAAATCCATATCCAGTCACAAACTCATTTCTCTAGACCAGGATTAAATCCCATATCCAGTCACAAACTCATTTCTCTAGAACAGGATTAAATCCATATCCCGTCACAAACTCATTTCTCTAGACCAGGATTGAATCCCATATCCAGTCACAAACTCATTTCTCTAGACCAGGATTAAATCCCATATCCAGTCACAAACTCATTTCTCTAGACCAGGATTAAATCCATATCCCGTCACAAACTCATTTCTCTAGACCAGGATTGAATCCCATATCCAGTCACAAACTCATTTCTCTAGACCAGGATTAAATCCCATGTTCAGTCACAAACTTATTTCTCTAGACCAGGATTAAATCCATATCCAGTCACAAATTCATTTCTCTAGACCAGGATTGAATCCCATATCCAGTCACAAACTCATTTCTCTAGACCAGGATTGAATTCCATATCCAGTCACAAACTCTTTGCTCTAGACCAGGATTAAATCCCATATCCATGCACTGTTTATATCTGGTTGATGCCAAGCATGAACTGTAATATAAATTCTGTGATAAAAAATTCATTTTTTTTCACTTAAAAATGCAATTAAATAAATTTCTGTAAGTTTTCTTTTTAGGGATTGAAAATTATTTATGTCAGGGTTTGGAAAAGCTTTGAAATAATCGTGGAATCATGGAATGTGTTTGGTTGGAAGGGATTTTATGGATCATCCAATTCCTCGCCCTTCCACCGTCCCAGATTTCCCCAATCCCCAATATCCAGCCTGGCCTTGGGCACTGCCAGGGATCCAGGGGCAGCCACAGCTGCTCTGGGCACCCTTTTAAAAACTGCATTTAAACCCTTTATAAAACAGATTTAATTTCCATTTTTTAATTTAATTTCTTCCCTCTTTTATTACAAGAGGGTAAAAACGGATAATAAATTTTAAAACACCCACAACTTCACACCAAAACAATTCACTTTTTTTCACTTCCATCTACTTAAAAATATTAAAGAAATAAATTTCTTATTAATTTAAATGTTTTAATTTGTGGGAATCTTCTGTCAGAAGCTTTCGAAGAGCCTCGGGCACCTTCTCTTGAGAGAATCTTTCTGTGACTTCCCTGGATTTTAGCTCAAACCCCAGGGATTGCACCCAAAATCTGTTGGAATCTTAGAAAGAATCCGATGGACTTCGATGGATCACAACTCCCATGGATGACAAAAAACTCTTCCAGATGGGAATTTCAGCTCAGCGCTGCCCGAGTATCCAGGCTGGGAAAACTGCTGGAACGTTACTTGAGGGAAATCAAGTAAGAAAAGAAATCACCGAACCTCAATCCGAATTGAAACTCCCTTTGGAAAACAACAAATAAACTTTTCCATCTGGGATCGTCTCGTTTTCCACAACATTTTTATTAAAAGCAGCCGGGTGCTTCCCCTGCCTTTGACTGGTTCAGGGAAGGAGAAGATGTTTACTCAAGGAGAAGATGTTTATTTAAGGTTCCTAATTTGTTTAGAGCTGGCAGATGAAATCCCTGCTTGTGCTTGGGGTCTGAGCTCCTTTAAAGAATTGCTCTGTTTAAAGGAGTTTTTGACGTGGATCCATCCCAGTGTGTCCCAAAATGGGAATCATATGCCCGGAGAAACCAGAACTTGGCACTTCCCCATGCTGGGATTTGGGAGCACAGGGCTGAAACTCTCCAAGCTAAAAGAAAAATGGGGGGGTAAAAGAGATTTTGAAGTGTTTTCAAAGAAATTCTTCACTTGGTTGTCAATTAATCCCATAAAAAACACCAATTAGCTGAGATACATGTTAATCACGGGGTGTTAATCATTTTTAGCCACTTGAAGGATCAGAACAGGAAACCAACTGTTAATTTTGGGTAGGGGAGGCCAAGGAAAACCTGTAAAAAGCAGAGAATTGGCCAAAGTCACTTCTGTCACTTCTATTCCTAGAGAAAAGCAGGAATAATTCCTTGGCTTTTCCCCCAGATAGCTGCAGGCACCGGGGTCTGGCTGTGGGCGCATTGCTGAAAATTCCCAACATCATCCCTGCTCCTTTAGGTGCTTCCATTGATGCCTTGTGCAGGCTGGCCTAGAGCAGAGGCTGGACAGAGCTAAAGAATAAAGCAGGGATTTATTAAAAGGGTTTCCTCCATGGATCCACCTTGGGCAGCACAAGAGCCCAGCCAGGGCTGCACCCAAGATGAACCAAAATGGTCCCAAAATGCAGCCCGGGCACGGGCTCTGTCACTGGGATCAGTTCTGCTCCATTTGCACCTTGGAGTTCATTGTCCAATTCCAGCTTTAGCTTCTGCACTCCCATCCTGCTTGTTTTTCTCTCTGCAGCCCACGCTGTTTGTGCTCTTGGGCTGAGATTTGGATCATTTGTCCTTGGTCCCCAGCTGGAGCAGGAATTGTTTTGTCTCCCTGCTCTGTGCAGAGAGCTCACCATGCCCTGATGTGAAGCTCAGACCCACACACTAAAGCAGCACAGAATGTGAAAATAGAAAAGCTCAAACCTGAGGCATCCCCCTGGCTCAGTCTGTGCTCTGCTCTGTGGGATTTATGGAGTTTCCCAGCTCCCTGAGCCAGGTGCTCTGGTGGGATCCATCCCCCTGGAATCGATCTGGGGAGCAGAGCAACAATCCTGACGGATCCACCACCGCCCCCGGGGGCAATGCTGGAATGACCCAAATTAACGAGGATTCAGGGAGAAACGTGATCCTTGTTGAAGAATTCCAGTCAGCAGCTAAAGGTGCAGCATTCCCAGGGATGGAGTAACTCTCCTGTGGGATCCATCTTCCACCTCCAGGATGATTCCTTCATCAATTTCTCCCCTCGACAATCCTTTCTCCACCTGACCAGCCTCATGATTTAGCTGCTCTTGCAGTAAAAAGCTGCTCTTGCTCTCAAAAGTTTTCTTCCAGGTTCTGGCACCACCCTAAATTCTTTATCCATGGGGATTTCCAGTCTTCCTCACTTCCCAAGAAAGCAGCAAGTTTCCTACAGGTTTCTGATGGGAATAGTCTGTGCTTTAAATGGTTTTTTTTGGTGAAGCTCCTCCCTTCCTCATCCATTTCTCTTTATTCAACTAATTTGAATCAGCCCCAAGTTTTCCGAGTTTTTCTAGACTGGATTCCTGTAAACATTCAGGTCTCAGTTACATAAGGGGAAAATTAAAATATCCCAGGAATATGAGTGGGGTTATATCCGATTTTCCCCGGATGTGAGGGTGGGTTTTGGTGACAGCAGGGTCAGTTCTTAATTTTATTGCTTTATTTTGCAGTGAAATTTTTGAAGCAGATTAATTCCCTTTTAACCTCATTTATTCCCTTCCTCTTCTGAGTATTTCCTTGTCATTTGGCTTAAATTTCATCAAATTAATTTAGAAAAATTAAAGCCCTTAATTCTTAGAGCTGAACTGAAGAAAATCTGTTTTGTTTTTCCAAAATGTGGATGAAGCATTTTTATCAATTCTTTTCTTTCATGTTTTATTGCATTTTTGGTCAAATATCACGAAATATTGTATTTATTATAAACCTATCATCCTCATCAGAGATAAAAGGCAAATCAATATGAGGTTCAATATGATTTTCTAAGAAATTACCCCAAAAACTCAGCAAATATTCTCTCCCGGACCTTCTGTGTCTTCAGTGTTCTTACAGAAGAGATCTTGGCTCCTCCCCATTCACAATCTCTCCTTAATTCTTTATTTCATTATTCTGCAATCCAAGACTAAAGGAGAAGTCATTGGTTTATTATTTTGGGGGTATTTTTTTTGCTTGTGCAGTAACTTCCTTGAGCAGCCTCCCCCCTTTTCGCCAAATCTCTTCTATTTAATTTTCTTTTTAAATTTTTTTAATATTTTTTGAGAACCTGATTTTTAATTTTTCATGTTGAAGCCCAGTGACTTTAAATTCCACTTGGAAGCTGTTTTGGCTTCAAGCCTGGACTCCAAAGCTGTAATTCCTTCCTGGATGAATCCACTTTCTGCGAGCGTTTCATTAGCCTAATTATCATCGATTTAATCACTGTAGAGTCTTGCTGCAAACCAACATGAATCTTTGATGGGCTCTGTGTGGTTTCTCCTCGTGGGGACATCCAGGATGGCCAAGGGATGGGATCCAGTGGGATCAGAGGCCTTTGGATGGGCTTCCAGCATCACTCTGTGCCTTGGTCATTGTGACACAGAGACATTCCAGGGCCACTACCAAAAATGCAGATCTGCACCTCCCACAGGGCTCACCAAACCCCTCTCATTCCCTTTCAAATCCTTTGGAAGGTTGAAATCCAAATTATTTTTAGGTGTTCCCTCAGAATGGAAGGGTGGTCGTGAGACCCTGAGCCATTTCTCAGCCCTGTGAGAAGCCTCGGAGGCCAGTGGCAATCTCAGATCAGGGAATTATGGAATCGTGGAAAGGGTTGGGTTGGAAGAGACCTTAAAGATCACCCCGTGCCACCCCCTGGATGGGCAGGGACACCTCCCACTGTCCCAGGCTGCTCCAAGCCCTGTCCAGCCTGGCCTTGGACACTTCCAGGGATCCAGGGGCAGCCGCAGCTTCTCTGGACACCTGTGCCGGGGTCTGCCCACCCTCTCAGGGAAGAATTCCTTCCCACTATCCCATCTGACCCTGCCCTTTTTCCTTTTAAACCCAAATCCCATGAAATATCAGTGTATGGCTCGTGGGGCTCACTCGTGGGGCTGGAAAATGATGAATCTCATCCATCACTCCATGAAGGTGGGACTCTCCTCATCTAATTTTCTAATTGAAACTGGAGGAACAGACTTACAATTCGCCCTCCAAAGAGTAATTTCAGGTTTTTTAGATAGTTGTATTAATAATTAAGTGTCTCCTGGAGGTGACTGGGGGTCACCTGTTGGGGATATTTCTTTTCCCAGTGGCTAAACTGAGGTGAGAAGGATTTCACTCTCCAGCTACTTTGGAAGCCCCACCCTGAAATTCCTGGATATAACTTTTCTCATCTCGTAGTGAGATTCTGCTGAGTCCCACCCTTTTCAGCTCAGGGATGGTTTCACCCTTCATTAATTTTAAGGAACTAGAAAGAAAAGTTGCTTTTTGTGATTATTTATTTTCAATTTTCTGCCACTCAATTCCCTGAATTTCAACAACCCCTCTGCTATAATAAGCAAACAGCAGGCAGAAACACAGATTTATGGCAGAAATGCACTTGGCTGGATCCCTTTTCCCTGAATATTCCCAAAAGCTGCGTGGTTCCTCCACTCCTCCAACCTCAATGTACATAACAAATTCCTTTTGTTTGTTTTTTGTCACTTCCAGGCTGAAAGTCCATAAGTAACAGCAAATGGTGGTTTGTTTTCCATGCCATGGTTGCGTTATTTATGTCCTGGCTGGGTTTATGACTTTCACTCCCTCCCCATCCCTCTGATGGCCATTAATTTGATGATGTATCTGGAAGGAACGTGCCAGCACTTGTCTCCCAATAAATTGGAATGGACGGGAATGGGTTTGGGCCAGTGCCAGATAATTGGGTTTGTGGGTTTTGCTGCTCGGGCTGATTTGGACAAAAGAGCTGCATTTAACATCTGTGTAAAAACCAGAGCAAGAGAGGCAGGGCAGGAAAGCAGAGGGGGAATAAACAGCCACCTTTTCACCAAAAAATAAGGGATTTTCACTGCTCTCCATGATTAATCAGCTGAGCCCTGTCTCCATGAATTGACATTTTACAGGTCCGGGGGTGACACAGAAGGTAAAGACTGAGAGGGTGGAAAAGACCAGGTTGGATGGGGCTTGGAGCAAAACTGGGTGATGAGAGCCCTCCTGCCATCCCTGGAAGTGTCCAAGGCCAGGCTGGATGCAGCTTGGAGCTTGGGATAGCGAAAATTGTCCCTGGCCATGGTAGGGCGTGGCACTGGGTCATCTTTGAGGTCCCTTCCAACCCAAACCATTCCTTGAGTCCAACTAGATCTACATTCGCTCCTTCTGTGGTCATAAAACATATCTGGAAGGTGAATCCACCTTGTCTGTCTGCGATGTGTAGGAGTAAATTATATTCCATGTATAATTACTTCTTTAACTTGATATGGAAGGATTTTGCACAATGAGACTAAACCTGGAATGATGTAATATTTTTACTACATTAATTAGTGGACTTTGGGGGGAAAAAAATTGACTTTTCAGGCACAGAAGCTCTTTTTGAGTGATAGGAGAAGGGCGAAAGGTTTTAAACTAAAAGAAGAGATTTAGATTAAATTTTAGAAGGAAATTGTTCTCTAGGAGAGTGTGAGGTCTCCAGAGAAGCTGTGGCTGGCCTTGGATGCCTGGAAGTGTCCAAGGCCAGCTTGGGCGGGGTTTGGAGCAACCTGGGATAGTGGAAGGTGTCCCTGCCCTTCCAGATCCTTCCAACCCAACTCATTTTGGGATCCTTCCAAACCTAAAGTGGATATTTTCTCCTCCCTTCCAGCTGCTGGGCTGTGACAGGGGAGGTGAGGAAGAGAAGCCAAACCGTGCCCTGGTGAGTTCAGTGTCTCTGACAAAGGAGCTGGGCCGGGTTGGGTTTGATTCCCGGTTTTATATGAAATATTTATAGACTGCAGGCTCAGGGGGCCGTAACTGATGTGCAAAAGGAGGCAAACCCAAGGCAAGAGTGAGCAGTGGACCTAAATAACCACGCAGAGCTTAGGGACAGGGAGAGGCTCCCTCTGATATCCATGGTGGGAAAAGCCTTTGGGATATTGAGGCCACACTTAATTGGCCGATGAGGGAATCAATAACAAGTCCCTGTCTGCGGGAATCTCAAGATTTATTCCAGAGCCTTTTTTTTTCCTTAACAAGGCACGAAATGAGCTGGGTGTTGTTGTGTTTGTAATAAGGAAGGAGAGGGCGGAATTCATTCTAGGATGTGGGATCATTCCCAGCGTTTATCAGATGGCTCATGGAACGGGATGATTTCATTGTCTGGAGTGACCAATATCCCTGTCTCCAAGTAGAAACATCCAAAAACACTTAGAGATGGAGAATTCTCTCCAGAACCCGTGGAAATAGTTCCATAAAATTCCGCAGGATTCGGCTCAGCACCTCCATGCTCAGTTTTTTCCTTCTTACAGAGGTAGGAATTGGATATCCATTGGGATATCCCACCAGACAGCACAAACTCGAAGGCAGGAATCACCGGCCAAGGGAGGAAAAAACCCCTCACGTCATTTACTGTGCACACGAGAGAAGGAAACCATGTAAAAATGTTTAAATACACAAAATTAAAGTTGAACACAAGGAAAAAGAAATGTCACTGTCATCATTTAAAAGCCGATCCTTTTTTTACCTGGATATGATAGCTCCTTGTCACAATTTCCCCTTGAATTTTTTTGGGGTTGAACCAAATAATATTTTGCTTTCTCTTTTCCTTTTCCTTTTATTTTCCTTCTTCTTCTTCCTCTTCTTGTCTTCCTCTCCTCCTCCTCCTCCTCCTCCTCCTCCTCCTTCTTCTTCTTCTTCTTCTTCTTCTTCTTCTTCTTCTTCTTCTTCTTCTTCTCCTTCTCCTTCTCCTCCTTCTTCCTTTTTTCTCTTCCCTTTTCCCTTTTCTCTTTCCCTTTATTATCTTCTTTTTTTCTCTTCTTTTTTCTCTTTTTTATCTTCTTTTACCTATTCCCTTTTTTTTCCTTCATCTTCTTTTCTAAAATAATCTACTGAAGGCATGAGCCTCCCTTGTGGAAGAAAAGCAGGAGGATCCTCTTCAAAACCTACTCCTGTTTCCAGTTTTGCCATGCTTTTAAGCAAATCCTTGCAGACCAGATTTTCCAAAAAGACTCATCTAAACCCCCTCTGTTAATTAGAAAGACACTACAGTGGCTAAGAACTGTGCTTTCTGTACCAAATCCTAAAACATAAAGGGCTCTTTGCTTCAAAAATCATCTCAGTGGGATTTCATCCCCGACTCCAAGACCACTTCCATGAGAATTAAGAACCTGAGTAGAACAGAAAATCCAGACTTTGAGTAAAAACAGGAGATAACATTTTCCTCATGTTTTATTCTGTTGAAATGAGATATTAAAGAGTGGAGCGAGGGATTTTATATAAAAATACACCTGCCTTAGGAAGACAATTCTTGGAAGGGTTTTCCTCCCCCAGCACCCATACAGGGGTCTGAGTGGGACATTGGGATGTGGGGGTTTGGAGCTGGGAATTTGAGGAATCTCCTCCCCAAATGAGGCCTTTTCTGACATGGAATTAGTTTAAATGAGCAGTTCAGTTTAAATGAGCAGGTTAGTTCAAATTAGAGAGCAGTTTAGTTTAAAGTAACACTCAGAACCAGCAAAATAATTCCCTAAGCAAGAACACGGAGGGACAAGGTTTAAGACTTGCCTGGGAACCCGGAGGAATTTTTCCCATGGCATTTGCAATTCCTCGGTGCACAAAGTTCATGGATTTGTTAGAATTGATGCTGAGCTCAACGGCTCAGGAATGACATCAGCCCCTGAACCCCACCCAGCGCTGGGGGAGCGGAAATTCGGATAAATCCCGCTGGACACGGCTCGTTCGGAAACCAACCCCTCTGCCAGCCCCTTTCCTTGGGGCCGCTGTTCTCTTGGACGCTCTCCTTCCTGGCTGGAGAGCGCCAGGAAGCGTTTGGTAAGTGGGTAATAATAGTTTCATGTTAGTAGGAAATGGCAGCCTTGGAAGTGGCCAAACGAATGCAAACGGGACCCCACAGCTCTCGGAGCATGTGTGGGAATCCCACAAAGCTTTGAAGCGCATCCAAAGCACACAGCCCCTTTAATTCCCCTGTAATTGCCAGTGTCAATAGTCAGCGGGGATCCTTGGGTCATTTATTGTTTCAGTCTGGGAGCAATAGTGTCTGACAGGGGGGACTCGGTGGCAGCGAGAGGAGAGAGGGAGCAGAGCCCAGCTCAGAGCTGGGGGAAAATCCCTTTGTGTGCTGGGAGGGCAGGGAACGCAGTGTGGCTCAAAGGACACCCGCAGGACAGAGGGAAACGGCACCAAGGCGCATTTTGGGTTGTCTGCAGAGCTCATCCTGCTCCTTCCCTGGTGATTTGCCAAATCCCTGCTGGTGGAGCCAGAGGGGAAGGAGCTCTTGGCTTGCAGAGGAGACAGTGCCTCTTTTTGTCCTCCTCCTCTTTGCTCGGGTGGAATCCTGCTGAGATTCCCCCATGGATGGTTCCAAAACTGCCCTTTCCTATTACAGCGACACTGTTTTTAATGTCTACTAAAGCTGGCCAGGGCAAGTCAGTAGGACTCCAAGCAGCCTTTGATGAGCAGAAGAGTTATAAAATTCTTAGAGTTCCTTCAAGGACTAGAATACCTATTTCCACACGGAGTAAATATTCCAGCTCTGAGCTGCTTGGCTCCTGCCTCCTGCCATGTATTTGAGACCCCTCCTGCCTTCCAAAGACTGACTTTTCTTTTTCTGCAGCAAACACTAAAAGAAAAGAAGCTGAAACATTCTTTAAAAATGTGAGGAATCTCTGGGTTTGGAGCATGACTTTCCAGGAGGTTTCCATGCCTGAAGGTCACTGAGGTCGGGAAGATGCTCAGCTGTTTTTTTGTAAATACTGAGATTAACCTTGTCCATTTCAAACTTTTCTAATAATTTTGAGGAGTGGAAGGGTCATCTTTTGTCAAAAAAAGGGAGGGGAGGGGATGTATGTGTCTTATGGGTACTGGGGGAATATGGAATGGCTTTTGTTGAGCGGGACCTTAAAACTCATCCAGTGCCACCCCTGCCATGGCAGGGACACCTCCCACTGTCCCAGGATGCTCCAAACTCCAATGTCCAACCCGGCCCTGGGCACTGCCAGGGATCCAGGGGCAGCCACAGCTGCTCTGGGAATTCCAGCCCAGCCCCTCCCCACCCTCCCAGCCAGGAATTCCTTCCCAATATCTCATCTAAACTTCCCCTCAGGCAGTTTGAAGCCATTCCCTGTGTCCTGTCCCTCCAGCCCTTGGAAATTTTCTCTCCATCTTTCCTGTGGCTCCCTCAGGCCCTGCAAGGCCACACTGAGCTCACCCCAGAGCTCCTCCTCGCCAGGGGAACATTCCCAGCTCTCCCAGCCTTTCCTCCCAGCAGAGCTGCTCCATCCCTGGGATCCCCCTGGAGCCTCCTCTGGGCTCTCTCCAGCAGCTCCAGCTCCTCCCCGTGCTGGATCCAGGGCTGGGGCAGCTCTGCAGGTGGGGCCTCACCTGAGGGGGCTCGGGGCAGAATTCCCCATTCCCTGGACCTGCTGGCTGTGAAACCCATAGAGGCAAAACTGATCCTAAAGGTTTTTCCTATATGGAGACAAGAAGTTGAAGGAAAACATTTCTAAAAATTACCATAGAAAGAAGATCAAATTGCACAAACTTCTTTCTGTATCCATTTTTCTGCATTCAGCAGAATCCAGTGCTTTGCTGGTGACTGGAAACCCCTCAGAGGATGAGAATCCCTGCCAGGGGTCAACAGATTCCAAGGACAGAGCCCTCCATGGTTTGAGGTCCCTTTACTCTTTTTTTGGGTGGTGTCTCTTCTCCTTCATTCCCTTTCCCACAGGGAGCAGAACTCCTGGGCTCCTGATCTGTCGTTGTCCCCAAATGCTGAGGTGGCTTCCATGGCTGATGTCCCCCAGCTGCTCGGTGGCTTCTCCACTCCAACGCTGTGATTTTCTCCCAAAACTAAAAGATGAACAAGAGGGAATTAAGCTGCTTTTCCCAGCCAACCCTCAGGAGCTGTTCAGTGGAGTTCATCTTTCCCTTGGGCAGCTCCAGGGTAAATTTTTCTGGTCTTTCAGCTGGATTTTTTTTAAATTCCTCTCTCTCTTTTTTTTTTTTTTTTAATTTTTATTTTTAACTGAAAGGTATCATGTTCCAAATTAAACTCTTGGAAATTTGCTAGCAGTGTTACAAACCTGCCTAAAATATGCTGAGAAAAGGAGAAGAAAATTGGGTTTTGGAGAGGAGAAAAAAAAAGAAAAGTTCTGGTAAAAGCCTTTCCAGCATAGGGATATTTGTGCAACAATTTATGGGAAATTTAGTTTATCTAAACTAGTGAGAAAAACAAGTGAAAGGTGAATTTTCTTCATCCAGGACACAGGGAATCAAGGAAGACATTTCCCTTATTTAGCTTTTCCTTCGTGGATGAACATGTCAACAAATTTCTGCAGGAGTGGGTACCCCAAACTTTTTAATGTGGTGAAAGGTGAATTCCAGGCATTGCGTTGATTCTTCACTTTGTGGAAACCTCGTTTGTCAGCACAGCCTTAATTCTAAGAACACCTGGGATGTCCAGGTGGATCCTTGGTCATCAATTAGGATATGGAATTAGGAATTCCATATCCTAATTCCTGTGTCCCTTGGTAGAAATTACCTGAGGCTGTGCCAAAATAAATTACTCCCAGTCCGGCATCTCCTTGCAGGGTGAGGAGTATCTGGGAAAAAAAACCAAACCACCCAATCATTCCCATTATTCCCATCCCTCTTCCTCCTCTATTTGTTCATATTTCAGGGATAAATATTCGGTGTAAAAGAAAGGGTTTGATACAGATCTTAAACACTCCTTGGAGAGGTAAAAATCTCTTCAGTTTATCCCTGCTTTGAGTTGATTCGGGAAATCTTCAGGGAAACACAACCTGTGGGAGAACCAGCCCCTCTCTGTCCACTTCAAAGGATTTTTAAGGATATTAAGTAGATTTGAAGGAGATATTAGGAAAGAATGATTTTTCTGGGGGAGATTGTGCCCTCCTGGAACAGCAGCTAAAATCAGACGAGATATTGCGAATTGTGTCACTTAATCCAGGGATTGTAGGTGGAGGAGAAGCCCCAAAATTCCCTGTGAGTGTGAGCATGGTAAGTGCTACACGAAATTCCTGCTGTTTTCCTATCAGAGTTCCCTTAAAATATTATGTCCTGTATGGAAATGGATATTTTAAGTCCCAAACCAGCCCCTCTGATTGCAGCTCTGATGTTTATTTGGGATACGGCTAGAAAAAGCAAACTCAAATTAAATCAAATACTTGTAACAAGAAAAGTTGTTTTCTGAAGAGGAAAATAAAGTTGGTCTGGAGAGGAAAATAAACTTTCCCTACAGGAAAACCTGAAATAATGTTCATTTTAATTTATTTTTTAAATGGTTTATTTCAAACTTTCTCTAAAATATAATAAAATTCCCACTTTAGAGAGAGGTGCTGAGTTGAAGGAAAACATTCACTTCATTGGAATTTCAGTTTTTCTCTGTGTAAACTTTGGAAACACCAAATGCAGCGGAACTTCACTCTCCGAGAAATGTAAATCCTGTATTTTAAACACATATTTTAATAGGAATTCTCCTGAAGGGCTGTTTTTATTTTTTTTTAAGGCAGAGGATGGCTCTGAATCTGTACGAACTCCATAAACGCTGTAATTAAAATTTGGATAATTGTTCCAGCTGGGGTTTGGGAAGTCCAGCCCTTCCTCAAGGATTATATTTGGAAAAACGTAATGTTTTGGAGACGTTTAATTCCATGTACAGCCTGTTCTGTGGGGATCCCAAAGTGCTGATGGAGCCTGGATCTGGTGCAATTCAATCCCTGAATTCTCTGGCGTCATTCCCTGAACTGCACCAGGGCACAGAGAGGAAGAACAAGACCTGGATGCTGCAGAGAAGATTCCTGGTCCACCCATTTTCAGGGACAGGTCGCTCCCTGCCTTGAACCAGAAGAAGTCAGGATGAAAACCACGGGAAGCAGATCCAAGTGGAAGTTTTTCCTGTTTGGTCCTTTTGTTTCCCTTTTATCGCTCAGAAAAACATGTGTTCATTTGTAGGATTCAGCTCCTGAACTCTGGAACGTTTTATGAGCGGTTGGGTCCTCACCTCCCAATTCCATTGGGATTGCGCCAGAGCTTCGTGGTTTTCTTGCTGACTTTGGATTTGCAGAGAGCTTACTTTAGAAACAGGTCAAAAACATTTAAAATAATTTAATAAGATTAAAGTGAGAAAAAAACAAGGATATCATGAGCTGGGACTACTCTTTATGCTGGGAAAATATCCATAGGGATGAGGAGACGTTGGGAGCTCACTGGGGAAGGCATGGAATGAGTTTAAAGCAAGAAATGGCTTTAAAAATGAACCTGCTCCCGTTATACACCAAAACCTTTGGATCCACGGAGAATTCCCAATCATATTCCTGCAAACAGCACACACAATATCCTGAATATTTTTATGGTCATTTTCCAGGTTTTACAGTGAGTCCCAAACATTTCTACTGGAATGGTCCAAGCCTAGGACAGGGAACGCGGCTGCTTTAGCACCAAACATTGGCTGAACCAATCCATGTTCCAGGAGAACTCCCATAATTCCCAAAATCTCCTCCCCAGGATTAAGATTTCCCCCACCCTGCACCTTTGTATCCTTTTATTTTGTTATGGTCGCTTCACTGCATGAATAAATTCCTCAATCTCATCCCGCAACCAGCCACTCTCCCTTATCCAACACTCCTATCCCAAGACGAACAAGGGTATTCAGGTTTTTATTTAGGTTTTTTCAGGGAAATTAAATAGGGAAAAAGAAAGGGGGATTGTGAAATTATTTCAGGATGGGATGAAAAGGGAAAAATAATCTTAAAAAAAAGGATAAAGAATGTTTGTGTTAGTACTGAGTGCAGCTGTCCTTAATTATTCAAAATTAAAACAAAATTAATAGAAAAAATGAAACAGAATAAACAAGGCATTGGAAGATGACAAAAATTCCTTCTTGAACCTTTTGCCTTATTTTTTTCCCCCAAATATTTGCTTTTGTCCCCTGATTAAAGATGAAAAAAGGTATTTTGGAGTGGACAGTGTTTTCCATGAAAAGAATGATGTGGGTTTCATCGAATTTCCCAGATTCCTAAAAACTCCTGGGAGATTATTCCCGAGCAGCCACAGCTGGAGCTCTCACCTGTGATATTCCTCTCCTTCCCAGACTTGTAGCAGCACCAGAGGAGCCCTTGCCACAAATTCCTTTTCCTGCTTCCCCCCTCCACCAAGTTTGGAGATTTTATTCCCGTAAAAATTCTTTCTGTTGGATTTTCCCAGGCACCGAAGAGCTGAAGCGCTGCTGCAAAATAGACCTTTCCTCTGAAAGGAGTTGGTGGTCCTCTCCTGACCCAGAAATCCAGAGTCAACAGGATATTTTGTGGAATTCTTTAGTGGATAAGGAGAAGAGAGACCTGGCCTGACGTTTGTGACCGTGTGGAGAAGGTGAACCAGCAGGAAAAGGAACTTTGGGAAAGCTGTGGGTTCAACGTTTTTTGGCATTGATCCCAAGAGTCACAAGAGTTTCTGCCTCAATGCTGAGAGGTGAGGGATTTATCCAGTTGGCATGGAATATTTATATCCATCTCTAGTTTGGGTTCTCAGGACCCATTCGAAAGCATCAAGGAATCGTGGAGGAACAGAAAGTCCTCTAGAATTATCCCTACTCTTCCCAGAGGAACAAGTGCATCTCTCCAGGAATTTATCTGCTGGCCAGACTGAGAGGCACAGGTACTTCCCCTGTGCAAGGTGCAAATGGAATGCTTTGGATTGGGATCCAAGGGATTGGGTGAGGGCTGACTTTAGCTCTTCCATTAACCAAAAAAAAAAAAAAAAACAAAAAAACCAACAGCCCCAAAACAATAAAAAACACACCAATAAATTTGGAATAAACTGGAAGCAGCAGCAGTGAGCACGACTGTAAAATCTTGTCCAATTCCCCCTTCTCTCCCTGTCTTATACCAATTGTGCAGCTCCCGTGGGATGACCTTGAAGGCTGGAATATTTCCTATCACCTCATTCCCACAGACTGAAGGAAAAGTGCCTTCAAATCCTTTTGCAAAGGCGAGGGAAGGGGAGGAGGGGGTGGCAGAGGGCAGATTTCCCATTTCCTGGCCTCGTGCCTTGGCTTGGAAGGGCTGGGATAGCCCCCCAGGCTAGTCCAGGCCTGGAGACGGATCAGGCCGTGCCTGTTGTGACTGGAACATGTCAAAAGACAAGGGATCCAATCCCAGCGGTGCCGTTCCCAATCCGTGCCGTCAATTAACTCATTAAAAAGTGAAATTCAGAGCAGCGGGAGACATCAAATGAAAAGATTTGCAAACGAGTCCTCCCCACTGGGCCTTTCAGGAATTTCTGGGAGGTCCTTTTGCCGCTGTCTGCCTTTCCCACCATCTCCTGTCACTTCCTGCGTGAACTCCATTCCCTCTGAATCCCAAAGAAAGTCCCTTTTTTCCGTCACTTCTGAGCCTTCATTGTGGCTTTGCTCCCTGCCAGAGGCAGACCTCCGGCTGCCCTCAGGAAACGTCCCAGTCTCTCCTCATTCCCTGGGCTCCTGGCCAGAGGCCGCTCTCCCTCTGGCTGCTCCCTGTCCTCCAGAAGTTTCTCCCAACTGAGGCAGCTCAGGTATGTTCAGGAAAGAAAATATCACCTTCCACTGTCCCCGTCTAACCTGGCCTTGGACTCTTCCAGGGATGGGGAATCCACATTTTCTCTGGAAATCTGCGCCACAGCCTCCCCAGCTTTGGTGAAAATCACAATTCGGTCTCTCCGGAGCCTTTTCTACTGCAGGCTGAACAATCCTTAACTCCAGCTCTTCCGAGTGTAATCCAGAGGAACGCTGAGAGGGAAAATGAGTCACCTTCATGGCAAAATGGGCAGAGAGGTACCATGGATAGGAAACGGGAAACAGGGAAAAGAAACCTCCAAGGGAATGATCCAGGGGAAACCCAGCCTCTCCCATCACTTTCCCCTCACATTCCCACCCGAGGAAGCAGTGGAAGCCTGGCTGTCGGAAGGATTTTGCACTCTCTTGGAGCAAACCCTGGCAATTCCACAGGAACTAACAATCCCAGAGCGGTATCCATGGCATCCCCGGGGCAGGATTGGGAGCTGTTTATGTCTGTTGGCTTGATCACGCCCCACTTGATGCCAAATCCTTGCCACTGACTGACTCAGGCATTAAAATTCCTTTTTTTTTTTTCCTGCCAGATGTTTTTTATTTGGCACAGAACCTTCCAGGGTGTCTTTCAATCATTCCCGCTCTCCATGTTCAGTTCCTAAAGAAAATTCCTTCTGCTGAGTTTTCTCCCTCTAAGCCATCCCCAAATATCCCAAATATGGTGCAGGGATATTCTGAAATCTTGGGGATGGTTCTTTTTCTTGCACTGAGCTCTTCGAAATGTAGGAAAAGGAGCCTAAAATCCAAGGACTGAAGGGTGGAGGAGCAGGAAGGGCTCTGGTATCCGTGTGGAGACACAGGATCACTCTCCCTCCCTGAAGACTCATAAATTAACTGAATAAAAATAAGGATTTACAAGGATCCGCCACCACTTTTTTTTTATGTTTTTCTGGGCCACACCAACGGAATCAACAGCGCCGGGACTGAATAATGATGGGACAAATTATTCCAGGGAACGGGCTCAGAAGACACAAAAAATAAGGGATGGGGGTATTTTTCCATATGGATTGAAAATGTTTTCCTCTTCCTAGAAGGGAGAAATGTTGGTAATTATTTTCAGGACAAATCTGTCAGCAAAAGGGTGGAATTGTTCTTTGAAATCCATGATTAATGACCCCATAAATCTCTATCCTAAGGATTGGGAAGGGTGAGGAAAGATTTGCTGTCTAGAGACAGCTCCGACTCATCCATAAGTTATGAACTCACGTGTGATAATCATGCTTGGGAATATTTTAAATCCACTAAAATTCCTGGCTGGCAGTGCCACACCTCCCGCGGGGATTGATGGATCTTCTTTTCCTGTTTGGCTCCCCCAGTGATTTTCCCAGAGTCGGTCACTGGGTTCAGTGAACTTAAAGCCTCTCCCCTTCCAGGGCTCCGGAATTTCTTCCTGGCATGGAGACAGGATTGCCCCTGCCAGTGACTCCGAGCTGGCAGGAGGGAAGGGACTTCCTGAAAAACACATTGCACGTGTCCAGTTGGGCAAGTTATCCGTGAAAACTGCCTGGCATCAGGAATCTTCCCCTGCATCGGGAATCTAGAAAGATAAGAGGGAGGTAAATTTAGATATTACCAGATCTGTTCCTGGAGCTGGCCTTGGTGGAGGTAAAAAAAAAAAAAAAAAAAAGGGAAAAAAACTCTGAATTCTGTTCTCCCACTGACTAAAGATGGGATAAACAAATGGTGACGTGATAAGGAGTGGAAGGAAAAGATCAGGAGTGGGATTGTGCCAGAAAAAAAGAAGGATGGCTGCCATCCCATCTGGATATGGCCCTGGAAGTGGCAGGGATATCCATATATTTTAAGGGGGTTGAGGTAAGAAGTGTAAGTTGAGGTCAGTCCCCACCATGTCAGGATAAAACACTGGGAATATTCCCCTAAATACCCTCTTAACAAAGCCATGCATTCCTTAACCAGACATGGAACTCCTCTTCAGTATCTCCAGATTTTCTGGGAATTTTTTGCTTTCCACATGTGGATCTCATTGCCAACAGATTGAAGTTTCCTGCAAAATTTCTGTAAAATTTGAATTTCCCCACACCCCATTCCTCTGCCTGGTGAATTCCCAATAGAAAAGTGGATTGTGGGTTAGATGGGATTTATCTTTTAGGATATTTTTGGGATGCTGGAGGCACAGACAGGAGATAGCACAGCCTTCACGCCAAGAGACCTCTTGGAGTTTGTCCCATGTCAGGAGATTTTCCTTCCTCTGCTGCCTCCAGAACATTCCCAAGAAAGTAAATATGGATTCTCCATGAAGGAATTCCAGAGCAGCTCTGTGGTGTCAAAGACACCATTCCCAGCCCAAGTGACCTCTGGAATTGGGCTCCCACACTGATGAACACCCAGGAATTTTCTTGCCGTGGAAAAAACCCCTTTGGATTCTGGCACTTGGCTTATCCCGACCCAGCTCCCAGTTTTGGCAGCAATTCCTAGGCGAGGTCGCCCTGAGGGAGTTGTTCTACCCCTTCCCTGGGATTCTCCAGCAAGGAAAATCCCAGAGCTCAGCCCAAGTAATGGGAACCTTAATTAATGAATGATCCCAAAGCATCTTGGCACGCTCACCCTCCACAGGGATGGAGTGCCATGGATTGCTGGGATGAAGCTGCTCCCTCACCTTCAGTGTTCCACAGAGCTCACCGGTGGGGAAATCAGGGAAAATCAAGGAAATAAAGAAAGCAAGGAACAATCCTACTCAGGATGAGGAGACACAATAAAACCATTTATAAGTGTTGAAAAATTGAAAAATATGTTCCTTTTTTTTTTTTTTTTTTTTTTCTCCTTGGATTTGGTCCTCCTGAAATGGAGATTTTTAGGAAGCAATGGAACAGAATTCCAGACTCAGGCTTGGAATTACCCAGCTGTTCACAAGTCAGTGTAAAGAGTGCTGAGAAATACAGCACTGACAAGGGTCAAGTTGCTCGAAAATCACATATTCCCTCAAAATAAGAGGAAGCAAGGGAGGAAGTGAACCTCAGGAAGATGTTTTGGAATTGCAGCATCACCTAGGACTCCTCATGGAATGGTGCCTCCTGTCCTCCTCCTCTCTCCCTCAGGGATAATCCAGCCCAAGGGGTGAAGTTCATGGAGGAAGAAGGAAACGGGAAAACAATTTTTCCATTTAATTTTCTCAATTAATTTTTCCAATTTATCTTGCTTCTCTGCTGGGAGAAAGGAAAAACAAAGCTCTGCAGCTGTGAGAGACTGGAATCAATGGGGAGACTGGGCTTGGATTTCCTTGGAAAAAATTTACAGCTGCTGTTGAGTTTCAAGCATTTCCAATGAAGATATGAGGAGACCAAATTGAATTTGAAGTGGAGATCCCATAAAGGTGATAAAAGAACCAAACTGCACATGCTAAACCCTGGGTTTTACATGGAAAAATGGCACAGGAACGACCCTGCCACAGGTGAATCCAGCATGGAATTCTCTTAGCCATGAGCTTCCCTCCCTGCCTGAGGCTCAGACTTAAAGTTTACACGGATAAATGATAAACAAAACAGAGAAGAGCCAATTTCCAGCCCCAAAAATAATCAGGATAATCTTAGTCCATAAATCTAAACTCTCTTCCATCCCAACCCAGCTAAGAAGGCCGAGGGCTCCTGGCCTGTGACAGGAACGGTGTGGNGGAATTCTGCGATTCTGTGAATTCCCAGTGGGAAACTGCCTGGCTCTGGTCTGCATCCCACAAAAAAGCAATCCCAGAAATTCCAAGTTCCCCCTCCTAGCCCAGCACCAGGAGCTGGGATCTGAATCCCAGTCTGTTATTGTTAAAGATGTTGTGGGATTCCAACACTTCCAAATCCAGAGTCGGATCTGAATCCACACTCTGGGAATTCCTGGGAAGCTCCGAGTTTTCACAGCTCGAGCAAGAGACTGCAGTGGACATGACTTAACCTCCTCTTCCAAGGCTGCAAATTTGGGATTCTATCCTTCATAGATTTAAAAAAATGTCAAATATTTTAAAAAAATAGAGGGTAAAGGTCACCTTTTTCCCCTAAAATTTGGATAAAATTTGGTTTATTGTGTCTATTTGGACAATAATTGCCTCTAATTTCAATGATATATTTTGATATATGAATTTTTTTTTAATCCGCTTTAATTAAAATGTCTACATTTTAATCAATGGAACTAGAAGTGTTTAAAATATAATCAATTTTTTTCTAAGGAGGGTAAAAAAATAGAACTTTTTGAGCTTGATTTTTACCCCAAATCAAGTCAGAATTGTCAAGGAATTACAAAGCAATTCTAAAGGAGTGAAGTCTTGGGGTGATTTTCAACAACAACAAAAGAATTCTTGGCTTCTCCCATTGTTTTTTAGGATTTCAACCACCAAATTCACGTTATGGGAGCGCAAAATTAAAAATTATTTCAACTATATTTCATTAATGATGTAATTTAATAAGATTTATTTCTTCTCTCACATGAAATTGCTTTAATGTCCAATCCCCTCCTAATGATGACAGTTAATTTTGAATTCTGATGTCCAACATTTGGTTTTGAGGTGGAAATAAAGAAAGATTTTGAATTGGCTGCCGACATTGACCATTTTTTCTGTTTTTATCTCTTTTTGAATGAATTAATCTGATTTTAGAGCAGCTAAAAGAAGCAGACGAGTGCATTATTAATTTTGAAATAGATACGCAATAAATTAAAGTTCACTTTAAGAATATCTAAGATACTGCAGACGAATATCTGTCTATGAATGTTCCAGAGAATGAATAATTTTCTCTAAATAAATGAAATTTAAAATTAAATAAATAAATAATTAAAAGGATAAATTAATAAGTATTTAGTACTTTTAATTTTTATTTTTATTATA
>VWZV01010450.1:64222-82559 GCA_013397155.1 Irena cyanogastra
TTTTTTTTGGGGTTTTTTTTTTTTCTTTTTTTTTTTTTTTTTTTTTTCCTTTCCCCTCATCTCCCGGCTCCCGCGGGACAAGCCCTGGGAAGGAACCGCCGCAGCTCGACGCTGTTCCTGGAATTGTGTCCCGCTGCTGTCACCTGTCACCGATGGTATCGCGCTGAAATCACCGGCAGCCGAGGGCAGGAGGGAGCGATGCAATCCCCGCAGAGCTTCCCAACTCCTGAAAGGAAAAAAAACCCAAAAACTCCAAAGAATCACAACTTTCCCAGAGTTATTAGTAGGTATTATTACCTTTTATTAATGAAGCAATTAGTAATGGCATCATAGCACAGATGGAGTAAGAGTTTAACTCTCATCCTCACGGAAAAAAACAATAATAAATGTTATTTACAGGCAAAAAGGGGGAGTGTTGCTTGAGATCCCTCAGGATATTTGTAACAAGATAAGAGAACTGATAATGCCAAGACTGTGGCATTGATCCCTGTCTGGGCCATTCATTAAATTTGGACTCGATGATCTGTCTGGATTCTTTCCAGCTCGGAATATTCTGATGTGATTCAGCCCAGCATATTTAGATATTCCAGATATCCCGATGTGATTTCTGTAATGCAATTTACAGTGGGAGACTGACCGACCCCTTGGATTCATTTTTAGTGCTTAAAACCCTCACTCAGTTTCAGTTTGATCTTTGTGGGTTTGTTTGGTTTTTTTTGTTTTTAATTGGTTTTAAACACTAAAGAGTGTGGCCTTGACTTATACTGCACAGCTCCCTTCCAGGTAATCCGTGGGACATCAGGAATCTCCAAATGCCAGGCGGAAAAATCGGGATTTCCCACTTTGCACCTGCTGATCCCTCGGGAATTCTTCGGCTCTCATTCCATTTCAGTAATGCCGTTAAAAATAGACCCTGTGGGAAGCGTGGGAGTATTTGTGGAGGTAAGGCCAGGCTTTGGGAGCGGTGACAGAGGCCAGCCAGAGGTGAGCAAGGCAGCCCAGCAGGAAGTCTTAGCTAAGCCAGCCCCAATTTGCACCTGTTGCCTGCAGTCCTTTCACAGCCACTAATAATGAAGGGTTTGTGTTTCCCCGGAGCCCTTCATCCCCCGTGATCCCAAAGCACTCCACAGATGACACCTCCAAAGGTCACATCCACGTCCAGGCTGGAATCCAGCCCGGCCACAACAATGGGAAGGGAGGAGAGGCACGGCCAAGGGCAGCAGGGAGAATTCCCATTTATGCTGATGCCTCAGGTTTGCTGAGCTTTTCTATTTTCACATTCTGTGCTGCTTTAGTGTGTGGGTCTGAGCTTCACATCAGGGCATGGGGAGCTCCCTGCACAGAGCAGGGAGACAAAACAATTCCTGCTCCAGCTGGGGACCAAGGACAAATGATCCAAATCTCAGCCCAAGAGCACAAACAGCGTGGGCTGGAGAGAGAAAAACAAGCAGGATGGGAGTGCAGAAGCTAAAGCTGGAATTGGACAATGAACTCCAAGGTGCAAATGGAGCAGAACTGATCCCAGTGACAGAGCCCGTGCCCAGGCTGCATTTTGGGACCATTTTGGTTCATCTTGGGTGCAGCCCTGGCTGGGCTCTTGTGCTGCCCAAGGTGGATCCATGGAGGAAATGCTTTTAATAAATCCCTGCTTTATTCTTTAGCTCTGTCCAGCCTCTGCTCTAGCTCAGCCTTTCCAAGGCATCAAGATGAAATGTGCTTTTCAAGGCCCATCCAGACCTGGGGTTGTAAAGCAGCCCAGGGTGTTACAGGCTGCTAAAAATCCTCAGATTTAACCCTTAGCAGAAGGAAAAGAGACGGAAAAAAAAGGTAAAAAAAAGGTAAACAGGGCTAACAACAGCACTTCAATTCAGTGCTGTGGTTCCAGAGAGGCTGCACAGTTTCAATCTGGTGCTCAGGCTGTTAATCCATCCCCTCTAGTGCCCTTTCCCTGGATTAGTTGTGCTGTTTATCCATTGTTCCAAGGCAGTGAAATGACTCACACCGAGCCTGTTCCCAGGAAATCTTGCCAGGTGAGGGAGGGTGACATTTACTGGGGGACCTATTAATTGTAACCCACCCTAATAACACAAACAAACCAGAAATCTCGGGTTCTGCGTGGCCTGAGCTTTATCATCCCATCTCTGGGAAGCTCCGTGTGCCGGTTCCACTGGGCAGCCCCGAACAATCCCCTCTCACAGCTCCTGCAATCACCACCAGGAAAGGCCAAGGGGTTCCTGAAATGCAATATTCAATGGCTCTGGGAGGGGTCAGGGAGAGGGAAACTCATTTTCCCAGGAGACAAAGCCAAGGATTTGTCCCTTAGGGAGCCACTGCACCTCTGCAGGTTGGGAAGAACTCCATGGGAAGGCAAGGAAGGGATGCACGAATCCATTTCACAGAATTCCCAGATTTCACAGAATGACCAGGTTGGGAGAGACCTTCAAGGCCATCGAGTCCAGCCCAGCCCCAACCCCTCAACTAAACCCTGGCAGCCAGTGCCACATCCAGGCTTGTTTTAAACACACCCAGGGATGGGGACTCCAGCACCTCCCCGGGCAGCCATTCCAGAACTTTATCCCCCTTGCTGTGAAAAACTTTTCCCTGCTATCCAACCTAAACTTCCCTTGGTGCAGCTGGAGGCTGTGTGCTCTGCTTCTGTCAGTTTTTCCTCCGTTTCCTCACAAATCCATCCCAGGATGGACTCGCAGGGTGACACTGGGTGGTGGCAGCTGGAGATCCATCACACGTGGTCCCAAGGGGCAGAGGTGCTCTCAGATCTGCCGCCTCTCCCCCGTTTTCTCACCCCAGGAGAATTTATTCCCCAGGATTTACAGGTGACAACAGTGGGAAAAGGAGGCAGTCACTGCACTGTGCCTTAAATTAAATTAGAATTATAGCAGATCCAGGGAATGTTCTTTTGGAGGTGATTCCTTTGCTGCAATGGAAATGTTCAGTGCTACTCATCCACCCCTGAGTGTTGGGGAGTCTTTGTTTATTCCTCTTTATCCTGGCAGGCACTTGGGAGCTGGTCCAGAGGGGTGGAACATCTCTCCTATGAGGAAAGGCTGAGAAAAATGGGATTGTTCAGCCTGGAGAAGTCTCCAGGGATATCTCACTGCTGCCTTTCAGTGTTTAAAGGCAGCCCAGAGGAAGATGGGATAGGTTTTTAACCAGGATCTGTGGCAATGAGACAAGGAGTGATGGTTTTAAACTAAAAAGATGGATTTAAATTAAGTGGGATTTTTTTTTTTATGATGAGGGTGGTGAAACACTGGCAGAGGTTGCCCAGAGAGGTGGTGGGTGCCCCATTCCTGGGAATATTCAAGGTCCCTTCCAAGCCAAAGAATTCCATGATTCTGTGAGCCATCATTGTGCCAGTTCTGTGGTCATCCTTGCTGTACTTGGGAATTCACTTGGGAATTTTCGTTATTGTCCCTGACATATTTTCCTATGTTCATTTTGAGGGGTTCTGTCCAGATTTTCGGTTTTCCTACACCAGGAACAGATGCAACTTCATTATTATGTGTTAAACTATTTATATATAACAGGGAATACCATGAATTCATACCATGAGCTAATATTAATAATTACAGGCTAAAATAACTTCAGGCACGGAAGGCTAGGATGGAAGAATCCATTAATCCAATCACCTGTATAGGGTATAGGACCTGTCTTTAGGGTTTTCCAATCAGGATTTTTGAGCCTTAGTTTGGGTATATTTGGTGTAAAGATTTTCAGGCCAAGAATTTGGTTTTAATTTAATTTATGCATAATTTTCTGCCTCGTCCAATGGAATCTTCAGGATTTCGCTTGGTTTTTCTTTAAGCCAAGTGATGCCTCAGGTTTCAGCTTTTGTATTTTCACATTCTGTGCTGCTTTAGTGTGTGGGTCTTAGCTTCACATCAGGGCATGGTGAGCTCTCTGCACAGAGCAGGGAGACAAAACAATTCCTGCTCCAGCTGGGGACCAAGGACAAATGATCCAAATCTCAGCCCAAGAGCACAAACAGCGTGGGCTGCAGAGAGAAAAACAAGCAGGATGGGAGTGCAGAAGCTAAAGCTGGAATTGGACAATGAACTCCAAGGTGCAAATGGAGCAGAACTGATCCCAGTGACAGAGCCCGTGCCCGGGCTGCATTTTGGGACCATTTTGGTTCATCTTGGGTGCAGCCCTGGCTGGGCTCTTGTGCTGCCCAAGGTGAATCCATGGAGGAAATCCTTTTAATAAATCCCTGCTTTATTCTTTAGCTCTGTCCAGCCTCTGCTCTAGGCCAGCCTGCACAAGGCATTAATTTGAGTGATAGATCCTCAACAAGAAACTGAGCCTTGGTTCAAAGGCACAGAGGGAAAACACAGAGCCTGCTCCAGTGGATAAATCCTCTCTCTGTGCATCTATGCCTAATTTTTACCTTCTTGCAAGAAGGAAATACAAATCTTAGAATCAAAATGATTTTATAGTCACAGAACCCCAGGCTGGTTTGGGTTGGAAGGGACCTTAAAGCCCATCCAATGCCACCGCTGCCATGGGCAGGGACACCTTCCTTCATCCCAGGCTGCTCCAAGCCCCATCCACCCAGCAAAGACCAGGAATTACAAATATCACAATTTTGACCAATTCCATTTAAATTTCCTCCTTAGCCAATGCTGAAGATCAGCTAGGGATTAAATATAACTAAAAAGTGAGGGCAGCAGAAGTTCCAGTCTTTTTGTTTTTCCTATATCAGTTGAAACATTTGGGTTGTCCCAGATGGCACCAAAACACAGAATTGGAAGCAAAGGGAATGTGGCTGACAAGGAATGGGATTGTACAGAAATATACAGAGCAAGATGAAAGGGAGAGACAAAAATTGAAGCAAGAAAGGACTCCCAGAGTGTTGCAGAAGGCTTAAAGCAATTGTTTTTGCCACTGTAGGGGAAAAGAAATAGAAAATAAAGGAATAATAATTTTTAAAAGTCCCCCTCTGCCATCTGGTAGGGAATTACAAAACATACCGATGCTAAAAGCCAGCCTCCATCTCCAATTCCACTTCTCTTCACAGCCAAAACCACAGGGGAGCAAATAAAATCCAGGTCCCAAAGCCAAAGGCTTCTTTTATGGATCCATCAGATCTCTGGGAGTCTCCTGTGCCCTACCTGCTGGAATGTGCTGGTGTCCCTGCCCTGTCCCTGTGTCCTGAGCTCCAGCTGTACCTTAGGAGAGACAGACAGGGGAAAATGAGGGAATTCACCCCAGACACAAGTGGGCAGGGGATAACAATCTTTCTGGAATGAAAATGAGACATTTTCTGTGGTCAGCAAAACCTCTGCGTTGGCTGGGACTGCTCTGGATCCATCACAGCCCAGCAAGGGGAGAAAAGGGATAAATCTTTGTGGGTGAAACCTCTTCCTTTAAGCAGGGGTTCCCAAAGTTCCAGGAGTGCTTCCCTGGACGTCCTGAAGGAGCAGCCGGGGATGGTGGAGTGCATATGTTTGTTCTGGGAGGTGTGGGGGTCATTGCAGCCACAGAGCTGCAGGAAAGATCCATGAGATCTTCCACAGGAGGAAAGGGACAGCTCCATTCCTGAGGGATGGGGAACTCCACCGTGGATCACTGGAGCTGATTCCCAGGAATCCCTTTGCACACGGGTGTTTGGGAAGGGCTCAGTCACACCAGCTCCTCTGTTTGGGGCATTTTGGGTACGTCCCTGCCTCACCCGGGAGTGTCTGCTCCAGGAAAAGCCCGGATCTCCTCGGTGTGCTCCCTCTGCCAGGTGTCCTGCAGCCCCCAGGGAGCTCCAGGAGTACCGGATGCTGATGTTCGTGCTGTGAATCATCCCTTGGAGAGCAGAGGTACCCAGGGGCTGACCCAGCTGTCTGAGCACGGATGGCTGCTGCCATTGGAGCCGTCTGGAACGATCCTGTTCTGCCCCCAGCTGCAGCTCCAGCAAGGCACAGGCCTCTTGCAGTTGTGGTGTCACATCTGGCAGAGCGGTGCAGATGTGTCAGAGCCCTCAAACATCTCGCTCGGCTCGAGGTGCCTGGAAGTGTGCGGCTAAGTCGAGCTTAAAATTCCTTCTTTGCAGATGTTTGATCTGCCCTGGGCTCAGAGCCTGGAGCTAGAGGTGTGGGGGTCTAAATTCAACCCTCTGCTGGTACCCCGGACAGGCTTGGCCTGTGTGTCCAAGGAGAGAGGATTTACCTGCCAGGATTTCGGGGTAGTGCCCAGTTTGCTGAGTCTCCTAAATTTAGGTTCAACGTGTAGGAATCTCCTCATGGCAGCCGGAACCAGTGCAGCTCGAACTGCCCGAAATTTGGGGTCTGGTTCGGAGCAAAATCAACTTCAAGGCACTCAAATGAGGCTGAATGTGACATGGGAGCTCTGGGAGATCTGGAGAGGAGAAGGCTCCGGGAGAGCTCAGAGCCCTTGCAGGGCCTGAAGGGGCTCCAGGAGAGCTGGAGAGGGACTGGGGACAGGGGATGGAGGGACAGAACACAGGGAATGGCTCCCACTGCCAGAGGGCAGGGATGGATGGGAGATTGGGAATTCTTGGTGGGGCTGGAATTCCCAGAGAAGCTGCGGCTGCCCCTGGATCCCTGGCAGTGTTCAAGGCCAGGTTGGAGGGGGCTTGGAGTAGCCTGGGACAGTGGAAGGTGTCCCTGCCATGGCAGGGATGGAACAAAATGACCTCTGAGTCCCTTCTAATCCATTCCATTCCATGATTCCATGAAAGGTCTGAAGGCTCCTGGCATCAGATGTAATTCCAAAGCCATTCCAGGATGGTTTGGACAGCCAGAAATGGTTCCTTCTCCTCCTTCTCTGGAAAGGACTGGAGGAGTCCAGATGGACCCTTTGGCATCAGGTGGATCCCATATGGCGACCTGGTTTGGGACATGAATGTGGAGGCCTGGAAAAAGCTGTGGGACCACGGAAGGGGGAATTTGAGATCCAGCTGATAGAAGCCACCAACTGTGAGACCATGGAAGGGGGAATTTGAGATCCAGCTGATCTAGGTCACCAATTGTGAGACCATGGAAGGGGGAAATTTGAGATCCAGCTGATCCAGGTCACCAATTGTGAGACCTCGGAAGGGGGAAATTTGAGATCCAGCTGATCCAGGTCACCAATTGTGAGACCTCGGAAGGGGGAAATTTGAGATCCAGCTGATCCAGGTCACCAATTGTGAGACCATGGAAGGGGGAATTTGAGATCCAGCTGATCCAGGTCACCAATTGTGAGACCATGGAAGGGAGAGTTTGAGATCCATCTGATCCAGGTCAGCCTGGGAGACCATGGAAGGGGGAATTTGAGACCCAGTTGATCCAAGTCACCAACTGTGAGACCATGGAAGGGAGAGTTTGAGACCCAGTTGATAGAAGTCACCAACTGTGAGACCATGGAAGGGAGAGTTTGAGACCCAGTTGATAGAAGTCACAAACTGTGAGACCATGGAAGGGGAAATTTGAGATCCAGCTGATCGAGGTCACAGCAGCCTGGCCGTTCCCTAAAAGCCATGATGGAGTGGCCAGGGCTTGGCATTTGGGTAACAAAGGGAAGGAATTGGCTCCTCTGCACCTGAAATGCAAACATTTCAGAAGGGAACAAATCCATTGTGTGAGGAAGTTCACGGGCAATTTGCCAAAACACATAAACATGAACTTGTGGCTTTTTTTTTCTCCCTACTTCTTAATGCTGTAGGAGGCAAGACAGGAATATATTCCAGTTGCCACTTACGGGGGAAATTTGTACAATTTTATTTTTGGTTTCAAACTGGGAGGTGTTTCAACTTAGGGAAGACCAGTTTGGAATATCCTAAGCTACATCAGGCCTCTTTTTTTTTTGTCATTTTGCTTGGTCCTAAGCAGGAATTTATTTCCATAGGTCCTGTATGAATCCTGAGATGTTTTGCTGCTCTTCCTTCCAAGCTCCCAGGCCAATAAATCATATTCTGATATAAATTTTGATGTCTGAGTGTGATTTCTGTTCCCACTCAATCACTTACAGATCAAGAGAAAAAGCTCCAATGAAGCTTCCACATGCACAGACTTGTTGGGGTTTGGCTTCATGCCTCAACAGAGGAGTTTTTCCAGAATATTCCTTTCCTATAGACCCAGGCAGAGAACTCCAATCCCAGAGCTGCCAACGCTGCATCCTACAAGTTTTCCTTGGAGGCTTCCCAGTCTCAACCAAACCAATTTCTCACTGTGTGAGAGCTGACGAAACTCCAGCCAAATGTGGGAAGTTACACCACAATCCTTGGATTAGAAGGAGCTCGTTTTTAGGGATGCACCGATGAACAAATGTCTCTAAAGGCTGATGAGGTTGTGAAGTCAGACATCACTCACCCTCTTGGTTTTGGGTAAAAAAAACCTCCTCTTTTGGTGGAGAGGCACCAGCAGCTCTGTGGCATGGGCACGTTCTGGTGTCAAGGAGTTGGCATCCCATTCCCACATCCCAGGGACTTGTTTGGCTGCTGGCGGAGGGAGAGCAGCCTCACAGGCCTGAAAGGATGAGTCAGGAGTTCTGTGCCATGAGCTCTGTGAGGGACTCCCTGAGCAAGTGAGTGCAGATGCCACACGTGTGTCCTGGTTTAGGCCAAATAGGGGAGAAAACCTCCAAAAGAGGCCCCTCCAGAAAACAAACCCACGCGGTCCCTCCTCCCAACCGGTTCGGGAAACATTTCCTCGTAGAGAAGTGCAGAAAACCTGTTTATTTAACAGGCAAAGCACTGTTTAGCATAAAAAATGAACAATACCAGATGACAAATTCAGAGAGTCTCTCCTGTGGGGGTCGCTCCGCTGTCAGTCCCTCAGGCACTGGCCAAGGCCGCTGCCCAGAGCAGCCCCGGTGGGTGTGGGCCACAAAGTGCCCAAAGCTCTCGGTGCTTCCCTGGGTCCCCCGGCCTGAGCAGGTTCCAACAGTGCCAAGAAAAGGGAGAGAAAAACAATCCAGGGAAGGCTTCTCTGCCTCAGCTGGCTAACACTAACTACCAAGCAAAGGAGAGCTCTGTTCTGCTCCGTCCGTGCCCAGACAGCACAGCCAGGGCAGAGTGTGGAGGATTCACTGCAGTCTCTGATAACAAACTTTGTGCTGCNAGGGATACAGGGGATTGGGGGAACATGAAACTGGGAACCAGGAAGTACAGAATCAATAACTACTCGGAACAAGAAAATACAGACATAATAAGGTAAGGAACACCATCTTAACAATATAACACATTTAAACATACAGTTTTGGACCAGTCTTTAGGTTTATTCATCTCAATAAAGTCACCCTAGGACAACGTTTCTGCCTCATGCTCTGCAAGGAGCCAGCCATCGTGGCAGCTCTAACAAAGACAGGGAAGATGGAAGGATCCTTAGAGAGCCAATATATATCATTTTTTTATTCTTTGACATCTGTGGTGGGGATGGCTGGCATGCAGCACAAAATGAAATTTGTTCTCCCCAAGACATTCTTCTGGGCTGACAGTAATTTCACAAATAGAATACTGTCTTCACTCTATTTCACTATATAAATACAATATAAAATATTTCAAAAAACAATATAAAAAATATCACTATAAAATACTATCAGGGTGTCTACATGTGTTTAGCAGGGATTGTGATTATATAAGTAGCATATAAAAGCTGAAACGCAAAGGTAAAAAAAGAAGGAGGAAACTCACTGGTGTGACAAGGGAAGAAGTTGTGCAGAGCTTTCCCTGAGGGAGAAACAGGCTCTGGATTTTTTCTCCCAAACTTTGACAGACAGGGAAGGTCTGGAGAAAGAGAAGGTCTGGACAAAGAGAAAGTTTGGAGAAAGAGAAGGTCTAGCAGCAGTGACAGAGTCTGAGGGGAGTAAAAGGTGCCCGAGCAACTCTTTTCTTCCCAGAATAAATAAGGATTTTTAAAATCACAGAATCCCAGAGTGGTTTGGGTTGGAAGGAACCTTAAAGCTCATCAACCCCTGCCATGGCAGGGACACCTTCCACTATCCCAGGCTGCTCCAAGCCCCATCCAACCTGGCCTTGGACACTTCCAGGGATGGGGAATCCACAAATTTTTGTTTGCACAGAAATTCCAGAATCCACGAGGCTGCTGTGTTTGTGTATAAGGAAGGAGGAAAAGTGACCAGGGCAGGGGATGAGGGAAGAAGGAGATGGGGGCAGATGGAAAAACTTTGGCTCGTGGGAAATCTAAAGGATCCCTTGCCCACCCGGCAGCATTCCTTCCCAAAATGTGGCCAGGCAGCCCAGGCGGGTGGGATAATTGAAAAGCAAGAGTGGGATGGTCTTCAGACGGGGTTTTAATCTTCCCACAAAAACTCATAAAGCCTGAATGGCCCTCCCAAGGCCCCGTTTTATTGCCACAGATTCCCATTGCGTCCCTGGGAGAAGCAGCTCGCACATTAAAGCTCCTTGTGAGTCCAAGTGAAAACAAATTCCTTCAGCCTGCTCCTCACAGCTGCCAGAAACCCCCACTTCCCCAGAAATTCCCACTTTTTCTTCTCCAGGCCAGGGCACTCTGTTTGCCAGGAGAGCCAGCGGCTCCACCAAAATTGAGGGTGGGATTTGTGACCTCCTTCCTGCAGCCTTTGTGGTCAATAATGATATATAACTTGTTGTTCCTTAGGTAAATTCCCATTTTCTGAAGTTTTCCAGTTCTTTGGATGCACATCTTCACAAAATTATTTGATTTTCCTACTAAAATGGAATTATAAGGTTGGAAGTGTCCTCCAAGGTCACCCATTCCAAGCTCCAACCAAATGCCACCGTGTCCAATAAACCACACCCCAAAGTGAAATGCTGATATTTCAGCCCCCTGCCCACTCCTCCTTCCTCCAGAATAAAGAAATTGTGGATATCTGAACCCTTGGGATTATGATTTGTATTTATTCCTCTCAATTATTTTTTTTAAATGACTGGAAAGGATAATTTGATTAAGGTGACCTCTAATTAAGTGAAGATCCAGCTGGGGCCAGGATCTCTCCCACATGAAAAGGAACTAAGAAAGTTGGGATAAATTTGGGATAAATTGTCCCTCAGTTCTTCATGTGTCATGTTAAACAGTCCTGTCTTGTAGCAATATTAATATTAATATTATCATTAATAGTAACAGTAATAGCAATATTAATAGTAATAAATAGCTATAGACGTGTGACTTGAATATGGAAATTCACATTCCAAATACACTTTTAAAAGGTCTGGCAGCTTGGTGGGTCCCTGAACTCTTGTCTCAGTATAAAATCCATCTTTGCTGCTCATCTGCAGATCCCAGGAGAATCTTCCTGCATGATGAGGGACCACTGGGAATATTTCATTCTCGCCCACTCCCTACAGGTGAAATTCTCAGGGGATAAACAGAACAGAAGTGGCTTTCACCAGCAGAAGGTTTTGATACCTGGAAGTCAAGATAGAAATTTAAGTGGTTGTTCCTTTTAATAGATATTATCAGAGTGAGTGTTGGCATTAATGTCCATGGAATTATAGAATTCCAGGATGGTTTGGATTGGAAGAGACCTTCAATCATCCCATCCCATCCCATCCCATCCCATCCCATCCCATNGAGCTGGGGACAGCGGGGTGGCACAGGGTGTGTCCCACCGGGGCTGGGAGTGTTCCAGGTCAGGGAGTCAGGGATGGTTTGGGTAGGAAGGGAACTTAAATCCCATCCCACCCCTGCCACGGCAGGGACACTCCCAATGTATCCCAGCCCCAATGTCCAGCCTGGCCTTGGGCACTGCCAGAGATCCAGGAGCAGCCACAGCTGCTCTGGGAATTTCATCCCAGCCCCTCCCCACCCTCCCAGCCAGGAATTCCTTCCCAAAATCCCATCTAAAGCTGCCCTCCTACAGCCTAAGGCCAATTCCCCTTGTCCTGTCCCATTTCCCTTGGGAAAAGTCCCTCTCCGGCTCTCCTGTGAAGTGACAGCAGCTCCATTTGGGCCACTGAGTCAGAGCTGTGACTTCCTTGGAGCTCTAATCCAAGCCTGGATTCCCTTGGTAGCTGTAGGTCCCAAGTGCCAGGGAGAAGCCTGAGGGATTCCCAGACATTTATGAGATTTACACAGAAAAAGATTTTGGGAGAACAGGGATTCCCAGGATATCCATGGATCTCACACAACAAAGGACCCTTAGGAGAACAGATATTCCCAAACATTCATGGGACTTACAGAACAAAGGACCTTTGGGAGAAGGGGATTCACAGACATCCATGGATCTCACACAACAAAGGACCCTTAGGAGAACAGATATTCCCAAACATTCATGGGACTTACAGAACAAAGGACCTTTGGGAGAACAGGGATTCCCAGATATCCATAGGATTTACACAGAAAAGGATTTTTGGGAGAATAGGAATTCCCAGATATCCATGGGACTCACAGAAAAAAGGACCTTTGGGAGAACAGGGATTCCCAGGATATCCATGGATCTCACACAACAAGGGACCCTTGGGAGGACAGGGATTCCCAGATATCCATAGGGTTTATACAGAAAAGGACCCTTGGGAGAACAGGGATTCCCAGATATCCATAGGATTTTCACAGAAAAGGACCCTTGGGAGAACAGGGATTCCCAAACATCCACGGGACTTACAGAACCAAGGACCTTTGGGAGAAGGGCATTCCCAGACATCCAGGGTACTTAACATGACAAAGGAATTTTGGGCCGATTGGAGCAGCAGCTGAAGGCCAGGTGAAATCCCCCAGGCCATCCACACGCAAATCCCAAAATTCCGCTTCCTTTACCTCACAGCTGAATTCCTGGCTTTAGCTGGAGCTAATCCTACCCCATATGAAGCATAAAAAATCCAATCCTTCCAAGTATTCCTGATCCAATCAGAGCCAGGATCTATTCTTAGCCTGGCCTTGGAGCTAATTGCTCTGGTTTTATTCAGGTTTATTGATAATCTGGGCCCCCTGGGAGCGAAACAAATTCGACTCAACGACCTCTGCAATTGGCAAAGGTCGTCTTTAATCTGGACTTGATAAATCCATGTTTCAGAGCAGGCACATTCCTAATATTATAAGGGAAGGAAGGAGAAAATAGGATAAGAAAGAGAAATGACCCCGTGGAGCTGAGGAAAACAGGTGGAGGGAGGCCAAATCCCATGGGAATGTCAGGCAAAGAGCCAAGGGTAGGAGGGATGGAAGGAGAGCCTGGAAAAGGGAAGAGATGATCCCTGCTACGGGGACAACACTCCAGTGGGACATGAGGAAATCAGCTTCCCGCCAGCCCAGGGAATGTGGGTGAAAGGCTCCCAAAGCTGCTGATCTGGAGCAGGGAAGAGCAGTAAGAGGAGAGGAGTCACGTGAGGGTTAAAAAATATTGGGGTTTTCTGAGATTAAAAAAATAATGTTCAGAGTTCTTGCACTCAAAAAATCCGAAATAAAAAGAAAAATGGACAGGGATTGGTGAAATCAAGTTTGGTTACCCAGCAATAAATTGCCCTCAAAATCAATTAAAATGGTCAAATAATTCAAGGCAGTTTCTGTTCCCTTTCATTTTCGTGTCAAAATCATCAATTCAATGCACAGTCCGTTTGGAACAGTTTTCATTATTCATTTTTCAATGCTGAGAAACTGAAGGGAGGAGCGTGCCTGGGACTGGGGAATCTGATTTGATGGCCACAACCTCAGCCCAACAAAACTCAGCTTCATTCATTGAGGAAATATCAAATTTGATGAAAAAGCCCTTTGGCTTTGGGCTTCATCATCTGTTTATTATTTGAGGAATGGGTTTTCAGTAGGAAGAAAAGTGCAAGTGTTTTCCCTCTGGGATTGATGCCTCTCTCTTCCAGTGACCAGACTTTTGTTTTTTTAAAGTCCAGGGAAAAACAAACAGAAGGGAAACCTGATTCCACTTCCCTAATCTGGAGACAGTAGCACTGAAAGAAAATAAACCAAGCTCCCCGCCCACTAAGGATGGGAAAAGAGAGCTCGGCCTTCAACTTCAGTCAGGGAAAGTCCGTTTGGAAATTGGGAGTGGAGGATGGAATTTTCTCATGGAATTTTTTAATTCTAAGAGTAATGAAAGAGTGGAGGGGATGGTCAGGAGTTGTCTGTGGATATTTATTGATTTACCGGTGTTAATTGAGCTATTCTCTTCTCAGGGGACAAAGAGAATCTCGAGATTCCAATTTTCTGGGATATTTTAATTTGCATTTTAACCCTCAGCAAGATCAGGAGAGCAAACTCTGCCTCAGGCTCATCTCTTGATGCAGGCTACAAAAAGCAGCTGTCAAAGAGGCATCACCAAATAAAGATCTTTGCAACTGCAATTCTTTCAGGGCTCAGGAGCTTGGAGGGATTTCCAAAGGAATTTGGATGTGACCTGGAAAGAAATTGCCACTTAATTTAGGAGGATGACATCATTAATGACAGAATGTGTGACAAAAGGCAGGAGGAGGCTCTGGCAAAATCTCCTGGCCTTAAACTGAGTTGCTATGTTGGAAATTATATAATTTTCTAATTAATTTTTGGTTTTTTTTAAATTAATCATAACCAGGATAATAATTAGAAGCAATGTGTTAGTCTTAAATCACTTCTGGCCACATAGCTGAGTATTTTTACACCGATTTTATTGGGAAAATCACTGAAAATTTAAGTTTTTCTAAACAGACCCTGAGATGATTCAATGAGCAAGGCCTGGGAGAAGGAAATGAATTGTTGGAATTGGATTTATGCAGGATTTGTGGAGCACAAAGACATTTTGCAGGAAGCAGAAGATAAAGGAAAATGTAAAAAAAACTCAATGTATTTTTGTCCCTGCCAGAAGAAAAAGATCCTACAAAGACTAAAATTATGGACTAATCAGCATGAACAGCAAGAAATCAATCACCAGTAAAAGACAGGATTATTAATTAATTAATTAATTAAAGAGAAACATGTCATTTAGAGCCAATGAGCATTAATTTCTTTGGTAAAAATGCAGAAATAGGTGAGAAAGTTTTGTATCAGGTGGAGGCTGGAATTCTGCTGGCCACACAAATGAGATTTCACAACTCATGGAAAGGCCACTTTGTCCTGTCCCTGCCCTGCCGTGACCACAAACAGCTTCAGCTCAGGACAAACACAAACACCTCGGGTGACATCACATCCTCTGAAACTGCAGAGATCTGTCAAATAATTCAACATCAGGGGCTGAAGGGAAAAAAGAAAAAAGAGGTGGAATAATAAGGAAAAGCTGGGAAGGACCATCCCCAGGAGGATGCTGGAGTGTAAAATGAGGCAGAACAAAATCAGAGCTGGACCTGATCTGAGCGAGAAAAAAGCAGCAAAAAAGTGGAAGCAGGAGCAGACACGGCCTGGAGACGATGGGAATGTGGGGACAGGGAATGTGGGACTGGGTGTTGTAGTAAGGCAGAAAAATTACAAAGAAAAGCTTGATAAAATCAGATCTGCTCTGCTGGAATCAGGGGCTGGCCTTGCCAAAGCTGGCGCTTTGCAAGTTCCCATGTGAAAGCAATCCTGGTGTGAGAAGTTCGTTAGCATAATGAGCTATTCCTGGGTGAAAAAAAAAATACCTTGCACCTGGCATAAAGTGTAAAAAAATTTAAAAATAAAAAAAAATAACTTGTACCTGACATAAAATGATTTTGCAGTTTAGATAGAAAAATGAAAATTATCTCTTACAAACAACTTTTCCCGCACATACACACGGGGGGTTTGAGTGACCAATGAATACAGAATAACAACTTGTTACTAACCAATAAATTAGTTGGCAAGAAAGCTACTGGCCAATTGGAGTCCCACACGAGGTCTGTAAAACTGGATAAAAGTTATAAATGATAATGATACATATGATATAAATGATACAAATGATATAAATAATATAATGATATAAAAAAGGGGCTTTTCCACCTTGAAGAAGATGGAGTTTTGTGTGATTTATTTGCCCAACTGGGAAGTGTCAGAGAGTGATGTGAGCATGGGTAGTCCTGCACCTTTTCTTTTTTTCCCCCCATTCCCACAAACCACCCTGGGAGACTCCCAGGGGATTTTGGTAACTCCAGACCTCACTGTGTCTGTTTGAAACCAGAGCTGGCAAGGAAAGAGACAAAGAACTTCTCGAGGTCACCCAGACCTGGCTTTCTCCTCATGTTCCAAAGGGTCCAGCAGTGGGAAAGGATTTCATCTGGCCTTGAAAATCTTGTCTTTGTTCAGTTATAACATTTTGGGATGCTGGGAAGTTGATTTTCTTCCATTTTATCTGAAATATTTCTGTCCGAGTCTGTAAAGATATTTCTGTGGGTAAATGATTCCACCTCACACAGAAATATTTTTGTTTTTAATACACAAAGACTTGAACTTATGGAGGGGAGAGAGAAATCAATTGGGACTATCCAAAAAATGAAATTAAATTGATCATATAAAAGAAGGGACGAGGAAAGAGGAGAACCTCAGGTGATCCCAACATGAAAGAATTTGAGTCATCAAGATCATCAACATTTGTGAAGTGGAAAAAATTATGGGAATATTTTTCACACCTTATTCACATTTATGGACCAATAAAATAATAGGAAGAAAGGCTGGAAAGGATTCCTGGGGATCATCTGGTCCATCCCTTTTTACCTTTGAGCATGAAGAAGGAATTGTACATTTGGCCCAACTGACCAGGGAGAACCAGCACAAAAAATAAAATTTTAATGTTTCATGAAGCGTGAAAACTCAAAGTCACCACACCCGGGTTGCCACAAATCTTCTTGCAGCATCCCAGAAATTATAGCTTTGACTTCCACTATTTTAGCCATATAATTTGGATAATTTTATTTTCCTTCTGATTTGGAGCCTTTCACAAAAAATACCTTCAAGCCTTTATGCAACACGAGAATCTTATGATATGTCTTAAAAAAATAATAATTCTAGGAAGAGAATTTAATGAAAAAATATCAATTATCCTTTGTATTTTCCCAGGTTGAGGTGAGATAAAATGATATCAAAGGAGGAAAATGCAATATAAGCCCCTCCTAGATAGGCACAGAAAAAGAAACGGCGTTTGAAGCAGAGCGAGGCGTGGGGAGATGAAAAATGACAGCAGGAAAAGGCAGGCTGATGATTAGGAGATATTTCCTGAAAAGCCACCAGCAGCAGATGAGTGCCACTTTCCCAAGGGAAAGGGTGGGAAATCTCTTCCTTTTGGCTTTCAAGGTTGGATAAACCCCGAGGGACAATCCCACAGATTCTGCTATCATCAGACAAAACCCTGAGGGACAATCCCAGAGAACCCGGATAAATCCCTGAGGGACAATTCCACAGAACACATAAAGCCCCAAGGGACAATCCCAGAGAACCCGGATAAAGCCCCGGGGGACAATCCCACAGAACCTGGATAAAGCCCTGAAGGATGATCCCAGAGAACTTGGATAAAGCCCTGAGGGACAATCCCACAGAACCTGGATAAATCCCAGAGGGACAATCCCACAGAACCCGGATAAATCCCTGAGGGACAATCCCAGAGAACCTGGATAAAGCCCCAAGGGACAATCCCACAGAACCCGGATAAAGCCCCGAAGGACAAACCCACAGAACCCGGATAAAGCCCCGAGGGACAATCCCACAGAACCCGGATAAATCCCTGAGGGACAATCCCACAGAACCTGGATAAATCCCTGAGGGGCAATCCCACAGAACCTGGATAAATCCCTGAGGGGCANACAGAACCTGGATAAAGCCCCGAGGGACAATCCCACAGAACCTGGATAAAACCGTGAGGGACAATCCCACAGAACCTGGATAAAGCCGCGAGGGACAATCCCAGAGAACCCGGATAAAGCCCCGAGGGACAATCCCAGAGAACCTGGATAAAGCCCCGAGGGACAATCCCGCAGAACCCGGATAAATCCCTGAGGGACAATCCCAGAGAACCCGGATAAAGCCCCAAGGGACAATCCCCGAGAGCCCCGGTGCCAGCTCAGGTGGTCACTGCTGGCCTGGGAATTATTGCCCCGGAGCCTCAAGGAGCTGCAGCAGAGGCTAGAGGGAGTCAAGAGGAATAAAACAGATATTAATCGAAGTTTTAGTTTTATTTATTATTGTGCCTTCAAAGGCCGCACCCCGGCAGTCGCGCAGCCACAGCCACGGCCCTGCCCGGGTGGCTGCAAGATGGAACCAGAAGAGTTTGGTCACAAGATCTCCCATTTTGATAAGTTTTAATCCATTTGCATACAGGAGTTAACTGCCCAATTAATAACTCCAAATGATGAACTTTCATCCTCCTTGCTTGCCCACCCTTCTCCTTTGAAGTTGTTTATGCTTTGGGCCTGAAGTTTGAAGAGATTGTCCTTGAGTCTCCAGATAGAATAGGATTTGTCTTCACCACCCTGTGACAATTATTAATTGGTAACAATTAATATAAATCAAAAGTTATATATATATATATA
>VWZV01010450.1:82969-142308 GCA_013397155.1 Irena cyanogastra
GGTACCAGGCCCAGCCCATGTTCTGTGTTGAATTTTCTATTTCAGCAATGATTTCCCAGCTCTCATAGGAGCATTTCAGCAGCTGCAGCCGCCTCATCCTCCAAAGGCGTTTTCCCAAACTTGGCTATTAAAATCCACGCAGTGACATTCTGGCTGGAAAAAATAAAGATTCCAGCCCAGCAGATCCTTTGCTGGGACAGGGTTTTGACACTTTAACCTGTTTTAATGCCAATAAAATAAAGTAATAATCATTTCACTCTTTAATTTTTCAATCATTTTATCTCCCTGAGAGAAACTGAAGGTTATTAAGCCACCAAACCTCACACAAAGGTTTCTTCCAGCCTGTATTCTGCATTTTATTCATATTTTCTCCTTCCAAGCCTCTGCTTCCCTTTCCCTGGGAAACGCCACGCTTTTCTAAAGGTCAGCTGGAGAAAATAAAAAGCTTTTTATTAAATGCAAACCGTGTGGATTTCCACTTGTGCTGCGTAAGAATTTGCCTGTCATTATGAGGTGGAATTAAATCTTTTATAAGGTAAAAGAAGTTAATACAACAAACGTGTCCTGCACCAGGTCTGTGGGCTGGGAGTGCTCTCAAAAAGCTCTGCTGATTTCAAATTAAATTCCTGCCCTTCATTTCTTTTCTGACTCGTTTTCCTTCACTGTTTTGGGAATACAGTGGCAATCCCATCCAGGTGGTGTCCTTGGAGTTACAAATTTCCACAATTAGAAATATTCCCTGTGTCCAGCACATTTATACATTCAGAGTTCTGCTTTTTAGAATATTTCATATTTCCTTCTGTGTCTCATGAAGAAATAGGCAGCTTTAAGCCAGTTTCATTTATGTTTAAGCCCATGATTCTCTACATATATTTTTGAGGCTGTTTGGCCAAATTTTGGCCAAAAATTCTTCACAAAACAGGAGGAAGAAGCCCAGGGGATAAAGGCTGGGACTAAAACCTGGAAAAATCTGTGCTCAGGATTTATTCTTCCCATGCTCCATCCTGAGCCACCCTCAAATGTCAGCTTGCCCTGGGCTCCCAGACTAAACCCTGCCTGGTTTCAGTCTCGATTTTGGTGGATTTCGGTGGATTTTTGGTGGTTTAAACTCTGCAGGCTGAAGGAACTACGAGCACGTTGATGTTCAGCCCTTAATTCCCAGTGGGAATGTTAATCCAGAGAGGAGAGACTTGAGCTGCAAAAACAGAGATCACTTTGTGCCTCTGTTTAGGAAAGGAGCTGGTTCTAATTTCCTTTATTCCATCCTGCTCCTCCTCGGGAAAAGAAAAGTTGGGTTTGTGTTGCTCCTGAAGTGAAATTCTCCATTTGAATATTTTTATCTGGGTGAGGCACTAAAAAAGCTCATTCCTGGCTGCCAGTGACAGCAAAGGGAATAAAAAAATCATAGAAAAATTGAATTATAAGGGACCTTAATGATCATAAAAAAATTGAATTATAAGAGACCTTAATGACCATGGAAAAATTTGAATTACAAGGGACCTTAATGATCATCTAAATGCTGTTAAACCTTGTAACAATGCATTGGAGCTGGCAAGAAAAAGGGATTTATTATCTACTCAGCTCTTCCTCTGAAGAAATTTTATCTTATCTCTTCTTCAGCACCTTTATCCATGCACTTAATTAGCCCTGCCTCCTAATTAGCCCTCTAATCTCAGCCATCAGAAAGTTCCAGCTGAAATTTGTCAGCTAGACATTGGATAATGGAGATAAAATTGGAAAGTTTTGCTTTATTTCAAGCTCTGTAAGGACTCTGTTATTAGATTTTTAAATACCTTGAGTAATTAATGACCCTGACTTGGTGTCTCCTGCACGTTTTTGTTGATGGTTCTGCTTTCCAGAGGATTCACTAAACTCTGCTGAGTGTAAATGGGATTTATCCCACCGTGAATGGAAGGATTTTGCCAGAATCCATAGTTCCCACCCCATTTTCTCTGCACTCCCCTGCAGCTCTGACCAACCTTGGGATTTTCATCCCATTTATTTTTTCATTTATTCATTTTATTTATTTCATTCATTTTCTTTATTTCACATATTTTATTTATTTCATTCATTTATTAATTTTATTTATTTATTTAATTTATTTTATTTATTCATTTTTTCATTTATTCATTTTATTTATTTCATTGATTTTATTTATTTCATTCACTTTTTTATTTAATTAATTTATTCATTTCATTTATTTTTTTTTCATTCCCATTTATAGCATCAGTTTTATCCATTCCTCCTAAAACCGAAGAGGTGTTTGGTTTATAAATTTATAAGGAAAATTTTAGGATATTCCACAATATCAGAGAATTTAAATTGCCATGTCTTTAGAATGTTTCAAGGACCAGGCAAAACGAGATCCAGACATTTTGCTGATAAAAGAGAATAAAATTCCCTCAAAATGGAGGCCAGGGGAGTACAAAGGTGGCAACTATTTGGAAATATTTCAGGAATTAAGTTTAATAACCCAGAACCTCCCCACTGCAGCGCAAGGAAAGTTCATGTTCACAGGTATGGAAAATAGAGATTTTCCCTGCCATAATGCCAGAAAAAAGGAGACTTTTTACTCCTCAAATGCCATTTAATTCCCTACGGATTTGTGGTTTGGGGGTTTTTTTTTAGCACCTCAGAACAAGGGTAAAAAGTTGCTCTTACTTCACACTAAAAACTCGCTCCGTGCTGGTTTCGCTGTCCTTTGAATTATCTCCTTGCCATTAAAGGCATCCAAACCCAACCTGAACCAGCCACAAAAAACGGAGTCTGAAAATTAATAGGGCCGGGAGGGCCTGGGGGAGCTCCCCCTCTTACCTAAATATCATTATCTTTTATTTATGGCCCCTCCGAACCTGCAGGGCCTGGGGGACGTTTTGCCCGTGTTTATCCTACACGCTCCGCGTGTTGTTTTTTAAATCCTGTCATGTCCCATATAATTGTAAGTTGTCTCCTGAGAATCCAGCCTCTGTTTTCATACAATTTCCCATTATTTTTGCTCAGGGTATGCATTGATACCTTTCTATTTTTCCTTTCCAAACTAACAGCATAAACAAAATAAACCCTGCCCCGCGCAGAGTTTTGCTGGCGTCTTCTCCCAAAGTCACACTAGGAATAAATTTATTTTTCAAGCCAGGATAAAGCAAAAAGGTTGTTTGTAGAGAAAGGAGTCAGCACTTTGTATTTTATGCCTCATGAATGTTTCTTCTGCTGGAATTTGGGATAGCTCTGATCAGAGAGTTGCTTCTTTTAAAGGTTGGGGTTCAGAAGGGTCTGGCTCGGGGCGTTTTTCTTGTGTCACCACAAAGGTCTCCTCTTGGATTCAGGCTGGATATTAGGAGAAATTTCTTCCCTGAAAAAAGAGATCCTGGGGAAGTGGTGGAATCACCATCCCTAAAGTGTCCAAAAGCCAAGTGGAGGTGACCCTTCACAGCACAGCTTCGTGGGCACGGTGGGATTTGGTCACAGGTTGGACTTGGTGACTTTGTGCATTTTGCCAACTTTAATTATCCTACAATTCTATGATTCCACTTCCTAAATCATAATTTCGTCCTCCAAATATCCCTTCCCTCAAATACCATTAAAATTTCAGGTAAATCTCCCAAATGACACACAGATCCCACCCTGCTGCAGCCACCCACACCCGTTCAGCTGGATGATCTCCCACATCCACTGATCAAACCTCATCGATGCCACTAATTATCAATAATCACTTGGAATTAATTGCCACTAATTCCTGCTCACAAGGAATGCACAGAGATAACTCCTGCCATCCTAATCTGCCAAGCAAATCCCACCCTGTGCTGGAGCTGCCCTGCTCAGATCCCACGTAGGAATTTACAAGCAGGAGTAGAGAGAGATGAATTTCACACCCACTGAATAAGCTGTAGTCAGATTTAATAAAACCCACTTAATTATGTGTTTTATTTTGGGTTCCAGTGGCTCCCTGCAGACATCTGGGCCAGCTCTTCATCTGGTGTAAATAAATAATGCTGCACTGGCTGTCATTAGAGGCTGAATTATTTAGGACAGCTGAAATTCAGGCTCTAAATAAAAATATTTCTGCTTCAGCTGAGGTGAGAGAACGAGAAAATTCTGTGCTTGGTTCTCTTTCTAAAATGTAGAGTTTTAAATTTCCGTTGTTTTGTACAGAAATCAGTCCCTGAGCTTGGTATAAATCAAACATTGTTGGAGAGGTTTAAAGACAGCAAATGGATTAGGAAAATCTCCTTTCTAAATGAGGAAAATTTCTTTTCTAAAATCCTGTTCTTCTCTCTTCATGACTGGGTTATAAACTCAGTGGAACTTCTAAAGCTTGAAAATAAATAAGGAAACATGAGATGGGAAAAAATGCCCCAAAACCTGAATTTGTAAGGAAAAAATTCTCTGCTGCTGAAAGAAACACAATAAAAAATCCCTTTAGAATGACATTGGTGTGGAAACACAATTCCATCTATCTTCCTGACTCTCCTCACATTCATTCAGGACTGCATTCCTCAGAATTTTGGAGAAGACTGGGAATATTCTTCTGCTCCCAGACCCAGGTGGAATGCCTGTTCAAGGTTTCCCAGGAAACCTGGAACTGGGATTCGAGCTGGTCCAGCCACTCCTGGTCCAGCCTTAAACCACCCCCAGCAGCTGCTGGACTTGGCTCTGGAGCTGTGGGAATTTGCCTGGACAAGAGAGGAGGGAGAATGTTGGAGCCCTGGCTGCTGAGAATTCCAGACTTTCTGTGCTGCCAGGCACTGACCCCCAGGAGAACACTGCACTGACCTGAGGCCGTGGAGAAGCTTCCAAAATGGAATGGCAGAACTGGGATTGTGGGTGTGGAGTTTGAATAGAAGTGTGTGATATCACAGGGTGGGAAACTCAGAGTTTAAGGGTTTAGAATACAGAAATAGATATAAAGCAAGATGGAGGTTTAGGGGTGGACGCTGGTCCTTCTTCTTCACCTTCTTCTTCTTCTTCTTCTTCTTCTTCTTCTTCTTCTTCTCCTTCTCCTTCTCCTTCTCCTTCTTCTCCTTCACCTTCTTCTCCATGGGTTTGGGTGGTTTTGTGTCATTGGATAAAAAAGTCCCCATTGCGGGCACGGCTGGTTGGTGATTGGGTTAAAAGTGAAAATAATTGAAGTGTAATTTCTGAATTGGACAGTTTATCCTTAAAAGGCCTTGCAGAGAGAGATGGGGCTCCATTTTTAGTTTGTCAGAGTGAAGTGCTGCAGAGCTCAGGGTTTGTGAGATGTGACATGGATAAGAACTGACAAACATCTGAGTCCCAACAAGAAACATCTTGTCCCAAAATCCCTCAGCCACTGAGAGCCCTGAGGGGACTTGGACTCCATGAATGGTGAGAACATCGTCAATTTTGGGGTCTGTGAGGGAGTAGGGACTGTCTGTGCTTGAGGAGCAGCCTGGGAGCAGCCCAGCCTCCCTTGGAGTGCGGTGACTTTCAGCCTGGGGACATTCTAGGTGTGTTCCAAAGGCCACTGGTGTCAGCAGGAAAAGACCTTTTGATTTCCATGTGCTTTGGATGGGACCCAGCAGGAGCAGTGAGTGAAGTCAGGGCCGCTCTTTCTCACACGGCTGAGGCCTCGAAATCTCTGGTATTTGCTGAGCAGCAGCGAGTGTGGGTCAGGAAGGCAGCTGAGCTCTCCTTTCCTCTCAAGCTGTTTGTCTTGCTTCGCAGCCTAAAGCAATAGAATAATTCCATGACAAAATTCAGGCCTGGAGAAGCTGGCGAAGCAAAAATCATGACAAATAGAAAACTTTCAAAGGTTTCTCCGAGCTGAATAATTTAATTTCTATTGCCTGGCTTAATTCAGGCCCCGCCATTCGTTGATGTGAAATGCTCTGATCAGGTTGGGCTGGGTGGGTTTTGATTGTTTTTCTTATCAGCACCTGGAACCCTGTATTCATCCTGAGAAAACCAGCAGTGACCACAGAGCTCAGAGCCCTCAGGGCAGGATCTGGGCTTTGTTTTTCTGGATTCCTGAGAGCAGGATAACCAGGAAGGATGGTCCCAGGGATCCATGTGCTCTAGGGATGTTGTGTTCAGATCTGGCTGTGCTTTGCCCTTGAAGAAGGTGAGTTAAAATCCTGTGATCTCATGTTCCCAGCAAGCCTTGGGAGCATAAAATTGGACATGGCCTCCCAGTTTGCACCTCAGCTCAGAGCTGAACTTCTCAGTCGACCTATTAATATCGTTGGAGAGATGTTGGATTGGGAGAAACATCCCTATTCCTCCATTAACCATGCAAATTTTGGGATATTTTGTGAAGAACCACATTGCTTGAACCGAGCACGCAGTGATTACTGCCAGGGGCCACCAGTGCTGCCTAAAGGAGTTTTCCTTTCTTTTAGGACCAGCTGGAGTGATTCCTGAAGAATGTTGTGGGCTTCTCCACTGTTAGCTCTGTGTGGACTCCTCAGGAATGTGGACTTGGAAGCCCCCATGGAACCAGAAGGGACAGAGAGGAGATGACTGGGACAGCATGAGCTGGTCCCATGGTGAGTGACACCAACAGCTGACTCCAGAAGAGTGCTTGGAGTCCCAGTAAGCTCAGCCTGGAATTAAAGATCCCTGGAAATAAAGATCCCTGGAAATAAAGACCCCTGGGTTGTCACTGTGGATCCCAACTGAAACCACGATCTTGCTTGGAGTCAGGGAATGTTCAGCACAGCAGGAAAGAACTCCTCAGGAAGGAGAAGAAATTCTTCTGCCCAGCTGGATCCTGAGTAGGGTCAATAAAAGGGTCTGAGCATTGTCCCGGTCTCTGTTCCCTCTGTGTATCCTCAGGGGACATGAAAGAGCAGAGTCGTTGTCACACTGGGAGCAGAAAAGGTAAAATCAGAGAATCCCAAATAGGTTTGGGTTCGAGGCACCTTAAGGATCATCTCATTCCAAACCTGACACCTCCCACTGTCCCAGGTTGCTCCAAGCCCTGTCCAGCCTGGCCTTGAACACTTCCAGGGATCCAGGAGCAGCCACATCTTCTCTGGGAAAACTGTTCCAAGGTGACCGTGGCTCTGCTGACCCAACAAGATGTGCCAAAATGGCCCAGGAAGGGGCAAGTTGAGCACCCCAGGAGGTAAAAGATGTCACCTCTCATTTTGTGACATAGCGAAGGAGTGAATAAAGCTCTACAGAACAGATGAAACTTTGCAAATCAAGCTCATCACTCATAACAGAAATTAAATTGATTAATTGACCTCTCTCCACGCACACAGAAACACATAAAAGGACTTTCCCTCATTCAGGCTGCCAGATTTTCCACCCCATAGCAGTAAAATCCTAAACAAAACAGACCATGAGACCCCATCTCCTACAGAGCAGTGACAACTCTGCCTGATGCCACAGGAAATATCCAAAGATTCTCCCTCTGGAGTTTGTACCACGCATGGGACCTGCAAGGACCTGAGGAGCCTTGACCTTCTGGGGTTTCCTGCCCTATTTCCTCCAGACCAGGGAGCTCTGACTCCATTGGGAAACCTTCTGGGGTGAAGAATTGGGCGTGTGGAATGTTCCAAGCCACCCCAAAAAATTCTTGAGCAATAGCAGCAGTCAGATCAGGAGCCATCACAATTTTCTGCTTATTTTTTTCTGCAGCTTGCTATGACTTCTAAAGACCCAGTTTTAAGACAATCCTCCTGAGCAAGGCTTGATCGGCAAGGAATAGGAGATTAATCTAATTTTTTTTTAATCTATTTTTTTTTGAAGATGGAAGTGCAGGCTTGTAACCAGGAAACCGAATTCCTAAAAAACCAGTGTATTTCTATATATAAAAAATAAATACATATATGCACATAAGTACATGGATGGATTTAATAGATGTACTTAAAAAAGGAAACTGCTCTGGCCACACCTTTTATCAGGGATATTTTCTGTTTTGCTGGGATCGTTGAGCTGCTGCCCTGGGATGGAACTCCTGGCTCATGCTTTGCCTGCCTGATGTTGGTGTATTTGGCTTTTTGCTTTCCCAAGCAAATATTTTCACTTGCTGATGATTTCCATGCTGGAAACAAGAGGGGAGGGAATAAATATCTTTATCAGACTCGTGAAAAAGGGAGAAACTGACCTGGGGTGTTCCAGGCCAGGTTGGACGGGGCTCGGAGCAGCCTGGGACAGTGGGAAGCGTCCCTGCCCATGGCAGGGGGTGGCACTGGGTGATTTTTAAGGTATTTTCCAACCCAAACCATTGGGATTCTCAGATTCTAAATGCTTCCTGAGCTAAAAACCAGCTGATAGAGAAAATCCCACCCCAGAGCTCTAAAGTTAACATTTTTTGCAACTGCTCCTTTCTTTATCCTGAATACAGGCATTTCCTGACAGTGATTTCAATGGCTCAGTGCTGACTGACACCAGGGGGAGGTTTGCTCTGGAGTCATGTGGGGTTTCCTGATTTTATTAGGATTTTGTTGTTACTTTTCAGTGATACAGGAAGAAAATTCAGCTCCAAGCCAGCAACAAGAATTTGCCACAGTGAACGCAGAAAAGAGGATGGAACAGCTGAGAGGAAGGGGAATGAAACGCATTTTAAACTTTTAAATTGAAATAAAAACCAAACAAAACAACCCAGCTGGATGACAGAGGGGAAAAAAGAGAAAAAGGAGGGGGGGAAAGAACACGAGCTCAGCAAAGTTCCAGTGTCCTCTGAAGATTGCTGATGCTCAGAGATTGAGAGAGCCCAGATTTCATTTCTTGGCAGCTCAGCCGAGCAGGACGATCCCCAGGGAGGTGAGCAGCCCGAGGTTTATCCCAAAGGCTACCGGGGTGCTGGCATCCTTTCAGCAGGCAGGATGGTAAAACATGAACACTTTTAAAAGCTGACAGAGCCATAAATCCGAGCTCCATCACAGGCCCAGCACTGATAGAGACAGATGTGTGAGCAGCTCTTTTATGCACACACAGGCAAACAGGGAATGGGCCAAAAAATCAGGAATCTTTCCAGGCTCAGCCATTTGAAGCCTACGGCTCCCATAAATCTCTCAAGCAGAGGCTTCAGGCCAGATCCTCACTGCTGAGTTTTTGTTTCTTGCCTTGTATTAAAGGAATTCATATCTGGCCGAAATAGATTTAAGAAAATGATTAAAAATAGGTGGGGTAAAAAGGGAAATTCTGTATGTTGTTATAATGCAACAGAGTGAATGAGAATCAGTGTCCAAGTGGGAGGTGGGTCTCTCCTCCCTTTCCATGTCCCTCCAGATTTTATGGAAAATGTGTCAGGAAAGGCTTCTGCTCTGCTTTCCTAAACAGAGGAACTTAATCTTATACAAGACTGAGCCTACTTCAGGCCTATTTTTAATCCCTTACCCAATTTGAACCAAATTTGACATCTGAGATGTGAGGATCTGGAAAATTAAGGATGAAAAGATCTCTTTGGAGAGCAGCTTGCTTTTAGAAAAAGAAGTTGCACCTCTTTACAGGTACAGGCAAAAAGTTTTTCTTAAGAGAAGAGCTGCAAACATCCTGTGGGCTTTTGAACACTAAAAGGCTGGGATGTGGCTCTGGAGGAAGTCTGGTCATGTTCCATGGATCAGCCCCTCAGGATCAGCTGTTCTTTGCTTGATCAGAATTTTCTCATGTTTAAAATCTCACACAAACCCTCCTGGATGCTTTGGAACTGTAAGGACACCTTCCACTATCCCAAGTGGATCCAAGCCCCATCCACCCTGGCCTTGGGCACTTCCAGGGATGGAGCAGCCACAGCTTCTCTGGATAATCCATTCCAGTCCCTCCACCCCTCCACAGCCAAGGATTTCCTCCCAATATCAGATCTAAACCTACCCTGTTCCATCTTAAACCCACTCCCTGATTATCCCAAGAGAATCCATTTGCTTTGGAAGAGCTGCCTGGGATTTCATGTGAGGCGAGAAACTAAAAACAAATTAAAAAGTCCATTTATTGACATCATCAGAACCTGCTTGACCAGCTCTGCCTGTGCTGCTCACAAGTGTTGGACAGAGGGGTTTTCATGGACTTCAGCTAAAATAAACCCAAGGAAATCAAAGAACTCAACCCTTGCTCCCAGGAGCTGTTCACGAGTGGCGAAAGTCTTTGAGGAGCAGTCACTAGAGAGCACCAAACACCCACACTCCCTCCAGGCGGCTCCTGGGGCATGGGAATCACTGACGTGGGAAAAAGTTGGGACTTCCCAAACTTTTTTATCTCCTTTTACCTCCACATCCCTCTCTGGGCCTGGGGTCCAGCATTCCAATGGGGTTTTCCTGGCTGTTTTTTGGTGGGAGTTGTTTGGGGGTGATGGAGAAAAAGAACAGAAAGTAACGTGGTTTGAGGAAATGTTTTAGGGTGACTTAGGTTGTTGTGCCACAGGATTTCTGGCAATTAAGGGAAACAAAAGAAATTAAAGTTTTCCTTTTTTTCCAGAGTGAATTTGGGGTTTGTCCCAGGTGAAAACTCCTCGAGGACCTGCTCACCTCAAACCTCAGCTCCTCAGCAATTAGCTCATTCATTCCCACCCATGAAGTTCTTATGCAGCTTGACCAATCCATGATTTTAAGGAATTTTCTGTCTTAAGCTTTCATGGAATTTTTGGGCCTTTTTTCATTTTTTTCATCATTGCCACCTGCATGGAAAGAGGGAAATGGTTGTGTTTAAAGCACCTGTGAAGTCATAAAGCAGCTGTGAAATGGAATATTTGGAAACCAATGAGCCCCAGCTCTGCTCTTCTCATGGTCTCGCTTTCAGTACTTCTTTGTGTCACGTTTTCTCACCCATTACCAGCATCACAGAATTTAATTGTATCCATTTGATTCAGCAGAGCAAAGGAGCTTGGCTCCAAGCATATTTAGGAACTAAAATTCCTGTGGGATACCTCATCTCGTTTTGAAATGTATGGGTTGGGTGTGTTGCAGAAGAGTCCGTGAGGGTCGCTCATCCCAATTCCTCCTGTCCCTGTGCAGGAACACATCTTCCTCTTTCCCTCTTTCCCAGTCTCTTTTCCTGCAGAAATTGTTCCTTGGGACAATTACTTGGGTCTGTGAACACGATAAAGAATTCCACTGATGCTCTCCAGAATTGGAATGGTTTGGGTTGGAAGATCAACTCGTTCCACTACAGGGACACCTCCCACTGGCCCAGGTTGGTCCAAGCCCCAATGTCCAGCCTGGCCTTGGACACTTCCAGGGATCCAGGGGGAGCCACAGCTTCTCTGGGAACCTCTGCCAGGGCCTTGAGCCCAAGTACTCCAAGATGAGCTTTGTAGGGCACCACAGAAATGCTCAGCACTAAAATCTGTGCTGGAGGTGGCAACAAAGAAGGAACTTCCCAGAGTCATGAGAAAAAAATCACAGAATCATGACACAGGTGACAGAGTAACAACAAAGGTCACAGAATCATGGCATGGGTCACGAAGTGTCACTTTATTGCCTCAGTTTCCCCATTTATGAGATGGAGGTGATGCCTCAGGTTTGGCTTTTATATTTTCACATTCTGTGCTGCTTTAGTGCGTGGGTCTGAGCTTCACATCAGGGCACGGTGAGCTCTCTGCACAGAGCAGGGAGACAAAACAATTCCTGCTCCAGCTGGGGACCAAGGACAAATGATCCAAATCTCAGCCCAAGAGCACAAACAGCGTGGGCTGCAGAGAGAAAAACAAGCAGGGTGGGAGTGCAGAAGCTAAAGCTGGAATTGGACAATGAACTCCAAGGTGCAAATGGAGCAGAACTGATCCCAGTGACAGAGCCCGTGCCCGGGCTGCATTTTGGGACCATTTTGGTTCATCTTGGGTGCAGCCCTGGCTGGGCTCTTGTGCTGCCCAAGGTGGATCCATGGAGGAAATGCTTTTAATAAATCCCTGCTTTATTCTTTAGCTCTGTCTAGCCTAGGTCTAGTTCTAGGTCAGCCTTCCCAAGGCATCAGTTAACCTGAGGCATCAGAGGCCGCCACCATTCAAACCTCACTTTCCCGAAAGTGAACAGGATGGATTTAGGGTTGGAATCTTCTGGGGCTGGAAAGGAGGAAGAGCTTTTCATTATCAGAGGAGGGCAGAACCCAGGAGCAGCCCCGTGTGCCCAGCTGGCCCCTCCTCCTGGCCTAGGAAAAGGCAAATTTCCTGCATTTCCACCTGGGAAGAGGCACTTTGGATTCACTTCTGCCTTTGGTACGAGGTGTCAAACCATGGAATGATTTAGATTGGAAATAACCTTTAAGATCACCAAATCCAGCCATGAACCCAGCTCTGCCAACTCCACCAGACTCTTTGGTTAATCAGTAGGAAAAAATTAAAAAATAAAGACTTACTTAAAATAATTTAAAAATATCAAACCTAAACCAAATTAAATTAATTTTACACCACCAGTCCTTGCAAAAGAAAAACTATAGGAACTGAAAATAAATAGGTAACCCTACAAAGTAGAGAAGTGTGTTTTTGGTGGGATCAAGGCAGAATTATTACAGGTTTTAAAGCAGAAGGATTAAAAACCAAGTGCTTGGATTTGTCTGGAATTTTTAGTTTAACTATTTTTGATCATCTAAAATTAAACATTTTATAGCCTGGATACCAGGAACTATGAAAAATCTCAAAGTTTTCCTCTCAAAATATGAAAATGAGCAGTTTTGAACCATCTCTCCTTTTTTCCTGGCTGAAAAATTTTGCCAAACTGGAAATTAATTCCACAAATACATTTTGTTCCTCCACATCTTAAACACGAAATTTTAGCAAATTCCTTCAGACCAAAAAACTGGGACTATGTTCCTGCATTTTTTACCCGTATCTGTCTATTCCACAGGTTTGGGTATGGCTAAAATGGGTTTGGCTATGCCTATTCCATAGGTTTGGGTTGGGATAAAATTCCCATTGTTATGTGGAGATATATATGCTCTGCATAAATATTTTTATTTGCTGAAGGTTTGTTGTAAATCAAGGAAATCTGAAATTTTTTAAGGAAGATATAAAATTTTTCTGTAATTTCTCAGTGATTTTCATGAGCTCTGAGAGATCCCATGGGGCTGAGTAGGACTTTTAAGTCTCATTTAACATTCTGCAACTGAAATATTTATAACCTTGTGCAAATCTTTACCACACCCACAAGAGATGATCCATTTTTTCCCTAAAAAGGACTCAATTTCTCCCTAAAAAAATTAGTTAATTTCTCCCTAGAAGAGAGAAAGGAGAAGAAAAATTAGGTTCTGCATTCTTCCTAGAAGAAGAAGATTCCATGACTCATTCACTAATTAAATATGTGTGTTTAGAAATAAAAATAAATAAACTAATAAAGGAATAAATAAATAAACCTCTCCTTGTCCCAAACCGTAATCAGAACAGAATTTTCCCTGCCTTCCCCGTGGTTTCTGGTTTGTCCCAGGATCAAAGAGCAGTGACCATTGTTAAGGAAAATAAAATCCCCAAACATCTGCCTGCCCAGGATTTACAGAACAATCCAGAGTGGGCCAAAAAAGCAATCCAGAGGCAGAACAATTCCACGTTATCACGGAATCATGGAGTGGGTGAGTCTGGAAGGGACCTCTGGTGTTGGAGGCTTTGCTTCTTTTCTGCCAGGGTCAGGATTAAACACGCAGATGGAATTTTGTGTTGGGACCCAGTGTTTGTCAGTTCTTATCCATGTCACATCTCACAAACCCTGAGCTCTGCAGCACTTCACTCTGACAAACTAAAAATGGAGCCCCATCTCTCTCTGCAAGGTCTTTTAAGGATAAACTGCCCAATTCAGAAATGACACCGAAATTATTTTCACTTTTAACCCAATAACCAACCCCCCGTGGCCACAATGGGGACTTTTTTATCCAATGACACAAAACCACCCAAACCCATGGAGAAGAAGAAGAAGGAGAATGAGAAGAAGAAGGAGAATAAGAAGAAGAAGAAGGAGAAGAAGAAGAAGAAGAAGAAGAAGAAGAAGAAGAAGAAGAAGAAGAAGAAGAAGAAGAAGAAGAAGAAGAAGAAGAAGAAGAAGAAGAAGAAGAAGAAGAAGAAGAAGAAGAAGAAGAAGAAGAAGAAGAAGAAGAAGAAGAAGAAGAAGAAGAAGAAGAAGAAGAAGAAGAAGAAGAAGAAGAAGAAGAAGAAGAAGAAGAAGAAGAAGAAGAAGAAGAAGAAGAAGAAGAAGAAGAAGAAGAAGAAGAAGAAGAAGAAGAAGAAGAAGAAGAAGAAGAAGAAGAAGAAGAAGAAGAAGAAGAAGAAGAAGAAGAAGAAGAAGAAGAAGAAGAAGAAGAAGAAGAAGAAGAAGAAGAAGAAGAAGAAGAAGAAGAAGAAGAAGAAGAAGAAGAAGAAGAAGAAGAAGAAGAAGAAGAAGAAGAAGAAGAAGAAGAAGAAGAAGAAGAAGAAGAAGAAGAAGAAGAAGAAGAAGAAGAAGAAGAAGAAGAAGAAGAAGAAGAAGAAGAAGAAGAAGAAGAAGAAGAAGAAGAAGAAGAAGAAGAAGAAGAAGAAGAAGAAGAAGAAGAAGAAGAAGAAGAAGAAGAAGAAGAAGAAGAAGAAGAAGAAGAAGGTGAAAAAGAAGAAGGTGAAGAATGAGAAGGTGAAGAAGAAGGTGAAGAAGGAGAAGAAGAAGAAGGAGAAGAAGCACCAGCCTCTGCCCTAAAATCTCCATCTTGCTTTATATCTATTACTGTATTCTAAACCCTTAAACTCTGAGTTTCCCACCCTGTGATATCACACACTTCTATTCAAACTCCACACCCACAATCCCAGTTCTGTCATTCCATTTTGGAAGCTTCTCCACAGCCTCAGGTCAATGCAGTGTTCTCCTGGGGGTCAGTGCCTGGCAGCACAGAAAGTCTGGAATTCCCAGCAGCCAGGGTTCCAGCAATCTGGAGATCGTCTGGTCCAACTCCCAGGCTCGAGCAGTTATTTGAGAAGGGCTCTTTAATTCCACCCTGCTGAGGTCCTAAGGCAGATCTAGTTTTTCCATAGATTTCCATTAACTTTGAAGCTAAAGGAGTCACATCCTTAAGGATAAGTCAGGAATCAGCTGGTTAAAGCTTTAAACTAATTTAATCAGGTTGTGTTTTGGTTTTTAAGTTGTGTGGAATGAACTGTTTTAGAATAATATCTCTAATATTCCTTGGGAAAATGATCTGTCTGCTCTGCTGCATCTCCAGACAAGAGCCACTCATTGATCACGGGGATTTCCTATAAAAGCAGCCTGGGGGAGTTGGGATTGTCCAACCTGGAGAAGAGAAGCCTCCAGGGAGACCTCAGAGCCCCTTCAAGGGCTTAAATGGGTTCCGAGAGAGCTGGAGAAGGACTTGAGACAAGGCATAGAGTGACAGGACACAGGGAATGGCCTTAACCTGGAGGAGGGCAAGTTTATATGGGATATTGGGAAGAAATTCCTTTTTATAAGGGTGAACAAGGTGTTCTCCATGACTTGATAATGTTTTCAAGGACATGGAATTGAACAGGAAGACCCTTCAAGGAATCCCCGACTTGGCCCTTATCCACTGTTGGAATTCTCCTCATGAAATTCATGGAATTGAACAAGAAGATCCTTCAAGGAATCCTCGACTTGACCCTTATCCACTGTCGGAATTCTCCTCGTGAAATTCATGGAATTCTCCCCACCTCTTGTCATAGACGCCTGGGAATCTTGTTGGAAGATTAAAACAAGGAAGAGGTTGGGTGTCTCAGCCTTATTTGTGGCAGCTCTTTCTAAATCAACCATCCGACCCAGAAACAGGCACGAATTTTCCTTGGCCATCCTTTTATTATTAATTTATTCTAATTATTAAAAGCTCTGGACACCCTCGAAAGTGTCAACTCTACTTCAGTCAGTTTTTCCTCACACCATCCATCCACGTCCAGGTTTCAAGCTCTGCAGAAATGAGATAAAATCTTGTTTTTCTTTGTCCCAGCTCTCAAAAGTGACTCATTAATGTTCTCCTGTGGCTTCAGGTCTTGACAAAAATAAATCAAATGAACAAAGAGTAATTTTCCATCCTCGCCCTCTGTCTTTCCTTCGCCGCCTGCTTTTATTTGCTTTTTCCCTTGGATAAACTATTTGGAAAACATTGCAAGAACACTTAATTTGGATGACACGAAAGCAAATTTGCCTGGCTGATTAAGGGATGTTTTCCCTTCAGGAACACACGAACAAATTTGGGGATAATTTTCCTATCAAAAGACAGAATGTTTGAACTAAAGGGAGACTTTGCCCCAGCCTGGATTCCAGGGACAATGTTGTTCCCAGATGTTGATGGGAACGAAGCTGTGCAGAAACAGAGGTAGCAGCCGAGCCCAGGCAATGAGAAAACCTCACCAGAGCTGCCCTTCAGGGCTTCAAACCTTCCATCTCCCATCATTTCAGAATTTATATTTGGTGGCACCTTCCAGGGAAAATCCGAAATCCATTTTCTGAGAAATGCTGGTCCCCGAAAAACTGGGTTTTTGTTCTTCATGGCTGCAGTGTGGGAGCAGGGAGCTGAAAATCCTTGGGATCATCATAAACCAAAGGAATTGTCCTCCAAGGCCACTCATTTGTAGGGAATGTCACAGTTTTGGGACACTTGAGTAACTTCACACTTTGCACATTTCGTCTCCTCTCCATCCTGTGGCTGAAATTGTTTACAGATGAAAATAATGAAAATAATAGGAATATGGGAATAACCAGGAGAGCCAGACTGGTGTTTATCCTGAGGAAAAGGAGCCGCAGAACAAAGGAGGTTCTCCAGGATGGAATTCTGTGGTTTTTCCTCTTTCTTTTTTGGAAGATGAGAGTTTTGACCAACAGGAATTTACAGGTTGATGTTAAAATAAAATATAATACAAAAAGGGGAGGTTGTGCAAGAATTAGGTGTTGGGTCAGGCATTGGGGTGCATTTCCCCTTATGGGTCCTGTGGGATCCTCATCCTGTAGAAAATCTGACTCTTCCCAGCATCCCAGAGCCTGCTCCACACACCAGCATTTTCCCAAACCCTGCAGACAAATTACTTGATTATTTTTGATCCCCCAAGGACTGTGTGGACCTGGAAAGTGGGAGTTAAATGTTTTTAAAACAAAAATTGTAAAATACATTTTAAAATATGTTTATGTTTTAAAATAAAAATTAAAATAAAATTAAAAAATCACTGCATGCAGCTGTGCCAGGGAAAGGTTAGGTTGGATATGAGGAAAAAGTTCTTCCCCCAGAGGATGCTGGGCACTGCCCAGGCTCCCCAGGGAATGGGCACTGCCAGAGCTCCAGGAGCCTTTGGACAGGGTGAGATTTTTGGGATTGTCCTGTGCAAGGCCAGGAGCTGGAATCCTGGAGGGTTCCTTCCACCTCAGGATATTCTCAGGGAACCAGAAAAATACGATTGACAGATCTTAGGAAATCATTTTCCTGGGTAGGTTAGAAAAGGAAATAAAACCAATGCTCTGCTCCCATCCCTTATTACAGCTCTTTTCATTCCTGCACCAATTCCAGATATCCTCTGGATATCTGGATGGGGATGGGGAATCAGGAACAGAAATGGTTATTAAATCTTCTGCTGGCAGCCACTCAATGCTGGACATTCCTCACTTCTCTGAATTTCAACAGCTACCTCTCACTCACCTTCCCACATAATCAAACAGGTCCCATGCATCCCTAATTTTGGGATATTCTTCCCCAAAATATTCCTGCATAATGATGCAACCACTGGTAATCCTGGGGCTGTGACTCCCTTTTCCCTGTTTGGTTCCTCCTTTTGCAGGGATGTCCCTTTCAGAGAATCACAGAATCGTTAAATTGGAAAAGCTCTCTCAGATCGTCGAGTCCAAGCCATGGTTCTGTGATTCCATGGAAATTTCCAGAGATCCTGGATGTTTGCAGACCATCTGAGTTTCAGCTGAGAAAGGATGGCATTGTGATTATGATGTTGAGCAGCACCTCTAAAATCCTGGAAAGAGATCTCAGCTCTGTTGCAGGGACCATTTAACATCAGAAATAGCTGTAAATACATTTTAACCTAATTTTAACTCTTTAAACCTCAATCATCCAGCTTGGCTTTGGAGGTAAAGAGAGACACAAGTTATTTCCCATCCTGAGAGGGAGAATAAATCCCTTTCTGGATATTTTTATTCTTCTACAGTGATTTTAGGGGGTGACAACACAGAAAAAGTGAACTGACATCAGTCCAAACTCATTTCACAACATCCAAGCTCTTCACTTTGAAGCTCAGCTTAATCCTTGTCCATCCAGGCTCCAACATTTCCATGTGCAGGAACCCTTTTAATGAATATTTATTTGAAGGTTTTACTCTTTTCAAGCCTGGAATATTCACATATCCGTGTAATGACAACAACTCCATAAAATAAGACAGCACTTGTGATAAGATTTTATCTAGTATAGATTTGTCTTTCTGGTGTTAGAGCCCTAATCCAGTGGGTTTTTTCCCCCCCTAAATTCTCATTCTTTCAACACCAAATTTCCTCTGCTGTTTTAACAACACAGCAGGGATTGATTCCATACAGAAATCTGGTGGAATTCATATTTCCTGTGTCTTTTTTATTAGGGCTGACTGGGGATATGGTACAAGTTAAGGGCAACTCTGTAATCGCTTGCACATGATTGCTGTAGGAAAGGATGCCGTGTTCTTACCTTCATCCAGCTCCAAGAAAGGGGCAAAAAAAAAGGAAAAAGGGGAAAAAAATGTTAATCATTTATTTCTGCTTCAAACACGTGCAAATTCCATATCGGGGCAGTGCCTGGAAAAAAAAAATGCTGTGGAAGGGGTGAAAAAACAACTGTCCCTCTCCCGCAGGGATAACGAAGAACACAGTCCCTGGAAAAGGTTTGTCTAAACAAAATAACAATAAAAAGGAGCAGCAAACCCAAACCAAAACACAGGGAAGGAATCAGAAGAGAGCCTGGAGGACTCCAAAGCCATCTGTGTGTGTGGGGCTGGAGAACGTTGTGGTTTTGTAGCCACTCCGGGCTCAGAGTCAGATGTGGGGACAGAAGGGAAATGGGCACTCAGGTGACCAACAGCTAGCAGGGCTGGGAGGAGCACAGGGCTTGGACTCAACTGATTTGGGAGAGCAGGAATCGTGGGATCATGGAATCACGGAATCACGGAATCACAGAACCACGGAATCATGGAATTACGGAATCACAGAATCATGGAATCAAGGAATCATGGAATCACAGAATCATGGAATTATGAAATTATGGAATCACAGAATCACAGAATCATGGAATCAAGGAATCATGGAATCACAGAATCATGCAATCATGGAACTACGGAATCACAAAATCACAGAATCATGGAATAATGTAATCACAGAATCACAGAATCATGGAATGACAGAATCACTGAATCATGAAATCATGGAATCATGGAATCATGGAATTACAGAATCATGGAAACACAGAATCACGGAATCACAGAACCATGGAATTATGGAATCATGGAATCACAGAATCATGGAATGACAGAATCATGGAATGACAGAATCATGGAATCACGGAATCATAGAATCATGGAATGACAGAATCATGGAATCACGGAACCATGGAATCACGGAATCACTGAATCACGGAATCATGGAATCACAGAATCAATCATGGAATCATGGAATCATGGAATTCCTGAGCTGGAAGTGACCCACAAGGATGATGGAGAAAATCCCTGAAGATAAGAGTGCCTGGCTGGGTCACATGGGACTCATGGAGGATGAAGCCATGAATGGGAAAAAGTGGGGAAGAGGTGAGAAAATGGCAAAAAAAAAGGGAGGGGGGGAAAGGAAAAAATGGGAAAATCCATTTTCCAAATGGGAAAAGGTGGGACTCCCCAAAAATTCATCACTGATGGGGCTATCAGAGGGGAGACTCCCAGAGCTGACCAGTACCACCAGTGGGGTGTGATGGGAGCTCTCAGAGGAGCAGCAGCCGGTCTTCTCCAAGCCTTGGATTCTGTGGATTCACTTCCGGAGAGAGCACGGGGGTGGTGGGAATCCCTCCTTGTGTTTGTCAGCATTTGGGTGAAGGATGCAGCTGGGAAGGCCTTGGGTTGTGTAATAATACTTCAGTTTTCCAATTGAAGTTTCTGTTCTGCACCCCTGATTGCAGCATCACAGCTCAGCCACCTCCAGATTCCCAGGAATTTGAGGTGACAGCACTTTGGGCTATTGATTTTGGGCTTAAAAACTCAACTTTTGGGCTTAAAAACTCAACTCTGTGCATGGCAGTGGGATGAGACCTGAGCTCCCTGCGACCAACACACCAATCTTGTGTGGCAGCCAAATGTACATCACCCAGTGGTGCCAGGCCAAAAAACTCAGAGAATAATCTGGGTTTCATCATCTTCTCCAGATCTTTGGATCTGTCCAGTGGGAAGAAATTTTTCCTGGGATTACACACACGTGAACACACAAATGTGTGTGTCTCACTCTGTGAGAGGATTTTGCTGAATTTTTGCTGTCTGTGCTCAGAAAAGGGCAAGTGATATTTCCTTGTATCAAACAGCGATCAAATTTTCACTTCTGCCTTGTTTATCTTCCCTAGATAAATATTCTCTGTATCCAGAATGGGAGATTGACTCCCTACAGATTCAAAGCATGTTTTCCATAATTTCAGCTTGCCTCATCAATGCATCCACACCACAGAATCAGCTGCAAATTGATTTCAGTCTGTTCTCACCTGATGGCTTCCAAAATCTTACAAGAACAGCCTCACTCAGAAAATCTGCCTTTATTTTGGGTTGTTTACATTTATCACCATGATTCCACAGCTGATTTAAATAAAAGTCACTTCTCTGACTTCCAGTGAGCAGTGATCTATCAAATTTGAAGTTCAGCCCCAGTGAATCACAGTCTGCTGTTTTCTGGTGGTAACTTAAACCAGGAGGCAAAATGTCAAAGAAATACTGAAAGCAAAACAAGAAAAGACAATGGCAACATTTATTGAAGAAAAAAAAAAATTCTGTGCAGCTTGGTGGCTGTCAGGTTGCAGATCATATTCTGAGCTATGGTTGCTCCTGGGAACTTCCTTTAGAGTTTAGGTCCAGTTTAAATCATGGAAGCGTTGAGAGAAGGGAATAGAATTTTCTTTTATTGGAGGCTGTGCCTGACTTTCCCTCGAAAAGTTTATGGTCAGCATGGCCTGAGATCATCCCACCAGCCAAAACGGGGTTACTGGATGTTCTGAAAGAGAACAGACAGGTCAAGAGAGAATCCTGGACTCATTTGGGATGGGAATGATCCCTAAGACCATCAAGTCTGCACTGCCAAGTGTCTCCTAGTGCCACATCCACATGGCTTTTAAATCCTTCCAGGGATGGGGACTCCACCACTGCTCAGGGTTGGATAACCCTTTCCAGGAAAGAATTCCTGCTGGTGTCCACCCTGAGCCTGCCCTGGTCCAGCCTGAGGCCGTTCCCTCTCCTCCTGTCCCTGTTCCCTGGGAGCAGAGCCTGACCCCCCGGCTGTCCCCTCCTGTCAGGAGTTGTGCAGAGCCACAAGGTCCCTCCTGATCCCCCTTTTCTCCAGGCTGAGCCCCTTCCCAGCTCCCTCAGCTGCTCCGGGGGCTCCAGAGCCTTCCCAGGAGTTCCCACATGGTCACCACTGTGTCTTCCACAGATTAACCAGAAAAAAAGAAATATTTTCCAGGGTCATTTCCTTCCAGCTATGGAGTGTCCCTCCACGTTCCCCAAGGACAGGAATTGGGGATGCTGAGGACTTGATAGGAGCCTCACGAAAACACCACAGTTGGGATTGATCTCATTTCATCTCAGTTCTCAGACTACTTTAGAGACAATGATTTTTGAAGTGTCACCATGCTCTAAAAGTCCTGTTTAAAAAAGTTCCTATCAAATTGGATTGAAAAGAGCCTCGTTCTTGTAATTTTCCTGCTCTAAATGAAAACAGCCCATGTAGGCTTTGGATGACATGCAACGAAAGGGTCTTGCCTGTCAGCTGCTCATAATTAAACAAATCTCTTTTTTTTTTTTTGCAAAATAATCCTCTTTTTTCCCCCTCCTCACATTCAGAATCCTGCCCAAATCCTCTTTCCCACTGGTATAACCCGTATTGCCTTCACTGTCAGGAATTTTACAACCTTCCAAGGAAAAGCCCCAATGAAGAAATTTCTTTTCAACCCTCTCTAGGATCTGTTTTCTGCCTGAAACTCCAGCCCCCTTTATGACCTGAAAGCATGAGCTGGGTAGTCCAAACAATAATTGAAATATTAATTAAAATGCAGATGTAATTCCAAAGCAGCCATCCCAAACAATTACATTTCCAGATAGTTGTTTTGAGGCTGCATTTTTTTTTTTTTTGGTACGGAGTTTTGGATGGATTTGGGGCTTTCGTCGTTGTTGTTTCTGGAGGATTATTTGTTCTTTTTCACTTCCATTTGATCTGGAATCTTTGTCTTTCATTACTGCAAAGCCATTTCCTCCCGCTGCTCGAGCCCTTGAGTTGATTAAGTGGTACAAAGCATTCCTGGGCCACTCAGTAAATAACAACGCAAACATGTTTATGTAACACTTTCATGTGCTAATGAGGTTTTTATGTTGGAGTTGAACGCTCCGCTGTCCCGGAGTCTGGGACTCTTCAACTCTTGGCTCTTTGATGTGAAGGGAGCACATTCGGTTTTCATTTGGGGGAGATGAAGCTGCTGTTTTTCCCTCGGTGTCACTTCTCCACGAGGGAATGCTCCAGATCCGTGGCACTGAAGGGGAGGAGTGTTGGAACCCTGGCTCTGAGAATTCCAGACTTTCTGTGCTGCCAGGCACTGACCCCCAGGAGAACACTGCATTGACCTGAGGCCGTGGAGAAGCTTCCAAAATGGAATGACAGAACTGGGATTGTGGGTGTGGAGTGTGAATGGAAGTGTGTGATATCACAGGGTGGGAAACTCAGAGTTTAAGGGTTTAGAATACAGAAATAGATATAAAGCAAGATGGAGGTTTTGGGGTGGAGGCTGCTTCTTCTTCTTCGCCTTCTTCACCTTCTTCACTTTCTTCACCTTCTTCACCTTCTTCTCCTTCTCCTTCTCCTCCACCTCCTCCTTCTTGTTCTTCTTCTGTTGATTCCAATATTCTTCTCCTTCTCCTTCTCCTCCTCCTCCTCCTTCTTGTTCTTCTTCTGTTGATTCCAATATTCTTCTCCTTCTCCTCCTCCTNGAGTGAAGTGCTGCAGAGCTCAGGGTTTGTGAGATGTGACATGGATAAGAACTGACAAACATCTGGGTCTCAACAAGAAATTCCATCTGGGCATTTAATCCTGACCCTGGCAGAAAAGAAGCAAAGACTCCGCAAAGAAGGGAGGTTTTTATGGATTCCCCATGTTTGGGACTGCAATAAACTCTCCAGGAGAAATCTCCTGATCCAAGCTTGGTGAGGCCATTTTAGAATGGAAATTGGAGCTGCCTTCCGCAGGTCGTTAGGATAAAGTTTTCATGGATGGAGATTTAGGTCACTTTTCCTGTCCACCTGAGCCACGATTTCAGGAGAAGGGGAGAGAGGACAAACACTGAGCTCTTTCCTCTGCTGAGCAGTGACAGGGGCTGGCCTGAAGCTGGGTCAGGAGAGGTTTAGGTTGGATTTCAGGAAAAGATTCTTCCTCCAGAGGGTGGCGGGATGCTGAAAAAGTTCCCCAGGGAATGGGCACGTTCCCAAGGCTGCCAGAGCTCCAGGACAGCGCTCCCAGGGATGCATGGGGTGGGATTACTGGGGTGTCTGTGCAGGGCCAGGCCTTGGATCAATGGTCCTTGTGGATCCCTTCCAGCTCAGAGTATTCTGTGACTCCATGATTCTCTGACTTTCATCTTGGTCAATTCCACAGAAATTCAGTCAACTACTTCCTTAAATTGGAATTTAAAAAAACCCCACAAATTGTTACAACCTGAGCTATAAGGAGGGAAATTTCTAAAATTCTAACAAATGAGTGTTTTTCACAAACCACGCATAGAGGGAGATTTATCACACACACTCCAAATAATTTAGACTTGGACTTTTCCTGAATCCATCCATGTTGGAGGCAAGTATTGGCCACATGGAATGGGTCTGATCCAGGCTGAAAATTCCAAGGACACCTAGAAAGCAATTTATACCAGGAAATTCCACATCAGCCTCTGAGCCTCACCCAAACCCTGGGTCTTTATTAGAAGTTTGTGTTGAATTCTTCCCAATCTTAATGAGTACAATTAACATGAGGAGTACTATGGCAAAAATAAAGCTTTATATGACAGAATAGTCATAATTAGGTATTAAGAAATTAATGTGATATTTTATGTTGCCAGTCCAGTCAGTGAGAATTTTCTTTTCCATTCAATTCTGTGAAATCATGGCAAAAAGTTTCATCTGGTACAAACAGAACACAGGCTATTGAATATGATTTGTGCCAAGTGAGGGCCATGAATCAAAGCTTCTTTACTCCATTAGGAACTGTTGGGAGTTACGACAAACTTTGGCGTCTGGAACAAAATCTTGAGCATCCATTGTTCAGGAAAAGTCTTCCTTGGTCCAAGAATCTTCAGTTTCAACCGGGAGGCATTTGGGAGCAAACCCCAGGGCTGATAATCAGAGTGATCCTGGTTCCTGGGGACTGGGCCCCACTGACAGGCAGAGATGAAAGCCTTGTTCCCCTCCTAATCAAACCTGGTTTCAGTTTCTAGAAATGGGAGTATTCCATGGACATCAAACTGCTTGTTAAGTGAGAATTATCTCACAGAAAGATCCAGACCTGGGGTGCTCAGCTGCCACAGACTGGGACTCCCCAAATCACCTCAGGCCATGAAGCCAAGGGGCCTCTCCTGGAGAGAGACTTCCCTGCTCTGCATGGAATTTATTCCTGCTGGCTCAGATTCCACAACAGGCAGGTGTTTATGGAAAAGATGTTTCCTAGCTCTGCTATCTCTACTCTGGGCATTTTTTTTCCCCAGTCTGTCATCTCCAGACTCTGGAGGGTTGAGAGTGGTCCCTGGAGTTGAGGCTGCTCCTGTGACAGGTGGCAGAAGAGGAGGCCAAGCTTGGTGTCATTTAATGTAAATGTCTTATAAAGGCTTCTACAGCTTCACAGCAACACAAAGCCTCTAAATAAATTGTTGGCCTCAGGACCTGGCAAAGCAAGGAGAGGGAAAAGGCCATTCCAACCCACCACCGACAAGCAGGGATCGAGGCAATGTCCTTTGTGCTCGGTGAGCTTCTCCTTATCACTTATCTCACCTTGATCCACCACTCAGCACTCCCCCAGCACTTCCCAGAGCACCCAGTTGGTTTCCAAATCTCATTCCCAGGTTTTATTCCTGCATGAATAGGCTGGTAACACTTTCCAGATGTTCTGTTGTCCTTCAGGTGACGGGGAAAATATTTTGTCCAAAATTTCTTTCCCTTGCAATGGATTCTTTGTGTTCCCCGCTTTTCTCGGTCTGAATAAATGGACAACCACACCAACACCTCTTCTGCCTGTAGACCCAGAGGTTTTCCTTAATTTGGAAACTTGTCCTGTGAGAACCAGCTGAAGGAGCTGGGGGTGTTTAACCTGGAGAAGAGGAGGCTCAGGGGGGACCTCATTGCTCCCTACAACTCCCTGGAAGGAGGCTGTGGTGGGTTGGGGGGTGGCCTCTCCTCCCAGGTAACGAGTGACAGGACAAGAGGCCTCAAGTTGCACCAGGGGAGGTTTAAATTGGATATTAGGAGAAAAAAGAAAAATCATAGAAAGGGTTGTAAAGCATTGGAACAGAGTGCCCAGGGCAGTGGTGGGATCACCATTCCTGAAGTTCAGAAAACGAGTGGATGTGGCACCCGAGGACATGTGGTGCTGGGTTGGCATTTGGATCCGATCATCTTAAGGGTCTCTTTCCCAACCTTAACAATCCCACGGCTCTCTGATTCGAGTGTGTGCCCAGATCTTCCCCTCTGGGAAGCCCCTGCGTTGCTTCCCTGTTTGTCCTTCCCAGAAGAAGAATTCCATCTCCCTTCTGTTCCTGGTCACTGCTGCTGCTTCTCCTTCCCCCCGGACCCTCTGGGCTCCACATTCTCCACTTCAGAGTGGGTTTAATCACCTGTAGGAGACACTGGAAAGGTCAGGACAGGATGACTGAAAACCCTGGATGTCACCCAGGCAGTGGAGACCCTCCATGGCAGCAATTTTAACAGCAAAGATCCTTTCCAGTTATGAAATCTACCTTTCCTGCTTTGGCTCAGGGATCTTAGAAGTCTTTGCCAATATGAATTGGATTTTTTTGCATTTGGGATTGGCACAGAGCGGAGGCTGAACTTTAGAGTTTTCTCCTCCACCTCCAGGACATTGTGTCTGTCAGAGCATTTTAATTTCTGTGCCTTTCTGCTCGTGCATCCTTCTTATTTAGGGAATGAGCTGGAATTGGGAGGTAAAATAGATACAGCAGGAGTGGTTTCATAGCTTTGACAGTTAAATCATAAGCAAGGCAAGATTTATAGTGGTAAATATACATTTTTTACATTATCTGAATATCATCTCTTCCCGTAAGCATGTCAGGCAGTACCTCCTCCCTAGAAACGAAATTTCTCTTTCCCATCAAATTCCAAAGTCACAAATTGTCATCGGTCACTGCTGTGTCAGTGTTCCAAAATTACTTTTGTTTGTCTAAAGAGAGAACATCCATTGTCAGGTGAATTAATTCTTCCTTGAGGCTTTGGTTCAGTCAGGCACATAAAAACACACCAATGAGGCCGCAGGGAGGGGTTATTCCTGACATTAATTTCCCCCCCAAAAAATGACAACTACGACACCCAATCTTATCCCATTAAATTTCTTCTGCTGGCATATGGTTGAGATTTTGTGCTCAACCACTCTCATTTCAGCAGGCAGGAATCTTGCCCAAGCGACCGCTGGGCAAATCCTTATTTCTCAAATATTTGGTTTAAAACTCATGAGAATAAATAAATACATCATGCTGCAGGTCATCCTGTTAAGAATTGGGCTTTCACTCCAGGCTTAGCAACTCCAAGCAGGTTCCCTGTCTCTGAATATTTTGTTTTCTGAAACAAATGGTGCGACCAGACCTAATCATAATGATAAAAAATAAGAGAAGGGAAATGTTGTCAGAGATCCAAACACAGGAATTTTATGTCATGAAAAGCTTTTATTCTGGTTCCTATTCTCGCTCGTGCACAGATTTATTGAAAAAAACCCCTGACATTTATTCATTTTCCACTTAGATTATTGTGGTTAAATCAAAAAGAAGTGTCGGGGCTCAGGGAGCTGAAAGCAGCTCCACTTTTTCCATTGTGACTTGGTCACATGGTTCCCATTTGTTCCATGAAAAACCTCCTGGTTTTGGTTATTTTCCCTGTCTGGAACGAGATAGAATTCCAGTCCTGCTGCCAAATCTCCTGTATCGCAGAGGAAACTCCAGCATTTTGGGCCATCTCCCTGGGTTCAGCATGTTCCACAATGTTCCACAAGGAACTGCTTTATTATTATTATTATTATTATTATTATTATTATTATTATTATTATTGCTGTTGTCATCACTAATATTTTTTAAAATTATTACTTTAGGGGTTTTTTTCTTATTAATATTTTTATTTCCAATGGGCTCAGGAGACTCTTCAAGTCATTATTTGAATTCCCGTAATTCCCAGAATGACCAAGTTGGAAGAGAACTTCAAGACTGTCGAGTCCAACCCAGCCCCGACACCTCAACTAAACCCTGGCACCCAGTGCCACATCCAGGCTTGTTTTAAACACACCCAGGGATGGGGACTCCAGCACCTCCCCGGGCAGCCATTCCAGAACTTTATCCCCCTTGCTGTGAAAAACTTTTTCCTGCTATCCAACCTAAACTTCCCCTGGTGCAGCTGGAGGCTGTGTCCTCTGGTTCTGTCAGAGCTGCCTGGAGAAAGAGCCCAAGGCCAGCTGGGCACAGGCACCTTTCAGGAGCTGTGCAGAGTGCTGAGCTCAGCCCTGAGTCTCCTTTTCTCCAGGCTGAGCTGCCCCAGCTCCCTCAGGGCTTCCTCCTGGAAACCTCCGAGGGTTTCCTCGTTGAAACCTCCTTTGGACAACAGAGGAATGAAGGAAGTCTTGGGGATGGTCCCAAAATCCAATGGAGAAGACGTGAGGTCAGCTCCGGCTCCCATCACATTTGGGAGCTATTCCAGGTTGGAATATCTCCAAACTGGAATCCATGGAAAGATTTTAGGGCACATGGATCAGTCCCATCATGTCCATGTTCTGCTGCGTCCAGTTGGGTTTCAAGGAAGAAATTTAATCTCCCACCTTTTCCAGAGGAAAGTTGGGCACGGAGTCCCACACAGGTAAATTCCGGCAGCCTCTGGATTTACAGCTAGTTGGTCTTTAATTGTTGCCCTACAGGATTTTAGTCCACTCCAATTCCATGGAAAAATGAGTTGGTTTAACTTCTGTAGAGGGAAAACAAGATTGGCTCTGTCCCAGACAAAAATATCTCTGTGATTATGGTTTATTGCCAGTGGGATCCTTGGGGTTAGAATTCTGCTGGAAATAAATTCAGTGGATCAATAGTGACCACTGAGTTTTAATTCAGAAATTCTCCAGTAAAGATTCCCAGGAAAAGCCATCATTAAAAATGCAATGAAAAAGGATGGAAACTAAAAATAAAATTGCATCTAGACCTAAAGATTGCACAGGGTGCATTTAATTTCAATACCGATCTACTTATCAATGCCAAAAATTACCGATGGATTAAAAAAAATATATTTTTATATTGGATTAAACCGACAGGTTGGAATTATTTGCTTTATAATTAGCTGGATTTAATTTAGATTTTATTGACCCCTCAGACAGGTCCCTGGAGGGGAGATGCCCTCATCAGGTGAGACCAGTCCCACCTAAATTCCAAGAGCTGTTCTTAAACCAGCCATGAACACGAGAATTCCAAGATGTCATATGAAAACAACGCTAATTTAAGGAAAATACCGTTCAGAACCAGAGAAATATTTCATTTTATTAGCATGGAATTGTCACATTTTGACACTGCCAGCAGAAAAATATTTATGAAAAGGGAAACATCTTGTTCCAATCAAGGGAAATGTTTCATTTCTGCTTTCTCTGTTTGACACATTAGAGCATGAAGTTACTGTTCCACACATGTGACACCTCATGTAAAATTAATAACAATGAAATTGCAAAGTCAGGGAGGGATTTAAAAAGCTTTATTTTGGGGGGATTTTTTTTTCAACTTAAAATTTGCTGAAGAACAAATACTTGGATTTTATTTCTGAAACCTCTCCTGGCTTTAAATCAAAATAGAGTTTGTGTTCCTCAGAGTTAATAACTGGACCGAAATCTGCAGTAAATTCATCTCTCTCCTACACATTTTTCTCCACTTATATTTTCAGGTTGTGATAACAAAATCACTGAATAATGGCAGTGGCTGTTATTTTAAATGGCTGTTATGAAACATAAAGAAAAAAAGCTCTTCTAAACAATTACTCATGGAAGAATACTGTAACAATTCATCTTAATCATAAAAATATTCAGTGGGCTGGCTTGGAAGGGATCTCCAAGATAATCCATTTCCATGGGCAGGGACACCTCCCACTGTCCCAGGCTGCTCCAAGCCCCGTCCAACCTGGCCTTGGACACTTCCAAGGACGCAGGGGCAGCCACAGCTTCTCTGGGAAACCTCTGCCAGAGCCTCCCCACCCTCCCAGGGAAGAATTTAATCCCAAAATCCCATCTAAATCTCCCCTCCTTCAGTTTAAGGCTGTTCCTCCTTGTCCTGTTTCTCCATGTCCCACCAGCATGGATGCCACTTTTCTGGAGAAGGCTCTGGCCTGGTTTTGCTGCAGTCAAGGGCAGGGTCTTCACAAATTATCTCTGAACACAGAAAATATTGGTTTGGAGCTCAACCCTGAGGAGTGCTGACCTCAGAAAAGCATTTGAGGTTTTCCAAGGGCACTTTTCCTTCTGACGCAGGAGGAAACACCACCTAGGAAACATTTTCCATTAAAAACCAGCAAGGTAGGGTGGGATAATCCATAGTGCTCCACCACAAATGTGAGAAACCCACAGGCACACAGTGTATTTGAAATGATTTATTGGTTCTCTCTATTATTCCTCTCTAATCCTCACCACCACCTCAACTGTCGTGAAAATTTAGGAATAAATAATTTTCTCCCGAGCATTTCTGCATCTTGCCATAATAATTTTCCCCTATGATTTCTCAACCAGCGCCTGCACCAGATAAAATCTTCTCCCATGTGTAATCCATCCTTAGGAACGAGTTTTTCCTCGAGCTTCAGACTTGCTTGCACATGTTCCAATGTTCCCTCGTTGCCACGTTCTCACTGCACTCCAAATCAGAGAGGGAGATTTCGTAACACCAGGAGCTCCAACAACTGCTGGAAGTCAGATTTGCGTTCTATCTTCATTTTTCCTAATGAAGATTGACTGGGAACTTGGAAAGAGAGAATTTTTTGGATTTGGTTTTGTTTGGGTATTTTTTTCCCTTCTGTCTGAAGCTCAAGAGTATTCAAACAACAGGAAAAACCACTCAGGAAATACTTTGAGATTTCCAGCAAAAGTCAAAGGAAACAAATGCATTTCTTTAAATTATTTCTGGGTCTTAGTATTGATGAAAATAATCTCTGATATTTTAGACTGGAAAAAAGAAATTAAAGTCTTCTCCCTTCAACATTCTCATCTGCATTTGTAGGAGCTCTTCCAGCAGAAAAATTCAAGGTGATACCTCTGATTCTTGTGAAATTAGGAGTCAATCACTTTAGCTCATCTTTATTTTGGATTTTAAAACCAAATTTTAAATCCGAATATAAATCAGGAGTCATCTTTATTTCATCTTTATTTTGATGAATTTCCCAGCATCAAATTCACTTCAGAATTTTGAATTTTTTCAGTGTCACAGCCTTTACCTGAGACTTTCCTCATTCATCCCACTCTATCCTCTTCCTAAAACTCCAATCTGGATCAACAGGTGTCCATAAACTCAATTTGAGTTAAAATATTTTATTTTTAATAATATTATTTGCTCAGCTGACAGTGAGCAACATCGAGCATTCCTTGAGGATTCCTTGCTACATTTTTATTCCGCTTTCCCTCCATGCCAGCAGTGATAGAAACCATCCCCACAGCCTTTTTCCATAACAGAGGGATGAGACTTGCTCCTGGAATCCTGGCTTCTTCCCTGGATCAGAAGGAGCTGGAAGAGCAGGTCCTGTGAGCTGGCGCTGAGCATTCCTTGGCAGTGCTCCCTGTGAGATTCCAGGGACTGCGGATATCGCGCGCTCACACGGATTCCTGCTGCCTCCCGTATGTCCACACACGCGGGCGGTTAAGCGGGACCACGTTCCCACCCTGGATCCACATCCCAGATCCGTCCGTGTTCCCACTGATGCCTTGTGAAGGCTGACCTAGAACAGAGACTGGACAGAGCTAAAGAATAAAGCAGGAATTTGTGGTCCCCACAAATCGGTCAGAGACTGAGAAAACCAACTTTCTCAGATTCTGCTTGTGAGACTCTGAACTCCTAGTCCAAACATGATAACTTCTAGTCTAAACACCTGCAGGTGCTGTTCTCTCCCTTTTTCTATCTCTTTGTGTTAAGATGTTAAGCTAAGTAACCAACCAAGTAGAATGTGTTGTTTAAGTGTCCAATCAGGTCTTTTTGTATTGGAACAGGATGTAAAAGAAGTAGCACTTGTAGTAAAAGTAGATTTTCTGCAAAACCGACTTTGGAGTCAGTGTCTCTTGTTATTATAATGGCAACAGGGATTTATTAAAAGGATTTCCTCCATGGATCCATCTTGGGCAGCACAAGAGCCCAGCCAGGCCTGCACCCAAGATGAACCAAAATGGTCCCAAAATGCAGCCCGGGCACGGGCTCTGTCACTGGGATCAGTTCTGCTCCATTTGCACCTTGGAGTTCATTGTCCAATTCCAGCTTTAGCTTCTGCACTCCCATCCTGCTTGTTTTTCTCTCTGCAGCCCACGTTGTTTGTGCTCTTGGGCTGAGATTTGGATCATTTGTCCTTGGTCCCCAGCTGGAGCAGGAATTGTTTTGTCTCCCTGCTCTGTGCAGAGAGCTCACCATGCCCTGATATGAAGCTCAGACCCACACACTAAAGCAGCACAGAATGTGAAAATATAAAAGCTAAACCTGAGGCATCATGGAAGCACCTCCCAGCCTATGGATAACCCTCAACACCCTCAGACAGGGCCATCCTGCTCTTCCCCATCCCTCCTTCCCATGGAAAGGAAGGCAGAAATCCAGTGCTGAAGGGGTATTTGAGAGGTGGGAGAAGGCACAAAGATTCTAGCTCCTGAACACAGGGTAATCCCACCACGCAGCAAATGGGAAAGAGTTGCAGAATCATGGGATCATTATGGATTAAAAAGGCCTCCAAGATCATCAAGTCCAGCCTTGGAACACTCCCATGTCTATTAAACCATGTTGGTTTAAACCATATTGTCTATTAAACCGTTTCTTTAATGCTTCCAGGGATGGTGACTCCACCTATTCCTGGGGTGCCTATTCCAGTTCTTAATCATTCTTTCAGCAAAGAAATTTTTCCTGACATCCAGCATGGCACAGCTTGAGGCCATCTCCCCTTGTCTTGTTGTTCCCTGGAGGAAGAGGCTGATCCCTGCCTTGCCACTGGCTCCTTTCAAGGAGTTGCGGAGAGAAATAAATCCTTCCCTGAACCTCCTTTTCTCCTCCTCGTGCTCCAGTCCCTTTTCCAGTTTCATTCCCTTCTCTGGACGTGCTCCGACCTCTCAGGGTCTTTCTTGTGAGGGACCCAAAACTGATCCCAGGATCTGAGGTGTGGCCTCACCATTGCCCAGCACAGGGGATGTGGCAAAGGCTTTGATTCCTGACAAAATAACTCCTGCACTGACCTTTTCCAAAGGGAATCCTCTGTGTGTGGATCAAAGTTAGACCAGGCACAAGTTTCTGCCTCAGGAACGCATGTTCAGCTCATGTTATTGTTTGCAGAAGAGGATACACAGCTCGTGGTAGGTGTTTGTTCCACGGACAAATTTTGGTAACCTTAAAATTCCTTTCAGATCTCAGTTCTGTATCTGCCCAGTAGGAACGGGGGTTTTTCTTTTACCACGGTTTAATCACTTTGCCACATTTGTTCCTCAAATGTGAGCGGAGTGCACTGGGGTTAAACCTTGCAGAGACTTCCATCTACTGCCCTTAAAAGACAAAATCTCCACATTCCCAGTGCTGGAAGCAGTGGGAGCTGATGGAGCTCAGTGGAAGCTCCAACATCAGCATCAACCATTAAAATGTGACCCAGTGACAGAAAACCCTCAGGACTTAGTTTGGTAGATGTGCAGCTGTTGGAATAAAAATTCCCAACAAATGCTTGTGTCCATCATATTCTATGGAGCACATAACTATAATAATAATTAATATTTATATGCTTATCTATGGAGCACATAACTATAATGACAATTCATATATATATACGCTTATATTTAAAATTCCTTTTTATTACGTTGTAACATTCAATTTACTGAGTAGCTCATCTATGTTCTATCTTTAATTTTGATTTTAGCTATACTTTCTTTTAATTGCTGTATGCTCATATGAATGATTTTGAATTATTAGATAGGTTCATCTAATACATTCTATTAAAATTTTTACACTCATGTCCACGCATTAGCAAAAGAAAATTTATTGTTGCTCTGGTTTGCAGAGTTGCATGTCTCACATTTTTGGCATTAGTTAACAAATTACTCAATGTGAGAGAAATAGCAACTCCTGTGCTGGGGCTTCCAGAATTACTCCAAGATTCCCAAAGAAACTCCTTTACACCCAACGGTGTTCCCAGGCTTCCCGCTGCCCTTTGGCTCCAGTGGCAGGATAATGCTCTTTTCCACCACCAGGTTATCTCAGCTGCCTGATAACAACCCAAACTATTTCAGCTTGTCTCAGAGCCAACCTTCCCTCCCTCTTTGTGCTGATAACTTAAATGATAACGGATATTTAACGACTAACGGCTCCCCAAAGGTGGAAGTGGAAAATGGAGCCCTTCAAGCAATGGCATCCAAGAGAGACCATATTTTACGACCAAAAAAATGCAGTTTATGGAGAGCCAAGGCAGATGTTAATTCAAAATGTAGTGCTCACCTGTGTTAGGATAGTGGAAATTTTTTGTCAGTAAGATCTCTGTAAATCCTTAATTAAGGAGTTAATTAAGAAATTAAGCCACACTTTGATTTTTAGAGCACTTTAATCTGTCAGCATCCCACTCTGACAGCCCAAAAAAGAGGAGAGGCTGTTGAGAGCTGATGGCTTTGTCCAACACCTTTCAACTCCCTGACTGGAGGTTGCAGTGAGGTGGGGATCGGCCTCTTCTCACAGGTAACAAGTGACAGGACAAGAGGAAACGGCCCCAAGTTGCACCGGGAGAGGTTTAGGTTGGATATCAGGAAAGATTTCCTCACAGAAAGGGTGGTCAAGCACTGGAACAGGCTGCCTGGGGAAGCGACGGAGTCAGCATCCCTGGAAGCGCTCTAAAACCACGTGGATGTGGCACATGTGAGGATGTGGTTTAGTGCTGAATGTGATGGTGGTGGTGCCAGGCTGACGGTTGGATTTGATGGTCCTGGAGGCCTTTTCCAACCTTAATGATTCCATGATTCTGTGATTCCGGTGCGTTCCCAGATCTTATCTGGGAAGGCGTTTATTGCTTCCCTGTTTGTTCTTCCCAGAGCTCTGCAGCATCACCTCCTTCCCACAGGTAAGGTTTATAACCCCAATAAACAACGGTCTTCCCTCGCTTTCCAGACCACAAAATAACTGTTTCTCATTATTCCAACCTTTCCCAAGTAATGACGCCAGCTAAAATCCTGCCATTCCCACCAGCATCCTGCCTCATCTCCAATGGCTCCTACTCTGGCAATTTTTCACAATTTCCCTATTCAAACATCACTCCATTAATAAATTCTCTTTGCTTTCTGGAAGCCTCTCCTCGAGAGTCTGCAGGCTGTTTCCAGGTTCCCCGTGCTGTGCTTTGGGAGCCAAGCCATTCGTCTTGACATGACTCAGAGGCGGCTTTCCTCAGCCAATTAATCATGGAGTTGGGTTTCTCCCATGGTGCCTCCACTGGCTCATCCATGTCTTCGTGGTAATGAAGGGCCTGGGAGTGAGTGCAGCATTCCAGGGGTGAGTGCACACTCCCAAGAGTGAGTGCAACATCCTGGGAGTGAGTGCAGCATCCAGGGAATGAGTGCAGCATCCCAGGGGTGACTGCAGCATCCCGGGGTGAGTGCAGCATCCCGGGGTGAGTGCAGCATCCCAGGAGTGAGTGCAGCATCCAGGGGTGACTGCAGCATCCTGGGAATGAGTGCACACTTCCAGGAGTGAGTGCAGCACCCCAGGGTGAGTGCAGCATCCCAGGAGTGAGTGCACACTCCCAGGAGTGAGTGCAGCATCCCGGGAGTGAGTGCAGCATTCAGGGGTGAGTGCACACTTCCAGGAGTGAGTGCAGCATCCCAGGGGTGACTGCAGCATCCCGGGAGTGAGAGCAGTATCCCAGGGGTGAGTGCAGAATCCCAGGAGTGAGTGCCCACTCCCAGGAGTGAGTGCAGCACCCCAGGGTGAGTGCAGCATCCCAGGAGTGAGTGCACACTCCCAGGAGTGAGTGCAGCATCCCGGGAGTGAGTGCAGCATTCAGGGGTGAGTGCACACTTCCAGGAGTGAGTGCACACTCCCAGGGGTGAGTGCAGAATCCCAGGAGTGCAGCATCCCGGGAGTGAGTGCAGCATTTCAGGGGTGAGTGCAGACTCCCAGGGATGAATGCAGTATCCCAGGGGTGAGTGCACACTCCCAGGGTGAGTGCAGCATCCCGGGAGTGAGTGCAGAATCCCAGGAGTGAGTGCACACTCCCAGGAGTGAGTGCAGCATCCAGGGGTGACTGCAGCCTGCCAGGGGTGAGTGCAGCATCCCAGGGGTGAGTGCAGCATCCCAGGAGTGAGTGCAGCATCCCAGGGGTGAGTGCAGACTCCCAGGAGTGAGTGCAGCATCCCAGGGTGAGTGCAGACTCCCAGGTGTGCTCTCTCCAGCCCACCAAGGGGCTGGAGCTCCTTTTCCTGCTCCCTTGCATCATTGCAAGCATGTCCAGCCCAGCTGTTCAGTGGTGGCTCAGCAGTGCCCTGGAATTCCCCAGCTCTGCTCTCTGTCTATCCTCACCCCCAATCCCTTTCTCAGAATAACTTCCTTACCTGCTGATGGGGAGTTAGTTTCACACTTCCATGCCCAAAGGAGAAGAATAATCTGCTTTTCCCAACTCTCTCCCCTCTGTGTCCATCTTTTCTTCCCTGCTCTGTTCCATCTCTCACCTTTCCCAGTTTTTGCTAATCCTGCTCTCTCTTCCCCTGATCCTGGTAACCTCATCCCAGACCACATCAGAAAATTTACTCTCTTTAATACCTCCACACACCTTCTTTGCACCACCTGTGAGGAAGCAGAGGGAAGGTTTCAACAAAGAGGTTTTTACAAAGCTTTTTCCAACCTTTAATCCCAAATCTGACCTGCCCCAGTGATTCCCCCCCAACAGGAATTTTGGCAGCAGGTTCTCCCTGAACCGGTCTGGGGCAGAATTGCCCTGCTGAAGAATCTCTGCCTCTTTCTGTTTGGAGATTTTTCCCTATGTGCCAGGAGCATCAAGATCCCATCTCAAGGCTACACTAAATTAGAATCCCTGAGTTCCAGGGTGGATTGGATTGGATTGGATTGGATTGGATTGGATTGGATTGGANTTGTCTCCCTGCTCTGTGCAGAGAGCTCACCATGCCCTGATATGAAGCTCAGACCCACGCACTAAAGCAGCTCAGAATGTGAAAATATAAAAGCTCAAACCTGAGGCATCACGGAAGCACCTGTAAGGAGTGGGGTGTGTGGGGTGACAGCACACGGGGCACGGACAATGGCGAGGACAGCCTGGGAAAGGCGACAGAACAAACCCAGGAGGAGAATGTGCCCTCAGCAGCTTTTCCCCTCCATAAAATTGACCAGTAAAACATCACACCTGTCTTCAAAACTGCAGACTGCTTTTTTTTGTTGTTGGGGTTTTTTTTCTCCTTTAGAGTTTTTATTTCTTTTCCTTCCACCCCATGAATTTTGAAGAAACGAAATCCTTAACAGACATCCAAGTGCCTGGGGAGCATTAAACCACCTATAATCACTTCTCACAGGTCATGGCATGTAAATCAGCTGATAATTTTCTGTCCTTCCCCTTGGACATCTTCCCCTGATCCAGACTTTTAGCTGCCTTTAACGGGAGTGTTTATGGAGGATAACACCATTCCGAGCACTTCCTGCATCCATGTGTTCCTCATTGGAATATCCCATACAAACATTGCTCCTCGTGGCATTCCCAAATAAAAACCTCATGGACTCTGANGCAACCACCCCAGGGACACACAGAGTACTAAATTGTAATTCATTATCTGAGGAACTGCAGAGAAATCACCCCAAATTCTGCCCTGATTTCCTTTATCTGTTCATTCCAGCTGGGAAGCAGCTCTGGATGATGCCTTGGGAAGGCTGGCCTACAACAGAGGCTGGACAGAGCTAAAGAATAAAGCAGGGATTTGTTAAAAGCATTTCCTCCATGGATCCACCTTGGGCAGCACAAGAGCCCAGCCAGGGCTGCACCCAAGATGAACCAAAATGGTCCCAAAATGCAGCCCGGGCACGGGCTCTGTCACTGGGATCAGTTCTGCTCCATTTGCACCTTGGAGTTCGTTGTCCAATTCCAGCTTTAGCTTCTGCACTCCCATCCTGCTTGTTTTTCTCTCTGCAGCCCACGTTGTTTGTGCTCTTGGGCTGAGATTTGGATCATTTGTCCTTGGTCCCCAGCTGGAGCAGGAATTGTTTTGTCTCCCTGCTCTGTGCAGAGAGCTCACCATGCCCTGATATGAAGCTCAGACCCACGCACTAAAGCAGCTCAGAATGTGAAAATATAAAAGCTCAAACCTGAGGCATCACGGAAGCACCTGTAAGGAGTGGGGTGTGTGGGGTGACAGCACACGGGGCACGGACAATGGCGAGGACAGCCTGGGAAAGGCGACAGAACAAACCCAGGAGGAGAATGTGCCCTCAGCAGCTTTTCCCCTCCATAAAATTGACCAGTAAAACATCACACCTGTCTTCAAAACTGCAGACTGCTTTTTTTTGTTGTTGGGGTTTTTTTTCTCCTTTAGAGTTTTTATTTCTTTTCCTTCCACCCCATGAATTTTGAAGAAACGAAATCCTTAACAGACATCCAAGTGCCTGGGGAGCGTTAAACCACCTATAATCACTTCTCACAGGTCATGGCATGTAAATCAGCTGATAATTTTCTGTCCTTCCCCTTGGACATCTTCCCCTGATCCAGACTTTTAGCTGCCTTTAACGGGAGTGTTTATGGAGGATAACACCATTCCGAGCACTTCCTGCATCCATGTGTTCCTCATTGGAATATCCCATACAAACATTGCTCCTCGTGGCATTCCCAAATAAAAACCTCATGGACTCTGAAATGCTGCACAAAGTTCTACCCTTGTGGTATTTCAGAGAGAAAATTGACTTTTTTTTTTCTTTTTTTTTTGTTTTGGCACAAATACAAATTTCTGCTCTGGGTTTTATTACCTGAGCCCCTTAAGAAAAATCAGAATTGCCCAGAATTGCCTCTGCCTGGTCGTGATGTATCAAATCTGGGCTGATTTAGAGCTCAGGTTTGATGCCTGCTCAGTGATTTTCCCTCTGACTTCACTCCACTTCCCTCTTTCCCTTCCAGATGACACTGGCTGGGTGTTTATCAATAAAATCGAAATAAATGGGGAATCAAACTAACTTTCATCTCCAGAAACAGCATCCAGGCCCCCACCACTTCCAGGCAGCTTTGTCCCTTCAAATCCAGTGGGAGCAAAAGAGCCTCAAAGCAGGAGAAAAGCGAATTTCTTCCCTCTGTGCATCACAATATCCTGGTTATCCTGATAGAAAACAAAATAATTCCAAGCATTTGAAATAAAATATTCTTTTGGAATTTTAAAAATACTCATATTTTATTAGCTATAGTTAATAAATACCATTAAATAATTAGTACTGGGGCAAGAAAAGGCTTAATTATATTTTTTCAATTCATCTTTTAGTACTGGTACATTTTCTTCTCTTTTACCTAAGAATACTCTCTATTTGCAGTGAATTTAATTTAGCTGATTGATAATAAAGGAATTTTTTTTTGTTTCATTTTTGTTTGGGTTTTTTGTTTGGTTTTTTGCATTATTTATTCTGAGTGTTCCCTTAAAATGCAAATTTTAAAAAATCTTTTTGTTAAAGTTTTTTTTTTTTTGTCTGGATGTTCAGCCAAATCCCTTTTGTAAAATGACACACATTAGAAATAAGGTGATTTTTAGAAAATAGGTGGAATTCATTACAGTTTTGTGTCTCATGAGCACCAAAATGTCCCTTATTCAAATGAAAATTTGAGACAAATCCTTCATTGTCTCAAATTTCTGTGCCACAGGTGAGTGGGAGAAGGAAAGAGCCAACCTATAAATCAAGAAGATTTTCCTTTCAGAACCAGCAGAAATGAGATCATTTTTGTCTGTCCACTGCCATGCAATTCGAACTTTTTGTCCATAACCACAAAAAACCGGCAAAATATTTGGTTAAATCATAATCTAAAATTTAGGAAGTTGTACGAGTCCAGCAAGTGGAATTAGAAGGAGGAAAAATAATTCCAAACTCATGGCACGTTCCCTGCAGGTGTCTTCTCTACCAGGGGTGGACTCTTCTTTCCATTGGGTCTCATATTTAATACAGAAAGAATTTTAATGCATGAAGATCTGAACTCATCTTCAAATATTTATGGAAAATCCATGCTGGAAAAGCTGCATGGAGTCCCTGATTGGGGAATTAGTGTTTTGGGCAAGACAAGACTGAAGTGAAAGCGAAGCAGAGAAAATAAAAAGGGTGTGAAGTTCAGGGGTCTGCGATGAACTGACCCTTGGAGATTTCTCTCCAGCCCTTCCTCGCTGTTTCCTTTGGGATAACCTCACCTGTTGAGTCTTATCTTCTTTTTGCCAGGGTCAGGATTAAATCCGTGAGACGGAATTTCGTGTTGGGACTCAGATGTCTGTCAGTTCTTATCCATGTCACATCTCACAAACCCTGAGCTNGGGAGAGCTGAGACCCCAACCCAACACTCACCCTGCTTTCCTGGAAAGTTCTAGGATTTGGAGTATTGCTTATTTAGACTTTTATTTTTAAATTTACTATTCAACTGTGTGAGCACAGGGAAAGAATAAGACCTCCTCATAACAATTTTTTTGCAGCTGCCGGGACCTCAATGCTGTCTCTTATCACCCCCTCCTTTTCTCTCGGATTTTAGGAGCCTTTCAGGCTGCAGGGAAGCTTTTTGTGGCTTGTGATAGGTGCAGGCCATTCTATGGATTTTCTCCTGGTCTGTTTGGAAGTTTGAGATGGCAGGAGACTGGACTCAGAGGACCTCAAGGACTCCTACTTTTCCTGTGCTCTGAATTTGATTCCTGTCCAGGACATCCAAAAGGGAGAATCTGCTCATTCTCTATTTTTGGAATTAAGGTCTATTTACAGTTGCTCTGGAGTCTTGAGTCAGTCCAGAGTGTTTTAGCAGATGCTTTCTGAGGTCTTTGAACTCTTGCAAGCCATGAGGGAAGGAAAAAAAGCAGAAGATTTCTGTGTTTAAGGCCAAGGGCTTTTCGGATTATTTAAAATCACCTCCAATGTAAACCAGCGGCATGATTTCCATCCAGTTCCTTCTGTCCTGAGCTCAGCTGCTGGTTTCAGAGATGCCAAGCACTTGGAGATGATGACAGGTGGGGGAAAGAGCTGCAGATGGATAAAACATCGCTGGTAGCACCCGGATGCTGCCTATGGAACAGGACAAGCAATGCTGTAATGGAAGAGTGGCCGCTGTTCCCTGGCTCCAGAGCCTTGGTGGTCCTTCCAGCAGCTCCCTGGAGGATTTGTCTGGCATTTCCACCCTCAGGCTTGGCAACGAGAGTCCTTGGTGGCCTTGGAGAAACATGGAAAGGTTTCAGATTGCTGTTGGCCACAGAAGATTGGGAATCACCGAGTTTGCCCAAGAATCAGCTCCGCAGAAGCATCGCGTTCCCCAAGGGACACTGATGACAGCACAGCTGAAGTGGAGCTTGGCCTTTCCCAGCTTGCCTGTGGTCAACCACACAATTTGTTTGTTATGCTGAGCCTGAGGATGTTCCCAGTTGGAGCCAGCAGCAGCTTTGGCCTGAGGGCTGACATCAGCCATGATCTGGGGACACCAAGAGAGACGTGACCCTCGTTCCGATGGCAGCACTGGGAGCTCCTCTGTGCTTTGGTCCAAGCTGGGCTGAGGGCTGGCTGCGCTGGGGACATCCCTCCACCCCTCCCTCCTCTGCATTCTGACTCCCAGAGGACTTCCCACAAGATTCCCTGTCCCTCCCTGAGCAGGAGATCTTGGAAGTGACCACTGATCCTTATTTTTCCCTGCTGAGACAAGTGTTCAGCTGTGTGCAAACCCCTCCTTCGCGCCTGTCCAGTGAAGAACGTGGAGAGTTTTAAACACCCCCTGGAAATTCTCCCAGGACAATTCCTGGTTCAGCGGAACACGTGTTCACTGCTCTTTGGAAACCCGAACTCCCTGCAGGGAGTCAGCTGGATGGACCAAGGTGGGACACAACAACCTTAGGGAATGCCCAAAGGTCAAAACCCTGTTATCAGCCAAGCTTGAGGGGAATCCAAGGAATGGTGGTGATGCTGGGTGGAAGTGACACACTTGGACCCCCACGCTGTCACTGGAGAGCAATAAACTTCTCAGGCCCAGAGAAGTTCTGTCTGACCTGTTTCCCCAGGTGTTTCAGGAAGAGGTGATGATGTCACCGAGGGGGCTCCCAACACCTCCGCTCCAAAAGCGATTCCACAACATCTGCAGTGACTTGAAAGGAGCTCCTGTGCTGGTGTTCGTCTGGAGGACATTCAGCAGTGCATGACCCAAGATTTCCCTCTTCGCATGAGTTCAGTTGCTCCTCTGCTACTGGAGGTTTTTCAGTGGGGCTGCTCAACAAAGTAGGAGCTGTTTGATGAATGAAGCTGTGCAGCCACGGCTCCGCTGGTCCATCTCAGCAGATTTAAGTTGAGCTGTTGAAAAGTGAGCAAGTCCTTGTGGCGTAAACATGGGAACAGAGCAGTAAATGACACGGCCACCCACTTCTTGGTCTGTTTTCACTGCCAAAGCAGTAAAAAAGGGACCTTAGAGCGAGTGTGAATCCAGCTCTTGGAATATTTTTCCATTTGCTCGTATTTACGTTAATGAACACTGACACTCCAGACTCACATTCCCAGCTCAGTACTTCACCAGACTGACCAGCAACAAAACCAAGGAGATGAGACTAAACAGATGATTTGATGAAGGTTTTATTATGATGATGATTATTATTATTATTTTATTCCTCTAGGCTGTGGAAGGAAAAGATAGTGGGCACACGTCTGGTTTCAAAAAGATAACAGCTCAGTTTAGAGACAGGTTTAAGGGCAGGAAAATGAAGACATTCAAGGAAAATTGTTGTCTGCACACTCATTTAATAGGATTAGTTGGCAATGTTTTCCAGTGGGTAAAATGTTCCTCTGAGAAAGGTCAGCCTGCCTGGACGAAGCTGACAGCAGATTGCTTTACCTTCCGTTCAACCAGGAATAAAAAGATGCTGGAAAAGCCTCTTTGCTCATGGAGGCAGCTTTTTATGCGTCCTTTGCAGCAATGCAGATGGACACAAGGTGGACAAGAAATGAAAAGCAACTCCTTTGGTCCATGTGTGGGTCCATTGCATCCCCTGTGCCTCCCACTGCATGCTAAAACCATGGCACCAGTGTCGGGGAAGGCTGTGGATTGCATTTCCATACATTATACATAAATAGGAATGTATCCATGGGCTGAACGACCTGGGAATGTGCACTTCTAGTCCAGACAGCCAACTGTATCCAGGGATGCAGCAAAAGAAATGTGGCCAGCAGGGCGAGTGGGGGGATTCTCGCACTCCACTCCGTTCTTGTGCTGCATCCTGCTCTGGAGTCTCCAGAAGGTTGTGGAGCTCCTGGAGCAAGTCCAGAGGATGTCATGGAGATGTTCCAAGGGCTGGAGCCCCTCTGCTCTGCAGCCAGGCTGGGAGAGCTGGGAATGTTCCTCTGGAGAGGAGAAGGCTCCAGGAGAGCTCAGAGCCCTGCCAGGGCCTGAAGGGGCTCCAGGAGAGCTGGAGAGGGACTGGGGACAAGGCATGGAGGGACAGGACACAGGGAATGGCTTTAAAGTAACGAGGTCAGGTTGGATACCGGAAAAGTTCTTCCCTGTGAGGGTGGGGAGGCCCTGACATGGGGTGCCCAGAGAAGCTGTGGCTGGTCCTGGATCCATGGAAGTGTTCAAGACCAGGATGGACACTGGGGCTTGGAGCAGCCTGGCATGGTGGAAGGTCCCCCTGCTCCTGGCAGGGGTGGAATGGGATCATCTTTAAAGTTTCTTTCCAACTCTAACCTTTCTAAAGTTCTCTGATGACCAGACCGATTCCACATGTCCAAAATACGGGATATCCCATGTATGCTCTGACATCCCACGTGTGCTCTGAGACACCAGGAGCTCTGCTGGCTTAGCCTAGGTAAATACAAGCTTCATCTGCCAAATTACCTAAGATTGGCTTAGTTAAATCAGAACTAATTCCTTTACACTCAGCACCTTGCTCTGATGAAGGACCTCGCTCTGATGAAGGGTGAAGACAATGACCAGGTCCTAACACCTCTATTCTCCAGGGTTTCTCATGCTCCCAGTGCCACCCTGTAAGAAATGCAGCCGTAGGACTCAGTTCAATTCACTCCTGATGTTTAGAGATTGGATGTGGAAGCCTTTTTCCACCTTAGGATATCAAAGTGTTTCACAGAGCAGCTCAGGATTGTTTTGCTGCTTGGCTGACTCACCAGCTGTCAGGGTTTCCAGTGCAGATGCCACCATGAGAGGTGACCCTCACAGAGTGACAGCAGAATCCTGCCATCCCTCATGCCACGCTCCCACCTCCACCACCCAGGCTTTTCCCTCTCCATCCATCACCCTGATGCTCCTAGGAAGGAGATTAATCATTTTGTGCTTGGTTTTTCCAGCGGGGGTGAGTCAAGCAGAGGCGACTGAAGTGACTTGGACAGGTCCTTAGGACAGTGCCAGGAGGAGCAAGCAGCTTTCCCAGGGAAGAGGCAGGAGTGAGGCACCAACTCGTGCAAAGCAGGGATTCACTCAGGCCAGTGAGGCAATGGAAAATTTCCTGCCGTTGCAGAAAGGAGGGAAGGTCAGAAACATTTTATTTATTGGGGCAAAAAATTCCATCAAACATTCCCTCTAGCTCCATCCTAGCACTTAAAAAATACCAACCAGGATATTTGGTGATTAACGTGATAAGATTATTGATCCACTGCCTGCTAAAAATAATAAATACTGGTTTTACAGCACAATTATCCTGACCCTTGACCCTGCACTAACCTTTCCCTGTTCCATGAGGGATAATTATCCCCTTTCCTCTCCTCAAGGAACTACTGACCTTATGGCCTCTTCCTTGCTAACACATCCTCTCTAACACATCTTCCTGCTCCTCAATATCCCCTCTGCAGGCAATTAACATCATTAAGTTACTCTCAGAACAATTTTTTCCTCATAAGTTCTTAGTTTGCTACAGGTCCCAGACCTGCAGAAGGATTTCCCTGTCTCCCAACTTTCCTGTTCTCCTAATCTGTCACCAAATTAATAAAAGATTATTAAAAGTCTTTATCCATACAATTCTTTCCTAGCTAAACCAGGGAATTTCCATCTGAAATGGGATGGATTTTAAGCCCTGCTTAAATCTGTACCCACTGTCTGCTGAAGGAAATAAATTATGGTGGTCTTGCTTCACTGGATGCTCTGCAGTAAAGAAATCATTTCCTCTATCAGTTCCATGGTGAGGCACAAAGAATCCTTGACTTTTTTTTTTTTGGCTGTTAATTGTTTCCAGAGCAAGACACATCTTTGGAACAGGCTGTGGAATTATCCAGCAAGGTACAGCAGTGTAGGCAAAGGACATTCCCAAATGTTTCCTGAGGACACCAGTTCTTGGCGTGGCTTCTCCAAGTCATGGTCCTACATCCAACAGAGCAACTTCAACCAGCTGGGTAAGACAGGGAATGGCTTTGAAAGACAGGGAGAGGCTTTGAAATACAGGGAAAGGCTTCTCTCTTGGAAACAGGGAAGGTCCTGATGACTGACAGCTGATAATTGGGTTTTAGATGATCAAATTTCATGTTCTAGCTGGGTCAGAACCAGTGCAGAGCAGTTTTCCTGCGTCTGGGTGCAGTGAGAGAGAAGCTCTGCTCTGATCCTGATGCCTTGTGCAGGCTAGCCTGGAACAGAGGCTGGACAGAGCTAAAGAATAAAGCAGGGATTTATTAAAAGCATTTCCTCCATGGATCCACCTTGGGCAGCACAAGAGCCCAGCCAGGCCTGCACCCAAGATGAACCAAAATGGTCCCAAAATGCAGCCCGGGCACGGGCTCTGTCACTGGGATCAGTTCTGCTCCATTTGCACCTTGGAGTTCATTGCCCAATTCCAGCTTTAGCTTCTGCACTCCCATCCTGCTTGTTTTTCTCTCTGCAGCCCACGCTGTTTGTGCTCTTGGGCTGAGATTTGGATCATTTGTCCTTGGTCCCCAGCTGGAGCAGGAATTGTTTTGTCTCCCTGCTCTGTGCAGAGAGCTCACCATGCCCTGATGTGAAGCTCAGACCCACACACTAAAGCAGAATGTGAAAATATAAAAGCCAAAACCTGAGGCATCAATCAGTGTGTGCAGCTGGCAGCTCTCTTGGAATGTGTCCAAGGATGAGATTCCAAGATTTCTCTGCCCAAAATGAGGTGTCCAGCACTTGTGTGCCTGCTGTCCTTAAGGCAGGAGTGCTGATTTCTGATATCACCCTACACGAATGGTGCAGGCAGGTCAGCCTGGAGGGGCTGTGTGGGATTTGTAATTCCAGCTTCCATTGCACTTGGTGCAGCAAATCCACACCCTCACTGTCAGGATAATAAAATTCCTTTGTGATTTCCAGAGGTGGCACCGCAGGTCAGAACATGAGATAGGACACAGGAAATGGCTTCAAAATGTGCCAGATGAGGAAATAGGCCACTGCAAGTGTGGTCAAGCTTTGGAAGAGGCTCTGCAGAGAAGCGATGGAGCAATTTCCCTGGAAGTGTTCAAAAAACGAGTGGATGTGGCATTTCACGATAAGGTTTGGTGGGATCGAGTTGAAGGTTGGACTTGATGGCCTTGGAGGTATTTTCCACCCTAAATTATTTTATGATTCCATGAGTTTTGGACCACAAAGTGTTTGCAGGCCTCCAGGAAACCAGACAAGTGTTTGTCAGGCTGGGTCTCCCCTCTGGAGCTGGAATTTGAAGGATTTTAGGACCTCTGTTCCCACCTGTGTTTCACAGTGGACCAAAGTAGTCCTGCAGGATGTCCAAGTTCAGCCCATTTCATCCAGTTTTTAATCCATTAGGATTAAATCAAATTTACTCCTTTGCCTTCTCCACTCCACAGTTACCTTCAGGGAGAAAACGTGGCGTTTAATGGCATGGAGAAATAAATTGATCTCTCTGAAAGACAAAATTCCCCAGCCTGCTTCAAGTAAGAAATTCAGCTCTAATCTTGGAATTTTAAACGTTGATGAAAAGACAAAACTTCCACTCTGCCTTTTCTCCAAAATAAAACCAACTCACCCTCACAATTTCTGAAGAATGTTTGTACTATCTGCTTTTAAAAATTTAGTGAAGGAGACTCCAAGCTTGTTCTCATAAATCAGCTGCAAAAAAGAAAATATATTTTAAAAGTAAAAAAAAAAAATCTTTTCTTGGAGATGTTTTGTTTGAGGGTTTGGTTATTTATTTTTTGTTTGTTTGTTCTTTCGTCCTCTGTGTTGAAATTTTTACCTCAAATCTCCTGCATCTTCCTTATTTTAATTTAATGTCATCACTTTTCACCCTAGCTGTGATAGAAACAAAGAGATATTCCCTTTCTTTCTGGATGGATACTTCCAGTCTCAAATTAATACACTGGATTCAGGAAATGCAAAAAATAATAATTCAGGAATATTATAGGAGAAGCAATTCTGCAGGATTTGTAAAGATTTCCCAACTGGTAGAAATTTTCCCTACAGGTGTTTCACACCCATTTATATCAAATATAATCAGAGGAACGAACAACCTTTGCTTTTTGTCACATCAGCATCACAGGGTAACACTTCTTTGGCAAAAAAAATTCTTCTTAGAGAAAAAAATATCAGATTCAGCAACACTGAAATAAATTATGAGTTTCTTGTTTTCAGCAAAAAAACCATTAAAGAGTGTGAGTAGTTGAAAAGGAAACCCAGGTTACCCTGGCCCTGACAGTTTTAACTTAAACTCCTGAGAAATTTGGGGTCATTTTCAAAATCAGTTTTTAATTTGGGGTTTGGGCTTGAAGAAGGATTAATTTTAAAATATAGAAACCCAAACACTGAAGTAAAATTCATCATTTCTCTGCAAGAGAAGAGACCCTGAACTCACTTTCATCTCTCTTTTTCCAAATTATCAATAAATTAAAGGAGAAACTCGAGACTCTGAAACTCTTGGCCCTCTTTTAATTATTATTTTTATATAATTCACACTCTAGAAGCCGTGGGCTGCTCTTTTTCAAGGAAGACAAGTGTGGATGAGGGAAGAAATGCAGTGGTCCCAGTGCCAACCACGGCTGGCACCTTCTCCCTGATGGCAGAGGAAAGCACTGTGCACTCCCAGGTATTTGGGTGGCTGTGAGGAATTCCAGGAGGAAATTAAAAGGAAAAAAAAGGAAGGAGATCTGGGAAAGCCCCGTGCTCTGTATCAAAAGCAACACTCGTGTTTTATGTCTAAAGACATAAATTTTTTATTATTATAACCAGTCCTCGTTAAATCAGTCAACAAGCTTAGAGAACAAGGAAATTAATTACAGCCTCTACCAACGTTTAAAGCAAAAGTCTGGAAAATTCATGGAGTGGTTTGGGGCTCCTTTCTTCCTTCTGCTCCACTGTTGAATCCACAGGGGATTCCCAAATTCTGCTCTGGGCTGTGAGAAGCAAAGTGGGAAAGCAGGAGTTCCAGCAGGGAGAGGAGGAGCTGGTCACAAAGATGAGTTTTAGCAGGGTGCAGTCTTTCCATTTTCCTGGGATTTAGGATCTCCCAGATTTTCAGCAGTGACCCACTAGATCAGACCTAAACCCAGACTGCCACAGGTGGTAAAACTGAAAAAAACTGGAAGATGATGAAGCCAATGTCTCGTTCAGCTGTGGCTCTTTTCTCCACGTTGGTTTTGTGCGTCCTCAATCCCATCTTTTCCTGCTGCCATGAAAACTGGGACAAGGCCTGACACGTTTGGTTCATTGAGTCATTTTGGCCAAGAAGGGTGGGTTCCATCTACAGGAAGGTCCTGTTGGCACAGCTGGGAAGTGACATCTCCCACATGCTCATTCCCTCCTGAGCACAAATCCATAGCTCTCTGCTGCTTCACAGCTCCAGATGCCAAAGGATCCACAGAATCCTGGAATGTTTTGGTCTGGAAGGGACTTTAAACATCATCCAGTTCCATTGGAAGGGAACCTTCCTCTATGCCAGGTTTCACCTTTTCTCCAGTGAAGCTTAGGGATTTATTATCTTGTGGTCACTGCTTTGCTCTTCCTCTTCCTATTCCAGATATTCCCAGATATCCTCATCTTTTATACTTCAGTGTCCATGTTGTTCACATTACATTTTCCCCACTTTTCTCCTGTTTTTGTCCAGTTCTTATCAAGCACAGTCCCAATCAGGAAAGGAACTATCAGAGGGGAGGATTTCCTTTACGAGGAATCACTCCTGTAAAATCTGCAGGTTTGGGAGGCGCAGGGGAGCTGTAGTTCCTCATTTGGGATTTGGACAAGAACTGTGCACGGTTCTGATGACCTAAATCCCTCCCAGCTCAGGGCTGGTGTTCTCCAGTTCCGAAGACGCTGAGGAACCAAATGAGACCTAAAAAGCAAAGGAAGTGAAAATAAACCTTGCGAAATACAAACCCTACAAAACAAGGAGAAAATCCTGCTTGGCAGGTGGGAAAGGAGAAACAGAACAGGGAAAGGAAGAAGGGAGAGGTCTCCTTTCCCTCCATCTGCTCTGTCTTTCATTACACAACTTGATTTGATTTATGGCTCCGTGAGGCACTAATTCCGCAGTGTTGACACCTGAGAAACTCTGGGAAGAACCACTTCCACCGGAGACAAATGGATTCAGTTTTGTCTGGCACAGCTGAGGAACATTCCCAGGGCAGGGTGGCTGCTTGGGAGCCACAGTCTTTGGGGCTCAAATCCCAGCTGTGGGCTCGGATCCACATTTCCACCACACCTCCAGGTGGCCACATTTTATTATTCTCCTTCTGGTGAGTTAAACTTTCAGATGAAGACATCTGGATTTGGCTGTCCAGGTGAGCAGCAGCCTCTGAGCTCTCTGTGGACATGGTGAGGATCCAAGGCTTGATTCCACTGCCACATGGAGTCATTCAGTGCTGTTTGGGATATTGGGAACATCTGCACAGGCTGGGAGATGTGACCAAGGACCGACAGGACACTCGTGTTCTTCTGCAGCACCAGCTGGGGGCAAGTTACTCCAGGGCATCTCGGATGGTTCTCAATGCCTGTATTTCGTGGAATCTGGAATATTCTCATTTGGAAGGGGCCTAAAATGATCATGGGCTTCAACTCCTGGCCCTGCACAGCCNCCTTGGATGGTTCTCCCCAGCGAACCCACCCTATGCCTGGGATCATTGTCTAAATGCTCCCGCAGCTCTGACAGAAAATAAATAAAAACCATTGCCAGGAGCTCAAATCTCTTTAAAAAGTTCTAAAATTCCTGGAAGATTTATCTATGAGTATCTCAACACAATTTTCTAAGAGCAGATGTAATAATGGTTCATTGAATGCAGTGACTTGGACATGTGACTATCACAAAACCTCTTCTGTGTTTCAGGCCACACCACGCACTCCCAACCTGAGCTGTGCTGTCAAAATCTGTTCTTTCCTCAAAGTACTTCACCTAAACCCCAAAATAATCATTATATCAATACTGGTGCTCCATGCTGTGCTGTCTCCTTCGGTCACTTGTTTAACTCCTTTAATTGGTTTAGGGGACAGAGGTCTTGGTGACATCAGAGGCAAAAATAATCTTGTCTCATCACCACATGGAGTTTGCCAGTCCTGTGGGATGCTGTGAATCCTTTGAATTGCCACAGAATGGTGATGAACTGGCCGGGAAACGTGGATGTGAGCTGAGGAGCCGATGTTTAGGGAAAACTGATGCTGAAGACTTGGGTGGAATCAGGTTACAACAGCAGCGTCAGCCACAGGCACTCCTGGAGACTCCGTGCAGGGAATTTGGCAGAATTTTGTCCTTTGGAGGGATATTGGGATGACCTGAGCTGCTGGAAGTGGCAGCACCTTTATTTAAGGACAAGAACTCCTTCCTTTGAGAGGAATGCCCGAAGCCTGAGCACACCCTGCTCTCCTGGAGCTGCTCCCATGGTCCTGTGTCACATCTGCCAGCCCTGTGCAGATGTTCCAGACACCCAGAAGGATCTCAAAAGGCTCTGGAGACCTGAGATTTGGCAATGCATCCAACCTTAAGTTTCTAATTAAAGTGTCTGGGTTTGGTTTTTTGCACAGCAGAGAGAAGCCATCCATCACTGCTGTCTGAGGCACTCTGAGTGGATCAGCCCCTGGAGGTCCCAGTTTCTCTCCCAGTCTGCGAGCAGGTAATGAGGACACGATCCAGTTCCCTAAACACAGACATCCCGTGCCATGCAGGATGTCTGGGAATTCACACATGGCTGGCAGGTCCAACTCAGGCCCCTCAGGAAGTCAAAATCCTTCTGCAACAGCAGGTGGAGACCAGATGAGCTTGGAAGGACCGAAGCACCTAAAGCTGAGACACTAATTTAGGGAAATGCAGGATTTTTGAACCCGCCCTGGTGAGGCTGAGCAGTTTTCCAGATCCTGAACCCCCTTCCTGAGTAGATAAATGCCGCAACCTTCCCTGAAAGTGTCTCTGGATGAGGAACATTTGGGCAGACACACCACACACACACAACCAAGCACTCAAGCACGCCACAGAGAGCTGACAGACGAGATGTAGGAGGGTCTCGGGATAGATGAGCAATGCAGTGGTTGACTCTCACAATTAAAACACAAATATCACGTACACATGTTGAGGAAAATTCTATAGATTTATAGTTGTGTTTTACCCCCCTTGTGTTGTTATCAGGGCACTGCCTGGGTTTGGCACATTTGGGAGGGTCGGCTCGTCACTGAGCTCTAATCAGGATTTAAGGCAGTAATCTCCACCACTGGACAGCAAAGAAGGAGTCAATGGACAGAACTTTGGGAAAGGTTAAAGGGTTAAAAGGCAAAACCTCCATTGTGTGGGCGACTACATGGTGGGAAAAATCCTTTGCTCCCAGCGCCATAATATTTTCTCTATTCAGTCTTCTGTTGTATTTTTGATAAGATTTAATAAACCTTTTAAATTTCTGAAAGTGAGTAGCATCTCTCACAGTCTTCTGTGTGGGGTTCCAACGAAGGTCTATTGGGGTCCAACACCAAAAGAGTCCAGGGACAGAAGATGGGATACAACCCCCAAAAAGTCCAGGGACTGAAGATGGAGTACGATGGAGAGTCCAGGGTATAAGTATGGGAAAGAGGAGGTGGAGCAGAGCATCAGGGCCAATGGTTTGAGGGCACAGGGGTGGTACAAAGGGCAGGAGCCAATAGGGAATGCCAGGGTGGACAGGCGGGGTTACACAAACCAATGGGGTCATGGGGAAGGGAGAACTTTCTAGAACATGAACATATAAGGGTGAAAGGGGTAGGGAAGGCCAACGGGCCAATAGGGAAGGCAGACCTGGGGTAAATTAACATCGTGCTGCAGAGCACCATGGGGGAAACCTTCTGTCTCACCTAACTCACCTAATCCAAGGGGTGATGTCCAGAGTTTGTGGTGCATCCCTCCAGGATATCGCCGCTGCTTTTCCCCAGTAGGGTCACGGGCCTCCACACCTTCCCCTCCATCCAGAGCAGCCTGGACGCTCCAGTCTGGGCTCAGGCTGCTGTCAGTGATTCACAGCACTCACACCACACCCAGCACGAGTTTCAGGGGCTTTTCTGAAAATTTCACCACTTGCACCACAGCCTCCTTCACCCACGTGGCACTAGTGCTGGTGTTTGGAGAGGGGTTAGCTCCTGCACCAAAAAAACGATGGGCTGCCCACTAAAAATGCAAATTCAGAGCTGGGAGAGGCACTAAAATACACCTAAAATGCAAATACGAAGCAGGGAGAGGCAATTAAATAAAAGTCTTCTGGTAGCAGTTTCATTTTTAAATTTTTTTTCTCCATTGCAAAGCTAAAATTTAGCCCTGTTTTTCATATCAAGCCTGTTTGGGGGTTTTGTTTTTCTGCGTATTCCATCATGTAGCAGGTTATGTGCTTACAAGAAGTTCATGTTAAAAGGCCATAAAAATGAAAAATCAGAGTTGTCTTCGCAAAAAAAAAAAGAAAAAAAAGAAAAAAAAAGAAAATAAAGAATGATTTAGCAGAGGATAATTTGGCTTCTCCTTAAGGCCCGAGTTCTGCATTGATTTGTGTTTGAATTTTGCACAGGAGTTATGCAACTCCCTGGACGGTGCTTAGAGCTTAAAGGATGAGGTGGTGACAAATGCTGGGAATGACATGGGAGGAAAAAACAGATTTTGCTACGTGAGCCATCAGGTTTGAGAGCAATCCGTTTTGGGAAGGACTGACGCAGACAGGAATGACCATCTCACATTCTGCTTTATGTCCCCGTGGAAGTGTGGCCTGCAGATTGCCCAGAAAAAGGAGAAGGGAGAAATCCAAATTATTGCTGACGTCTCCTCCAAAAATGTGAGATCCCGGGCTAATTGTGGCCAGATGTTGTAGGAGGGAATAAGAAGGAAAATCTGTTTTATTCTCACTGAAGGTAGCAAAATATGGAAGAGTTTCACATCAGCTGCAGCTGAATGGGAAAACCAAGTTTTTTCCCAGAAACTGTGGAATAATGAGAATGAACGCATGGATTTTGGAAGTTCAGTCCTGCTAAAAGACTCAAGGCTCTGGACCTGAATAAATTAAATAAATATTAACTGAACTTTCCAGGAATCCTGGAATGAAAATTGGCTCTTTCAGGCTGGAGGGTTAAGTTTTTGTTCTTTTTTCTGTTCTTTCAAAGTTGGTAACACTTTTTCATGGAAATGAAGCTTGGTTTGTTTGTTTATTGAAGAAAAAAAATCATAATTTAATTGTCCTTGGGTAAGAGAAGGGTAATTTTCAGCCAAAACTTGGCAACATAGGATATCTGTGAATGATCTGGCTTTCAAATGGCTTGTTCCCAGCATCATTCATGTTTGATCTCATTATTTTTCCCTCCGACTCAATTTCTAAGATCCTGTGGCACAAGTATTGTTGTTTGAACCTTGTGTCTAAGGCAGCTCAGAGAGAAATTGTCTGTATTTCTGCCTCTGATACAAAAGATCATCACCACTCTGAGACAGCCTCATCCGAATCCAAGGTATTTCCATGACTATTGACCAACATCAGCCATCCAGGATCCCAAATCCCGTACACGCCACCCAAACAACATCACCCTGATGCTGTTTTTATGGCACATTCCTAATCTCCCGTGTAGAATTCCCACTTGAGGTGATCCAACATTCACTCTCCCAGGTTTCAGCCACCAGGTCATTTTACTCCTCCAAAACCAGCATCAGAAGAGGCTCATTCCTTAAATCCAGGCTTAGTCTGGGCTTAACTCTCAGCACATCCCAAATCCATGCCTGGTTTATGTCCCAGCAGAGGTTGGCAGCTGTATTTTAGTCCTGGCTCTGTACAGGTCTTGTGTTAGTGGAGAACACCTCAATGTAATCTCAGGATTATCTGTTTCTGTCTGGACATCCACAGGGAGTTTTTCCAGCAGTGGATCCATTCACCCATCCAGCTGGACCCCAAAGCTGAATTTATATCCCAGTTTTTAGAGCTTGGGTGGTTCTCCAGAGTTAACGACACAGGTCAAAGTGTAGGAGCGAAGCCTACCAAGGCTCAAGACCAAGGTTTGCGGAGACTAAGCCTAATCTGAGCTCCTGGCTGGGCGGAAACAAAGTTTCACTTTAAATCAGCTTTATTCCCGTGCCCTTTCTACTCCTGCTGTGTTTTGATTATTGAGGGGAGGTTAATGAGGGTGAGAGAGATAAGAGTGACTCAAAAGACGTTTAAGATAAGAAAGTTCAGAAGACCACAAACATCAAACTGATTTAGCACTCGATTCCAGCTTTACCTCACCCAGCTTTTGCAGCGTAATTCCCTTTCAACAAAGTGCCATAAAGCAATTGGGATTTATGATCCTTTGGCAAAGCCAAGCGATTGTTTCCATAAAGTGCTGCAGACGGCCTGACCAAAGAAACTTCTGGAGCCAATGTCCAGGGGCTTCCACGTTCCAGGGGTGCTTTAAAGACCAGTGGTGCTTGTAATTCTCCACAAGCCCCGAGACTGAGCTGTGATCATGGCAAAACCATCCCAGACACTTCAGATGTCACTCAGGAGTCACAGGATGGATGGGAACCAGCGTGAGCGACGGCTGAGGGATGACATTCTTGGCTCTGCTCTGCTCTCCCACCGGCAGAGCTGCACCCAGGGATTCCAAATCAGAAGGTTGTGGAGCTGCTGGAGCAAGTCCAGAGGAACCCATGGAGATGTTCCAAGGGTTGGAGCCCCTCCGCTCTGGAGCCAGGCTGGGAGAGCTGGCAATGTTCCCCTGGAGAGGAGAAGGCTCCAAGGAGAGCTGGAGAGGGACTGGGGACAAGGGATGGAGGGACAGGACACAGGGAATGGCTTTGAGCCAAAAGAAGTAGCTTTAGATGGGATATTGGGAAAGAATTGTTTCCTCTGAGGGTGCTGAGGCCCTGGAATGAATTCCCAGAGCAGCTGTGGCTGGCCCTGGATCCCTGAAGTGTCCAAGACCAGGTTGGACAATCTTGGAGCAACCTGGGACAGTGGGAGTGGAGCAGGATGATATTTAAGGTCAGAACTCAGAATTCCCTGCATTGAGCAGAAGGAATTGATGCCCTGTTCATCCTGATGGTCCAGGGTGGGGGGCAGTTCTCCTTTCTGTTCTCAGACATCTCCCCAAAATCCCCATGGAAGACTTTGCATTTTCCTTTTTTCTTCCTGAGTTTGACCCCTGTGTTGTAAAATCAGGCCAGTAACAGGGCAGATTTTGGGAAGGGAAAACTTAGTGAGGGCTGCTGGTGCTGGGACAGTCATGGAGAAATGTTTGTGATGGATAAATTGGATAATTGTCATTCACGTCTTGAGATCTGTTACAAAGGTCATGGAAGTAGGAAAAAACTCCTTTAAATGTGATGTTGCATCTTCTGTGTGACAATTGATACTGTAGGAAATGTTTGCCTGGGTCTGTTGATGGAATCATGGAATCATGGAATGGTTTGGATTGGAAGGGACCTTCAAGGTCATCTCACCCCACCCCTGCCATGGACAGGGACACTTTCCACTATCCCAGGGTGATCCAAGCCCCGTCCAACCTGGGCTTGGACATTCCAGGGATCCAGGGGCAGCCACAGCTTCTCTGGGCACCCTGTGCCAGGGCCTGCCCACCCTCACAGAGAGAATTTCCTTCAATTTATCAAATTTAAACCTAATATCTTTAAATTTATATCAAATAATTTATATTTATGAGATTATATCTGCTTCACAAATCTCTGGCCCTCAAGAGTGAGAAAAAGGAGTTCTAAATTATTTTGTTGGAACCTCAGGCTCCAAGCAGAAATCTGCCTAAATTTGCAGAAATCCTGAGGAAACCAATCCACGAGTTATCCGGAACATTCTTCACTTCAACGCCTCATCCCTGTCGTGAAAACCTCCTCCAGATGTGGAAAGGAAAAGAAAAAGTCACATCTTGATCTCTGAATTTATTGTCAGAGCAGAGTTTGTGGGGTGCTTTGGGCATTTCAGAGCCTTTTTCCTTTCTGAAGCTTTTATAAGTGATAGGAAAAAAATATCAAAGCCCTTTGCAGCCCGAAATTTGCGGCGAGGTAAAAGTTCCCTCTTCTTGCTTATCAAGGAATTCATTAATCGTGATAAAAAGCACAATATAAATGATAAACAGAGCAAAGCTCACTCAGCAGTTTTGCTGGTTTGGGTGTTTCACCCTTGGAGAGAGAATCCCGACGTTGGAACAGCTGAGGGAGCACCACCCTGTGGGGCTTTTCCAGGGAAGACTTCTCCTGTCTTTGCTTCAACCTTTTCCTCCTGGATTCCATGGAAGAGAAGGATGAAAAGCAAACTCCAAGAGCTCTGAAGCTGTTTGGAAAGGCCATAAAATGTGTAACATTTTACCACAGGCCATAATTTTTTTTTCCCAAGCATTATCTCCACTCCAGGTTATTTTATGGCTTTCTTTGTGCTTCTTATAAGGAAAGTTGGAAGCTTGGATCAGCCAAGCCAGGACATGTTAAAGACACTGTGGTACTTTGCCCGCTCCTTTTAAAGCCAATGAATCACCTGGCTGGTGACATTCTCAGTTTTCCCTTAGAAAAGAGGGAGGAATCCTTCTGCACATTCTCCTCCTATCCTGGAAATTCTAATTTTAAGGCGCTCTCCCATGCTTTTTTATTCCCTTTAGAAAGAATTCCTTTTAAAAGTATTTCTATGAATTTTTGTCTGGTTTCTCTCATTGATTTTAAGGAGAGGCGGGGTTGGCTAACTCAGGGTTTTGGCATCTCCACCTGGATTTGTAAAAGCTGATTCTTACTTAACCACTCAAAATTCCTACGTTAGACACGGGAAATTAGGAAATGCATTGAAAATAGGAGCAATCAGCAGCTTTCAGTTCTTGGATGTTGTCCCGAATTTAGGAGCTGCAGAGGGCACTGGGTCCAACCGGGCATGTGAAAATCTAAAATCTTAAATCTATGTGAAAATCTAAGATCTTAAATCTATGTGCAAATCTGAAATCTTAAATCTATGTGAAAATCTAAAATCTTAAATCATAAACCAGCCTTTGGTCCCTTGTTCCCACTGAAAGTCAGGAAAACTTGGAAATGGAGAGTGACAATCTCATGATTTACAGCAAGGAAGAGACTTTCAAGAGCATTTCTATTCCATGGTCCCCATTATATTAATTTATAATTAACGATGAGAAAATGTGTTTGAACAAAAGTTTAAAAAAAAAATTGAACATTTTAAAACAATCCCCCAAACCCAAACTAATAAAACCCCTAAATCTCACCAATGGCTTTCATTTGGGAAATTCTTAAGCAGTGTGGTTGGTATTTTCTTTTCGTGAGTCAATTTTCTTCCTTCCTACCCCTTGTTCACCTCTTGGCTTTGTGAGGCTGAAGAATTTGATGACAAAGTTACGGAGAAAACCATAAATGGAAGAAATTGGGAACGGCAGCAGAATGATCCCATGCCTCTGAAATTTCCGAGTCCTGTCCAAAGTGACTGGTAAGTGGATAAAGCCTTGTCCTTTAGGAAAAAAGAAGTCAAGGGATAAACGCTCCAAGATATTTGAACACCTCTTGAATTGCCATTCAGGCACTGGATAACACTGAGGATTTTGGTACAGAAAAAAAGTCAAATAAGCAGCTGAAATTCAAAATAAATTCAATGTAAATTGGCCGCTTTGATTCTGCCAAAATATAGAAAATTTGACTCCATTTGTGAGTGATTTGACATCTCCATCTTGCATCAATATTCTTTAAAAGAGCAGCTCAGTGGCTTTATTTTAAATTAAATATTTAATTTTAATATAACTGGGAACAGAATCCATATTTTAGATGATGATGATGCCTGGAATCAATGAAAAGGATCACAAATAATTGTTGATAAGGATAAAAACTCCAGGAATTATGCTTTCCAAGCCCATTAATGTGCCCAGGGAGCATCAGATCAAGGTTCTCCTCCATGGGTTTCTCTCCCACGGAATTCCAAAATAACAGCAGATTGAGGTTTTCCTTAATCCCTGTGGATGTCCAAAAAATCTTACGCTAACAAAACAGATGCTGGGCTAATTACTTCTAATTAGAGCCCACTTTTCTCTCCCTATTTACTCTACTCACCAATAATTTCAAAATTCAAGTGAAAAAGTTTCTGTTGTTACCCCCCAAAAAATTCATTTTAACTTCAATAATAATACTTTAGAATTCATTGTAAATTTGTTTTCTCTCTTTAGATGTTTTTACAATGTTTTGTTGAAAATTCTGGAGGTTTTTACCTTCAATCTGATCCTTCTTCATGTCCCAACTGTAATCTAAATTTAAAAGTAATTTTAAGCATCTCCAGTTTGGATTTTTTCTGCAGTAGTGCCTCAGTCCGGTACTTAAATTGTAAATTCCCTCAAAATCCCAGCAAAGCCAGACAGCAGCTCATTTTTCCTTTGGAATATGAAGGCAATCCATCTTTTGTAAAGCCTCAGATGCTGAATTTCAGCTGCTCCTTTGCTGCTTTTCGATTTTGCTGTGTGTGGCCACTTCCACATTTACAACCAGATTTACAAGGTGAAGTGGAGGCTGTGGAATAAATGGCCTGAATTGCTGCAAAGCTCTGTAAAAAAAGGTCCCCCACAAAGCCATAAAAATGATGCATCTGCCTGGGATATTCCGGGGCCTTTTCCACCCAGGCGAACGGAGCTTTTGTGTAGCAATAATTCCTGCAAACCTCGCTCATAAATACAATCACATAAATATGCACTAATCAGTGCTGAGAGTTGCTCAAGTGGATCATAATTTTCCAGCTGAACTCGCCTTTGTTGACCCTGCTTTAGTTTGGATGCCTGACACTGAATTATTTCTAGGGATGCAAAGGAATTGCCTCCCAGGGAAAGATAATTCCTGGGATTGAAGCACTTTGGAGAGGACACACCACAGGTGAGCTGGCATCTGAATTCCTCCTGCTGCAGACTCAGCAGATTTGGATCAAATTCCCTGGGAAGTGATAAGATAAATCAGGTAAAAAAAAAAAAAAAAAAAGAATTTACCTCCTGCCAAACCCATCTGGTGGATCCAGAGGAGATGAAAAATAATTGAGTAAGAATAATTCCCAGATGAAAGGAGGATGCAGATAATTAATAACAGAGGTCCTGCCTTGATTAATAATTCTGTTTATCGTGTTCACAAAGCAAAAAGCCAGCCACAATCATCCTTCCCAGTCTGGCATCAAGGCTGAAAGTTCAGACGTGGACGTCTAAAGACACGAAGAGGGAGCTTCATTCTGCCTAACTTTATCAAAATTTTATTATATTCCATAGGAATATAATAAATAAATATAATAAA
>VWZV01010451.1:0-52270 GCA_013397155.1 Irena cyanogastra
TTAAATCTCTTGGAGTTCTTTGTATGCACAATAGGTGGTGGACTTTAAGATCAGTTACACTTGCATATGTATTTTTTGACAGACGACAGAGGTGTATTTTTGGTCCCCCTCTCCCTTTGACCTTTCATAAATTTAATTTGATTTCTGTTTCAAATATGGTTTTCTTACTCTTTGAGCCTTGTTTTTCTTGAGGCTAGAGACTGTTTTAATTTTAGTGGTTTCTTATGTAGCAAACTGTTGTTTTCTACATATATTTTATCTAAGTTGAAAGAGGAATAACTTTTAAAAATTCCTTCCTAGTAACACAGTTTTTTCATAAATTTTAACAGATATAATGGTAAATGGTATTAATGATCTCAATTTGAATTTAAGGTTTGTTTTTAGAATTAACAGGATGGTTGAACTGGGACAGCAAGAATTTCTAATTTTTCTGTTTCTGAAGATGTTTTTTTGGTTTCTATTGTTCTGTCTGCACACTTAGGAAAGAATTTGTCTTTTCAGTACAAAGTTGCATAAGTGAATCTGACTTTAAATATAGACATTTACCTAAATAAAACATGGCATGAGTTTTAAAAATTAGTTAAAAACTATGGTCTGGATTTTGTTTTATTGGAGGGTAGAGACCCACAGCTTGTGTCCTGTTTTGTCATACTGCACAGAGAAAGGCAGGTCCCATCTAGTGAACACCTCTCTTGCAAAACTGCAATTGAGGAAATGAAGAAAAAACTGTGTTCAGTCTCAGATCAAAGTCCAGAAATATGAAGGATGCTTTTAGCCTAATACTCTGGGAAAGAAACTACAGAAACATAGACTTTGCCCATTAATGCTACAGTGGAAACACATTATGTCAGTGACAAACTCTTGCACATGCTTACAGACATTCTGCACCCTGGAAAACTGGAAACCTACAAATCAAACGGAATTACATGAGTACAGAATTGCATAGATAAAGCCAGAAGCTCACACAGCAAGATTTGTTTTTATTGGGAAGTACAGTGAATTCACACCAAAGGAATGTATTCATGCCTGCACTTACCGTAAAATTTTTAATGTACTGATGACTAAGTATCTTTTATAAATTATATTCATAGCCAATTATAACATAAATAGAAGGCCTCACCAGAAGACATTCAGGATCAGAGTCTTAATCTTTCCATTAAGTGACAGCTACTCTCAGGATTAAGTAATTTTTAATAGGTAAAAAATCAATTAGACTCTTAATAAATAGAACACATTTATATGTAAAATCAATTAGATTTATGCATTTATATAGGTTATATATAGAAACACATGTATTATATACACACACGTATAAATGAAATGCGTGTGCATATAAATACATACATATACACATATAAATGAAATCAATTTTTTTCATGTATGTATCCATCTTTGGTTATATGCTTAGAATATACACATTTGTGTATTACAATATTATGAAATGCAATTCAAAGCAGAGTTCCACATGTGAATAAGCCAACAGATGGCAAGAATCCTCTAAGGCAGTCTGTATGCCAGAGTATAAATACTGCTGCAGTAAAACTAATCACAAGAGGAAACTAAAGCCTGTAGATGATGTATCGTTAAGCAAAATACAGTTAGAATTCTGAACTCAGCTTGGCTGAATCAGTGAATCTAACCCTGTCACAAGTTATTGTCAAATTTTCTGAAGTGGAGAAAAAATATCCTTAACTTTAGTGACTAAGGGTGTGGTGTGGAGAAACATATATGTGGTTACTAGGTAGAAGAGTTATTGAAGCCCTGACAATCTTTGAAAAATATTCAGCGAAAGCATTGGATTAGAAGCTGTGCAAATAAAAGCATAGGTAGTGACTGCAAGATGTATTCCAAAGCAAGGGTAGAGCTGCCTCCCAGCACCAATAAAAGATTTACTTGCTTTGCACCCCCTCATTCTTCTTGGCTTTTAGCCTGAAACTGGATTCTTAATCAGACTTTCCAGTTGATGGTGTAAGTCACAAACACATGACATAGACTTCCAGGAGGATATTTTTGGTCTATTTTCTGCTCACTACACTCTGATAACAGACAACTCAGAATTCTAATTACGCAGTTAAATACTTGGCCTAAATTAAGTGAAGCAGAGATTGAAATATTAAGTGTCTCATTTAAGAGGCTTTACACCTTTTCAAGAACTGTACTAAAGTCCTTAAAGGAAAGGTAAATAAGACAGGTGCCATGATACGAGTCCCCAAGAGTCGCCTTCTATTGCACCTTGCTGTCAAAGATGATGAGCTGGATAGGTACCCTTAGACATGTCCAGTACTTGGCCTGCATCGTGCAGTGAAATTCTCTACAAATTCAATTGGAAATTAGTAAGCATTGTGTAAATAAAAAACTCTGATTGCATAAATATGGCTTATTAAACAATGAAGACCAAGTCAGGCCACTCACAGAGCATGATTTCCTGTTCTATATTACTGATCTAGCAGACCTGTCTGCTTGAAGGGCTGATAAATCTGACTGAATGAGCACAGGCTCTTTACATATAGTTTTAAACAAAATTTCACCATGTCATCTCAAACATGGGGTATGTGGTTCTTGTGTTTTGCTCTATTAACACAAAGTTTTAAGACTGCAGTGTATTTTGATCATAACTACAAATATAGTGCATGTTGAAAAATGGGTTGCAGTTGTCTCTGATCTAAAAAAAGAAAAAAGAAAAAAAGAAATTTATTAGTACCTAATTGAAATCAGACTATTAGCCTCTGTTCAGCTCCAAGTAAATCAATAGCCTTTTCCAATTAAGCCAAACTGTGGAAACACTTCGCTAAGAAGAGATACACTGTTAAGGATGTGACTTCTTAATAAGATGTGTATAGAAGTCTAGAAGAATTTTTGCGCTACCTTACATTGAATAATCTGGTGTTTTAAACTGTAATGGCCCTTCAAGATTTTGTTCAGTTTTGCTTTTCTTTCAACATACACTCAACACACTGTCATTACTGCTGATGGCATTTTTGTGGAAGACATGCTTATGTATAATAAAAACATTTCAAAAGAATAGAGATAAATAAATAAGTCTTTCTTGGAAATATACCTATCAACCCCTAGGCAAGCCATATTAAAAATACACTCCCAATGGATAGGATGTGCTAAAATATTCACTCTCTCTGCCTGAACAATTTTAGGCAATCCCTCTGAAAATTTGATTGCTGACTAGTTTGATAGCAAATACAATCTGCCACACTTTTGTGTGAGTTATGCACAGCTGTGTATATAAGCTTTCATAAAATAACTCAAATGCTGATTTTGTTCATTGAAGACTGCAGTAGCAGAGGAGAGAAAATCAGGAAGCAGTTAAGGTTTTCTCTTTTCTTGACACCCTCCCCTTGCTTTTCTTGTAAATCTGAAGTAAAATGCTTCAGTGTTTAAAATCTGGTGCACTGTAAAGAGCCACTGCTTTGTCACTCTTCAGTCCCTCTAGTACTCCAATGACATGACTGCAGGTTTCCCAGCAATGAGGCTCTTCTACTTCCATCTCTCAGTATTCCTCCTTTTTTCAATTGTCAGTGCTAAAGATGTACCAAAATGTTGTTACTATGGTTACCCGAAGATAATTTTTGAAAAACACAGGCTTTTTACTTTCCCACCTTTGTAAGAATATCAACCTATTGTTTGTCCCTCCCCTCTGACAGAAGAGTACAGTGCAGAAGTACCAGCACTTGCTTAGAACTTCATCTTGCACAGACTACCACAAAACAACCTTCTGTAACATTCCATCAGGCCAGGTGAAAACACATTCTCACTTTCCAAATTTAAAGTATCTATACACGGCTCCCTAATTAGCTATTATCCGTTTCTATCCAGCCAGCCACATGACAGCTCCTCATAGCCTGTTCAAAGGAAAACCAGGCCTTTTCCAAGAAAGAAAATTATTAGAAGCATTTTAATTAATCTACAGAAATATATTACTAAGTATTTCCTTTTTTATGTATATTTGATGCATTCAGAAATAAATTCGGGAAAAAGAGAATATATGAGAAAGGAAAAAAAGGAAGCTATAAGGGGAAAATTAAATGCTTCTATGAAACAACAATGCTGCTCTCACAGAAACAAAATGCAGAGACTTAAATTCAAAGATCTTTGGAGAGAGATTTGAAGGGCTGTCTTGTAGCAGAATAAATTGAAACATAGAAGAGAGGCACATTTGAAAGGGAATAAAGCATTCAAGTCCAGAGCAAAGGAGGCAGAAGAAATTGATTTCATGAAGGATGCTTTCCTGGTTCACATTCACCACTATGAAACATTAAAAATGAAACCAAATCAAAACGCACACAAATACAAACCAAAACAACCTAACCAGAAAAGTCCCAGTAACTATCTTTCCAACAGGCTTTTTTTGTTACAGTGTGTCTTCTCGGAATAGAAAAGTACACTTTCAATGTGATTATTCTTAAAATCTATTTACTGCCATCAAAGCGTAATGTCTAACATATTTTTGTTCCAGTTCAGTGAAGCAGAAGGAACCCAGAGGAGGGCCATGAAGACAATCAGAGGCTGGAGCCTATGAGGAGAAGCTGAGGGAGTTGTGATTGTTCAGCCTGGAGAAAAGAAGGCTGAGGGGAGACCTTAGAGAAGCCTTTCAGTATATAAAAGAAGGGAACATACAAGAAGGATGGAGTGGAATTTTTTACAAGAATATGTACTGACAGAATGAGGTGGAATGGGCTCAAACAATGAGAGGACATTTCAGGCAGAAATTCTTTGCTGTGAGGGTGGTGAGGCACTGGAAAAAGGTTTCCCAGAGAAGCTGTGGCTGCCCCATTCCTGGAACTGTTCAAGGCCAGGTTGGATGGGACTTTGAGCAAACTGATCTAGTGGAAGTTGTTCCTATCCATATCAAGAATTTGGAACCAGATGATCTTCAAGGTCCCTTTCCAACCCAAAGCATTCTGTGATTCTGAACATCAGTCATACATTTACTCAAGTCAATGTAAATGTTCCCATTGCCTTTAGTATTGCAAGGCCAAAAATTAGGTTCACCTAAAAAGGGGAGACAAAAACCTTACAGTGAATTAAACCAAGGCAGCAGAAGAAATATAATAGCTTAGGCAAGTATTAAATACCCACTAAAACATAATGGTTAGATAGCTAAGTAGGGAATAGGCAATATTATTTTAAAAATTATTAACTGCAGTTTAATTCAGTAATAATTAACTTCTGGTAATAACAGATATAATTTTCACTATTGTAAGCATTTTTTAATGAAATCACACAAACACAGCCTCACATACACACATAAATATTTAAATAAAAAATTAAGCTTGAAACAGCCTCTTCAGGTACCCTGAAAATGACCTAAAGTGTACACTAGAAGGTGTAGTATGTTTCATAATATCAAAACACCCTCAGAAATACAGGTCTATTTGGAAAAAAAAAAAAAAAAGCTCAAGGAGAGCTAAAAACTACAAAACAGATTTACAGTCCTAAAGAAAATGAACTGATGTTAGATGAAGCATTTCCAAGTAACTAGACACAGTGAAGTGACTGACTTACATTCTGGTTTATGAATGCCAATCCGGGTTGTTTATCCTCTCTATTTCCCACGGATTTAGTTGGAATCAGGCAGAGTAAGAATTTTTATAATATACAAAAAATTACTAAAATGTCTGTGTAGAAAAAATCTCAAATTTCAAATGGAAGAGTAGAAATTACTGCAATAATAAAAATTTATTATTATGAATATTTATAAAAAATTACTTAATTCTATTTGCCCTCCCAGTGTACAGAATATAGTTTTATCTTCATCGTCCTTCTTCCAAATCTGATTATTTGAGAGCTCTGGAAATCCATTTGGTACCTCATGAAAATGTAAGATTATCATCTGTTCTAGTTTTGCTCATAGTCAGATATATTACAACATTAGTTTCCCAGTTGATATAGAGCAAAAATATTTAAGTATACATACAATTTGTTGAAAATAGTGTGTAATTTTAAATTTGATGCTGCAAATGAATAAAGATCTCTATAGAAAATTAAAATGGCTTAGTGCCAATGTCAAAGTGGTTCTGCCCATATTTTATGCAGAGTTTACTTATTTGTGGAAATTGTCATTTTTCCCTTGTACATTAATAGGTTGAGACGTGTTTACTCAAGAGTGTTCTCCCAAAGAAAGAAATTCTGGATATTGCGTATTTTTCAGGGCTTGGCACATCCTTCAATTTTAAAACTGATTCTTTATGTAAATGCCAAGGGTCAGAGAGACCAGAGCTGCAATATTCAAGTCTCAAGAGTGCTCATTAGACTGAGACAGTTTATAATCTTGTCCTTGATGTTCACGTACAAGTATCATTCTGTCAGTATCCCTGGAAGCACATTCCTCTTCATAGCACATCCAGGTGCACAAGCTATGCATGTTGCTTGCAGGATTACCTGTAGAATAAGTTGTAGTCAAAAAGGAAGCAACCTGAGATTTAGAACTAAAGCCTGAGTTTCTATCACAAGCAAACAGCTTTGTGACAGTCATATTACAAGAGTTGTGTCGACTTTTCTGTTGCATGCAATGATTTTGCAGGTTTAATATCTTTCCTGAGCAGAGTGTCACAGAGATAAAACTTACAGTTGAGATGGATTCTTTGTTTTGAGCTTTTTTTTTTGAAGCCTTGCCAATCCTAATAGTGCTGCATTGTTCATTTCATGTACTTTAAACCAAGTCAGTGGTTTCTTAATTTCTTAATGACATCTCTGTGATGGCCAATCAGTGACCCATAGAGTCCAAATGTATGTCAGCAGATAAACTGTAATACTAGACAGCTGCAAAATATTAAATATTTGAATTGTTTAAAAAAGCCTATTTACCTCCTTTCCCCTACTGCTAATCACACACGTTTTCCCCTCCTTGCTCTTACTGGGCACATAGGCTGCAGCCTCTCCACCCTCTCTGAGCCATGCAGGTGTCCCTTTGCATCCATGTGGCAGATGTGGGACACCCCAGCTCCAGGGGTACCTGTGCCCACCGCCTCGTCCTCGGGGCTGCACGCCAGGGTGACCCAGGGAAGGCAGCATTGCACAGCCTGCACTGAGAGGGAGCCCTCACCTGCCTTGCCCATCCTCTTCCCCTCTCCAGGTCCCTCCTCTATAATGGATCTTTCTGTTTCTCCTATCTTGATTTTCAAGGTGACCATTTTGTTGTTTCGGAGTTTCTTGGCAAAGTACCAATGACTGCTTAATGCAGCTGATGTCTGTCTTTGTCTTTAACATGACCAATTTGGGGGCAGATTGAGCCTGGTACATCTGATTCATTCAGTGTCTACATCCATATTCTTCTCTGGGAGGACTTTTGCCAATGGTAAGGCATGAAAGCAGCCACCAATATGTATACATAAATACATGTGTGTGAGCATGCTTATACACGTGCATTTTTGCAAAAGATATTTTGTATTTGTTTATCTATGCACACAGATACATGTATGATATTCTTGTCTTTCCTTACCATCTTTTCATCCTTTCCCAATATACTTTTTTGTTTTAACCTTCAAACTTCTCTCTAGCCCTTATTCCAGTAATTTTAACTAAACTGTTGGCATTTTCTCTTGTCAGGCTTAGAGTAAAACTGTTCGGATTTAATTACAGCTGTAAAATTATCAAAGTTCTGTCATCTAAAACAAAGAATGATGTTAAGGTGTTAAACTAGTTAAGCAGTGAACATGCAAATTTGTGAAGACCCTGGTGCAATGCTGTATGAGGAGCAATACAAATAATTTCATTAGACATTAGTGTAGGGGAAGACCTCATAAAGTTTGCTGGGGATTCATGATGTGATAAAGATGTCTACAAAAATAATTTCTGATTTATATTTTAGCCTACAACATTTAGTTGTTTCAGCAAGGTGGTATAAACTCATTACTGATACAATCTTTGATACAGTGCTATAGCTCTGAACCATAAAATGTCCCTTTTTTTTCTCCATTGTCCTTTGCTTCTCTCAGTATTTCTTCCATTTCCTAGTTTTAATTTCTTCATTGGTAGCATTACCTTACCTCCTTTTCCATCCCGTTCTCACCTACTCTGTCTGTCATATTATTAATGTCATGTATTAATTAAAAACAAACAGAAATCGAATACACTCTCCCTAATGAGAATAATGGTTTACATGCACTTTGGCAGACATTAAACTCTCATTACTTAAATCTTGTGCTTTGTCCTTCTACCTTTTGTTTTCTGTGGGACTTGGCATGGTGTGTTCAGAAAACAGGTCTAAGGACTGGTGGAAAAATTATACGTGAGGGTTTATCAGATTTTTTGACAAATAGTGGTGAGGGACACAAATTTATTATCCTCTTTTCCCCACCAACAGAGAACCTGCAAAGGCAAGGCCTTGCAACTGCATTATGTGCACTGGAAAATGAATAGTTTCAGATCCCACATTTCTAATTCAAAACTGTGGAAAGAAATTCTGTGTGACATTCAATATGAAGGTAATCTGGTGCAACACAAATTTTCCAGGCCCAACACAGACTTTTTGGCTACCTGTACTTTGCCTCTGACTTCAAAACACATAGAAAATTCAATACCTCCGACTATCAGGCAGTCTGTCAATTCTGAGCCACATATGAAAGTAATCTTGCATGCGGTCAACGTTCTGATATTAAGTGTGATGCATTCTAACACAAAAGTTTTTCCTGCTTTGAAATTCAAGTATTTATTAAAAAGAAGTTTTAAGTGATAAAATAAATGATAAACAATTTAAGACAGCTTGTAAAGGATGATTTTAAAATTAAAAATGTAAAAATATATTTTTAAAAATTAATTAAAAACTGAAAAGTATCAAAATTCATTAATATTCTTTAAATTTGTAATCAGAAAAGAAAGTAAATGAACATAAATACTCAAGCACTGATTATCATTATCTGAAATTTTTTTTGTCTTTTTTGTCTCTTCCAGTCTGGGTTACTTGTAGCACCTCAGTTAGTTTCCTAATAAAATATACCTCAAGGTTGCAAGGATTTACTCTCATTTTTAAAATTAAGAAATAAAGAGTATGATGAAAAAGAATATTTCTGTAAAAGAACTTTATTTAAATTAATTCTTGTTTTAATAAAGAGCTAAGAAGTATTTTTAAAGTCTCCATCGGGGTTGTTGAAAACACTATACAATAACAACTTTGGATTTGCATCTTCAGACAAATTGCTTTGATTGGGGAAAAGGTAAAAAATCAGAAAAAAGGCAGGGGGGACATGCTGTAATGTAATAACTAAAAAAATGCAAACTACTTTAAAGTTTAATGTTTATTTGAATCTTGAAACCTCAACATATTGACCATGTTTTGGAAGTTTTACCAAAAACAAAACAATAAAGAAAAAATTTAATATTTTCTTTCCTAGTAGAGCTGGGAGGAAAGAGGTTTTGCCCTTCCCATGAATCTTCTCCTGTTTTCAAGTGTTGCACATTGCACATGGACACTTAAGATGAGATCAGCTCTCTGTACACACAAGATATTGAGATAAAATTTTCGCATTCCTCTCCTGAAGTAGTCCCGGAAGAGACTTGAGTTTCTTTAACAGAAAGAACCTGAATTTCCTCTTTCTCTTCAATTGCAAGGATAATTTCTTTTGGACAACCTGCAGTATGCCTGAACTACCTGAGTGTTATTTTCTTTTCTTTTTTGTCTGTCTGTTTGCCTGCTTCTGTTTTTGAAATGAGATATTTTGATGTGAGGGTTTTATTGTAAATATTAAAACAGGCACTGTAGTGGGTAGAATAGTAGATGATAGGAAATCCTGCCAACAAAGTGATTAAGAGGAAGAAATGGAGAGGAGACAGATGGAGAAATAGAATGCTGATAGAGGAAGAAAGAGACGTTTTATGCTTCAGAACTACAGCAATATATATTAGAGATGACATCAGTAATGAGGTTCCCCAGTTGATCTGTCTCCCACCCTATGTATTTATAGCCATGGTTTCCATTTTCATGGGTTAACATTTTTCAGCAAAAAAACTCAACTCCCCTGAAAAATGCCCCAGCTGCATGTTTTCTTACACCTGTTCTTAGAAGTGTTTTTTTTCTCTTCCTGGAACTCTCAGACAAATATGTCAGAAAACAGTTCTGCATTTCCAAACACCATGGTAGACAATCTAGAGTAACCGGGTAAGAGGCTTGTTCTTTATTTTAAAACATCTATTCAGTAAAGAATAGTCAGAAGAATATTCTCTGATATAAATATATAAATTAAATAGTTACAGATTTAAATCTACATATAATTACACAGACCTACGATCTAGGCATATAATTGTATTTTTTTCTGAGTGTCTTTGAACTTTCATGGAAAGCTCTGCAGTATAACAATTAAAGAAATAATTATTCACATCCTTTGAATACCTATGATTAGTATTCAATGTTAATTACTACTAAATATATTATCTTGGACAAAATAAGAATTCTCAGAGATCCTTAAAAAATCAGAGAAAAATAAATCCTCACACAAATGGATGGCACATCATCCAAAACCTTCCTCTCCAAAATTTTCCACAAAACCATTTGGCTATTTTTTTCAAAAGAAACAGTGTTTCAACTCCAAACATGCATTGGAGGGTGTGAAGATAGAAGAAAGTGAAGCAAAAATATGGTCTCTAAGGACATCCAGATTTCTAGTGAAAGCAACATGCAATTATTATTTTTTAAGCAGCAGTGATACTTTTAATTGCTAAAATATAAAGCAGCTTGATGTAAATCCTAAGCATATTTACAGAGCATCATATTGATATTTTCTTTTCTGATCTGACTCAGAACCATATTTTACAAAAAATAAAAATAAGTATTTGCAACACACAGAGAAACAGTTTAGATCAAGTAACAGCAAATAAGACATAACTATACAAAACATCTAAATAGACAAATCTTTTCTGTTTTTAGGAACAGAAGGCCTCACATGAGGGAGTTCTTTCAAATGAAATGTTTGCTAAAAAAAAAAAAAAGATTTGATTTTGTACTTCTATATTATGTTAACATTCCACTATGGCTAGAATTTTGTCTGCAAAATAATCCATGTCTTCACTGGCTGTTGGATTTTCCCCTAAAGCAAAGACCAAATCTGTACCAAGAAAGGACAGATGACGTTAAAAATGTTTAACTACCCAGAGAATATCAGAGTCATAGTGACACACCTGCAGATGGTGCTGTTCCACCACGTTTCCAGCACAAAATTGGTTTAACATTCATTAGTTGGTCTGTTCTTTGATCTTTTGGTTTTTATTTATGCAGTACATGCAGCTATTAAATAAAATGGTTGGCTATGTGTGAAGGCTAAACTAGATGGAAAATGACTTATCTAAAGACAAAACTTTTTTCCATGCCAAAGATATTTTCTTTTTTCACCATCCTCTTCTTATTTTAATGTTAGCAGTTATTCAGCAACGTGATATTTCTTTTTAATAATATATTGCATTTTAGCATTGTTGTTTGTGAGACAAAAAGCTGTAGTTACTCAGAGAAGCTATGTTTAAAATTGGTTTTCCATCTCAAACATGCTACAGTGTACAAAAAGTTGTTAGTGAAAGTTATGCTAGAGAATAACATTACTGAAGTGCCACAGATTATGAATTATTCACACAAAGGCTGTGGGGGCCATAGAAATAAAATACTCCTGCACAGAGAGGAAAAATTTCAAAGCTGTGTTTACTGCTAGAGCAAAAGACTAAGGACAATATGTGTCATCAAGTGAAATATTTCATACTTGTGTAAAATTTAATGCGACTTCCATTGGAACTAGCTGTATTGTTTTACTCTTCCATAGTTTGGAATTTTTTAATAATGAATGAAAGTATCATTACTACTATTACTATCACTATTACTGCTACTGCAGTTATGACTAGCAGTAGTAGCAGTAGTAGCAGTACCACTCAATTTCTAAAAATCATGGCTTTATACTTTGTTTCATCTTTATGGATATTTTAGACACACAAAAAAAAGATTTTTAACTGTATTTGAAAATGGAAAATTTTAATTTCAGAAACATTTCTTTAGCATATTAACACACTTTGTAAGAGAAGCCCTATGTAGTACAACAGATTTTTTTCTCTAAGAATCTATCTCTATATTTGGTAACGGTATGGAATAAAAATTAGTTTTACTTAGATGTTTAAGACTTCAAAGTTTTTGACCATATATAAATCAAGGAAAATTAAATACAATTAAAATTTTAAAAGAAAGAATTAACATTGTAAGCAGGTATTAAGTTTTAGTTACAGGGTAAGTTGAAGGAATGTGAATCATTTAAATGGGAAATCTTTACCCCCTGGCACTCATGGGAGTATTTTCATTGATTTCAGTGGTGTCATAATTGCATATGCTAATCTTCCACCATTAAAGCCACTCATGGATACCAGTAGGAGGTCCAAATATTTCATAAGTATAAACATATTTACTGAGTTTTCTATTGGATTTGCTAGGATATATACTTTGAGGATCTTTGTTTTGCCTTCTAAAAAAACCTCCAAAGCAACAACAACAAAAAAACCAAAATCAAAATTAAACCTAGAAATTTGTTACTATTTAATTTTCTACTTTTTAGTGGGACAAGGAATGAATTACTTTTTTTCACTTACTCTTCAGAGTAAGAAGAGAATTTAATAATTAACGGATTATGAGGAGATCCTTTAGATGCCCTGTGCATCTTCAGTATCTCTGATGCTTCACTTCATTTTTTTTTTTTTATGCAGAACTTGCTCTTTGGGAAGACCAAGACGATGTGGCATTTGGCAAATTAATGGATTTAACTACTATTTAATTACATAGTTATTTCTGCAAATGGAAGTTCTTTTTTGACTACTAAAGATAAATTTTTAAGAAAGGAACATGAAGTAACTCATTTATCTTGTCATAGAATAATCTACTAATGTAAATTTTTTCATTCTGCTTTCAGAGTCGTAGTCACCTGCAGACATAATATGACAGCCTTCAAATTCATTATTTTCTACTTATACATGTTTTTCAAAGGTGGTAGTCGGTGTACAGTGTGCATGATACTCTGGCTGTATTATACAGAGATTAATCTTCAACCTAAGCTGGAAAATATGCTGGAAAATGCTTCCAGGTTTTGATTAATTTTCTCTGCTCTTTATTATAAAATCCTGGTTTTTTTCTTCCTTGGAAAGTTCATGATTGCCTTAACTTACTCCTATCCTTTGAATCTTTTGATTTTCTTTTTCTTCACAATTCTAAATTAGTTCAGTAAAGAGCAAAAACCTCTAAGCAGTCAGACTAGAAACTCCCATTTACTCTTAAAAATGAGGTTCATTAGCTGTTATCTATGGTGTCCTAAAACCAAAAACTAGAAAGTAAATTCAGATGTATTCTTATGTCATGGGAATGTGTTCTGTGGTTCAGGGAAGAGTATCAGAAGAGAAAATTAGATGACACTTGGAGAAGGCTATGCCATATATCACACAACATGTTTCAGTTCAGTCTGGTGAAATGCCAGTGCAGGTTTCTGTTTATGTTGTGCAAATAACAGCCTAGTCTATGCCAAACAAATGACAAATTGTGTGTTTGGCAATATGTGTATTAAGTTCTGATAATTTAAAATTGTATGTCACTTAAATATATTTCATTTTTAAAATAAATTGCCTTTTGTATACTAATTTACTGATTTAATCTAATTCTTCTGCTTCTTAATTCTGGAAATAATTAAAATTAAGTATTTTACGGTAGCGTTTAAACAAATTGCTACTGCATTTAGAAAAGTTAAAAACTACTTCTCTAAAATAATTTTCCTTGATATAAATGTAATGTTTAATCTAGATTTTATAAATCTGCATTACTGATCTCTGCCATACCAGGGAGGGCAGCACAGGAGATGGTGGGCCAGCTGTGTCTCACCAGCAATGAATAAGGTATGACTTCACTTGGCTTCCTACTGCATTTTAGCTCAAATCCAGGGCTGGAGTATATCAGTGCATTAACTTGTTATTGTAGAGTAATTCATTAAACATTATCAGATTTAGAATTAATTTTTCAGTCTTTCAGTTAAGTATAGCATGTTGTGAATACTAGAGTCATGCCTTTTCACAATTCTGATTTCATCAGAAGTCATTCTACCTGCAAACTAATGCAGTGTCCAGACTTCAGATTTTCAATTTTTAAAGAAATGGCCTTTCCAAGACAGATACCACATCCACTTGATGTCCAGTTATCACAAATTTAGTTAGAGTGTTCATGCAGATATTTTTTTCAGTTTAATTCAAAGAGAGAGAAATATATGTGCTTTTTGACACCACTTATTTACCAGTTCAGACAGCACTTTATTTGCCTTGAGTAACACCCTAATTCTCCATCTAGTGTTTATAGACAGAAAAAAAAAAAATCATGTTTCTTTTTTCTTTTCTTTTATGACATCAAGAAATAAAAACATTACTGCAAATATTTCTTACAGTCTTGTGTTCCTGTTAGGCCGACTACTCATGTTGAGTAATTTTACAACATTGCAACTGAATAGGTCTCTTGGTCATTTCTAATTGCCTTTATAAATAACAACTTCTCATTACTGCCAGGACACAGTAACAAAGTCATATGCAACCTCAAAATTGGCAGGAGCAACACGTTTACCACTGGGAAAGCAATGGGATGTGGATACCTTATTTAAACAAACACAAAAGATTAAGTTGTGCATTTCCCAGGTTCAAAATGGCAGCTAATGTTCATCAACTAGAATTTTCACAGGTTTTCATTCTAAATTTAAAAAGGAATAAAAAAGTGCACTTCAATGCAAAATGAGTGTCCCAGAAAGACAGTAAATAATTACGCTAAGTGTAACTGCTGAGATTAACTGTTTGGGATCTGTTTGGGCTTGGGGTTTTTGAGAAGGAGAAGGGGTTGTTTGTTTATATATTCGGATTTGGGGGGTTTATTGTCCCTACTCTTATGTGAGGAAAAAAGTTAAAATCTTCTTTATATGACAGTAGATTTCCACCTCCCTCCCCTTTCATGATCACTCCCCTTTCTCTACTTGTCTCTTGTACACAAATATAATTAATGAAATAATAAGCAGCAGAGAAAGGAGGGATAACACATTTTGAAGAATAAAATGAAGAAGATTCTTTAAAGAATCTTTTATATGAGTTATGAGGTATAAAAACTCTTGTGTATTTCAAATCAGAGTGTTCTGATATCTGTTTGCATCATCATGGTGATGCCTGTTTTTCGGCAAATGCAGAATATGAGATTTTACAGTAAGTACAGAATTACAGTTAATATTAATTGTCTGCATGTTTAGTGTGTGCCTGTATCTACCGCTGCTTTGAATTAAGAAATTGTTGAAGATAATTCTATTTTTAAATTGTTCTTTTGTTTTTCTCTGGTTTTTTTTTGACAAGCACTTTGATTACAAATCATTTATACATCCTTTGAGAGATACCTTTAATAACTGATCAAAAAAAGTGAGATTAAAGAAAAGAATAAATTTTTATCATCTAACCTCAATAATATTCAGTTAGTGATAATGTCATTTCACATTTGAACTCATATGATAAACTGCAAAAAATAATGAATTTAAAATACGTTGAGTCAGTGAAGATAATTATGGAGATTTTATGCATCTCAATTTCTCTCTCAAAAGAACATATAATTGCTCTGGTATTTTGATTCCAACCCTCTTGTCTCTGAGCCAATATAAATGAAAATCAAACTGTTTTACAAGCTCGCCTTTTCCCTGCTGTTTACCAAATCCTTATCTGACTGAGAGATTCAAAGGGCTCAACCTTCTCCTTGGGTCCTTCTCATAGCCCAGGTGTCATCATGAGGGAATGTGTCTGGTTTAAGGGAGCAAGGGAGTTTCTGCTGGGGAGGGAACAACACCTCATGAGCAATAAATACCATTTGGTTCCTGAGACTGTCTTGAGATGCAGGCAACCTACCACGCATAAAGGGTCATCCTTGACATATCTTTTAACAAGTTGCAAATGTTCATCCTTTTCCTTTCTAATTGCCGCAATGCTAAAACAGAAATTTGTGTTTGCAACATAAGTTTCAAGAGTTTTCCCTGCTTCATTCAAAGTACAGTGCATTAGATTAGGACTTGTCCCATGTTAGTCTGAGGAACAGTGCAGGGATGGTGGTACCCATCCAGTTACAATAAAAATCTCATTTGAACACCACAGTTATGCTAATGACTAGTTAGTGAGCTTAGTAGTAAGCCCCTGACAGCTGGAAATTAGCCAAATTCAGGAGTTTTTTTTCAACTTTGTTAAAGGGTGTTAAACCCTTTTTTTATTAATTTTTTACTTTGAAGTTAATGTGATCAACTACTATCTGCTCAGACCTGAGTTTTCTCATTTCCCTCATCAGGTCTTTATACTTTAAACAATAATAAGATCTTTTAAAATAAAGTTGGCACTTTTAAAATCTCCTAAGTGGACTTATTTGTACAAATAATTATATAGGATATAAAATCTGATTTAGCCAATAGGTGATAGGTTGATCCTGTCTAGATGCCAGGTGTCCACTAAAAATATTTTATAACTCCTCTTCTTCAGGCTGCCAGGGAGAAAAAATATAATTAAAGGCTCATGGTTTGAGATTAGGACAGGATTATAATCATGGACAAACTGATGTGACATGGGGAAATTAGTTTAATTTAGAACCAAAGCGAATGAGAAATAAAACCAGATCTTAGGAACACCTTTCCCCCTGCTCCTTTCTTCCAAGGCTCAACTTCACTCCTGGTTTTTTCTACCTCCTCTCCACAGAGGGATGGGGGATGGGAACTGCAGTCAGCTCATCACACACGTTGTTTTTGCTACTTCTTTCTCCTTATGGAGAGGAGCCCTCATATTCTTCCCCTCCTGCTCCAGCATGGGGTTTCCTTCCATGGGAGACAGTTCTCCACAAACTTCTCCAACATTGGTCATTTGGTCTTTCCTGCAGGCTGCAGGTTTTCACAAACAGATCCAGGATTTGTCTTTAATGGGGTGCTGTCCTTCTGGCACAAGACCCCCACAGGGTCACAAGTCCTACCAACAACCTGCTGGAGCATGGACTCCTCTTTCCATGGAGGCACAGGTCCTGCCAAGAACCTGCTTTAGTGCAGAGTCACAGCCTCTTTTGGATGCACCCAACTGCTCTTATGTTGGGGCTGCAGGTGGATCTCTGCTTCCCCATGGATCCCCATGGGCTGCAGGGGCACAGCTGCCTCACCATGGGCTGCACCTCAGGTTGCAGGGGAATCTCAGCTCCGGCGCCTGCAGCACCTCCTCTGCCTGCAGGGCTGTTTCTCTGACATACCCTTGCTTGTGTCCCTGGATGAACCTGCTGTTTCCTCTCTGTCTTACCTGTGCTATCCCAGAGGCACCGCCACCATCGCTGATTGCCTTGGCCAGCAGCAGATCCATCTTGGAGGTCCCTGACATTGGCTCTATTAGACATGTGGGAAGCTTCTAGTAGATTCTTACAGAAATAACCCCTATAGCTGACCCACTACCAGAACCTTGTCATGAAAATCCAATATAACAATCTAAATACCATATTTGTTCCACCAGACTCTGAACAGTATTAAGCATAACAAACAGCTGGGGAATACCAGTATCTGTTCTGTGGTCACGCTCTTCCAATAATATCAACACTTAGGTTCTGCTTCTGTCCAGTCTCATTTTCCACACCTTTCTTGCAAAGGTTTATGCAAAGCTTTATAAACAAATAGTGCTTCTGAAGTTTAATGGATTTAAGGGATTTAATAAACATTGGATTTCATTATGTGACTTCTCAGGAACTATAAATGGATATTAAAACTGGTGTGGAAAAATACCAACATTCTGGGTGAGTATGTCTGCTTGGATTTGTGTAATACCTCGCATAGTGGTATATTAATCTTGAAAACATTGAAATTAATCTATAGTAGCAATAATTAGGCATTATTTCCTTTGGTATTCTATTTATTAATAAAAAATAAAAAGGTATTGCAAACAGAAGTACTATACGTTTACTAATAATGTCAAAGCTGCATTATTATAAAACATATAATGAACATCTATTTTTTTCTTGTCAGACTATAAAAATATTAACTGAATTAATGTTTATTATCAGTGTATTATTCATGTATTAATTTTTTATAAGCTATGTGAAGTTACATTTTATGTATAAAATGTGATTGTCAATAAATTCACATAGCAACTGGAAGAAATTTAAATGTCTCTCTTAGAGAATATAGTCATAAAATGGAAAATCTGGGCCTTTTTAACATGTATCTTCAGAAACAGAGTAATTTTTCATTGGTGACATGTCTGCTATACTTTATTTTGGTTTTCTTCTTCTCAAAATCATAATAATTCTCAGGAGAAAGATCTTTTCTTAATAAGCACTGCTTGACATTTACCACTACATACATGATAGATTTTTGAAAATGATCATCCGTCAATGCTGTGGCATCAAATTTAAACTTATTAACCATGCAAATAACTTGGCCTGCAGATTTCATCAGCACCTTTTCAAATATTCAGACAAACAACATAAAAAAACCCAAACAAAGCAAGATCAAAGCAGTTCTGTCCCTTGCAAGCATGAAAGAGTTGCCAGTTAGAAGTTTATGTACTTCTTAATATAGTAATAAACATAAGCAAAAAAATATGCTTAGAGATTTTGATAATATTCTATTTTTTTCTAGTGAATTTAAACTGAAAGTTAGATTTAAACCTCTACAAAATAAAAACAGGATGTTAGCTATTAAAGATGAAACGTGATCAAAATCTCATGATTCTTAAAGGTTAAGGTGAATTAATATTTATCAAAATGTTTTAATGTTTACTATTTTAGCTAACACTTAGAAAAGATACCTCGAAGAGACCATTCAATGTGAAGATTGGGGGATTTTGCATGAAATATTTTTTCTTGAATTTCAACAAAGCTGAAAGGGAGCAGACAAGGCTTTCTTAAAACATTTGTCACTTTTGAGTCCAAGTGGCTTCAAAAACTAGATAATACTGGTTTCATGTGAACTGGCAGCCTTTAAGGATTTATTTAATTCTAGCTCCATTATCTACATCTCTTAGATCAAACTTTGATCTGAACCTCTTTACAGGTTCAAATGTCACCCATTCATTTCTACATATCAAAAAACCCAGTTCCTCCATCTCACCAGTCAATTAGTTACAATAATCATACTGCTTATATATAGCTGTATATAGCTGTCCCCAAGACAATTAATTTATAAATGAGAATGATGTACTTAGCTGAGTAAACACTTGAATAGTGTAGATTTCTACAAAAACACATTCTAGTGCCCTCTTAAGTGATCTAATTTCCTGTAAAATCCAATTTTACCAGAACTGCCTTTGAGTCAGAGTTTTCCGTTAATTTAATGATGATAACAGAACTTTTTTCTTCAATAGGATCTAAAATGTCACTGTAAAGAATTTCTCAGTTATGGTCAGTCTGGCATGCATTCAAACTATCATGTTCTGGTCACTCTATTTCAGACAAACCATGCACCAACAAACCTGTATTTAGAAAATGAGTGTTCTAAGAAGTGGTACAAGTCAAATTACCCCAGCTTGACATCTTGATGACTTCTAAATAAAGAACTTACATGACCTATAAAGCACATTTCCTAAAAGAAGAAGTTCCTCCCAGCCATTACAACTGTTTTTACTCAAGTTTGGACACATTTAGCAAAAAACACAGAACTTGCAACTTTATGCAACTATTTCTAACAGAAGCTGTTAGGTATGTTGTCAATATCACTCAGCTGTCCAGCTAAGCATTAAGCTCCCAGAATAGGGATTGTTTCTGTGCTGCATTAAATGAATGTGCTGAATACAGTGGTCCTTGTTTTAAATACAGTAGACTGTTTCTACAAGCTAGAATGAACACTCAGAGTCAAATGTCTGAGAGCCACAAGCTTCTAGTGCTAAAGTAGTAGTAGATTCTGGTTATCTTATCAGTGAAAATGAAGCATCCCTGAAATAACTACTTCTAATGTTTCATACCAAGGTGAGGCAACTAAAGGAAATCTCTTCAGAACGCATTGCAATATAAAAGGAGCTATTTGCAAAGGAAGTTAGGGATTATATTAAATGGAAATGTAAGACTTTTAACTATGGATAAAGTTTTCTTCCTACCTGTGTCAGTACTTTGTGTGATTATGTGGGTACTTGAAAAGACAATGCTCTGTACTGATCTGTATGTCTTAAGTGTGTGTGTGTGTCAGAATGCACACAGTATCGACAGCCAGAGAACAGCCCCACACTGACCTGCTGCAGCCACACCTGGCAGGCAGGGGAGAGGACAAATCCATCAGTGTCATGAAACCCACCAATTTAAACTGTCTCTGACAATTGAAGATAGGCTCTGCCCTGTGCTGCGAGGCTTACCTCGACTGGAGCTGGGCTCAGCTGAGCGGGTTCCAGCTCCTCCCATACGGCTTGTTGCCTCCCCTGCCTGAGCATGAGCTCTGCCAGTGCATCTGTGGGAAGGTTCAGAATTTCTTTCCATAGTTGCTGTCTAAAAGAGCCTTTGAGCCTCTGAAGGCTGTAGGACCACCCTCAGACTCAGCTTCCCTCAGCCAGAAGGAATCAATCAGTAGCAACAAGTTTTAAAAATACACCCAAACAACATAAGACTAAGAAAAAGTAGCTTCAACTCTGACTATCAAGCTCCTTATACTGAAGTCCTCAGGATGTTGATGGCCCATGGTGACTGTCACTTCTCATTCTTCAGGAAGACAGAGATTGTAAATCTTAGGATCTGGAGGGACATTACAAGGGTAGAAGCAACACTGATTACAATGCACAAGTTTATGTACAATATTTATGTCTATTTTGGTAAGAATTTTCTGTGGTAACTTTGACTGTTAGGCTGTTACAACATTAGATTAACAATAATCTTTTGGCTGCATATATGCATATAGTCTGTTTCCTTTTTTTCTGGGCTAGTATATTAAATATACATATACCAAAAAGACTTCCATTTAGCACAGTACTTGGTCCACTGATCTGTATATCAAACATTTGACCAATCTGACCCTATAACTTGTGTTTTTCCTTTGGGAAATTATACTGCATTTTTAAGATGTATTATACAAGTGAAAAGTCACCCAGCCAAGGAAAAAACAAGAGAAAGGAAAAAAGCTAACAGTGATAATCAATGGACATGTTCTGGATGTGGTTTTTCAACACTTTGCTGTTTCTGACCAGTATATACTAAAAATTACTCTGTGTAGTGTCTAAGAGGATCAAGTGCAGCTTGCTAAAGGGTGAAAGTATATCTGCCACCGGAGACCATCAACAAACAGACCTACATCTTCACTCTTACAATTTTACCTCATTTCTGGTACTAAGATTAGAAGTACTACAACAAATAACCAGTGGCAAATGAGACTGCATAATTTATGAGGAAAAAATAAGCCAAAGAGTAATGTAATGTTTATTTTTCCACAGATTGAGGTAAAATGAGTAAATAAAATATCTGTTTGCAAGGTAAAAAATGTCCATCTAGAGTTTTGTCTTCACTGTCAGAAGTTTCCATTCGTATCATCACTGTCTTTTTTTCACCTTATCCTTTCCATTTTATACTCTCTGATGATCATTTTATGCCTCAATATGTTCTTTCTTGTCCTTTTGCATTCCCATTTTTTCAGCTGGTCTCCTTGTGTCTGTTTAGTTTGACGTCTCTGCTTTGCTGTCTTGGAAATCATTGACTAAAGTTTCTACAGTTACCTTAAAAAGGCTGTTTGTGCTTATACAGAAATCAGGTTTTAAGTATTTCATACTTCTTTTGACTCACATCTCTGGTGTGTTTATATAGGCTTGTTTTAGTTATGCCAGCTGTAGAAACATTGAAGAGTGTTTGTGCAGCACAAATGCACAAATCCAGGCAAACTGAACCACGGGGAGGAAAGGCAGGATGCCATCCTTATCTTTCCCTCTTGTCCATCACTTCAGAAGACTTCTTACACTGCAGGTGCTCAAGAGCTAGTCGAAAGATCAGATTTCATCTGTTGAACTTGTGGGAGCAGCAGAAACCCCAAAGAGAAATTACAGGGTCCTAACACTCTCTGTGCAGGCCAAGATATTGAGAACTCAACATGCTTTTCCTTGTGTGCAGCCAGGGCAATTACTGATTCCTTGTTATGTTTGAAGAGCTAGTCTGGCGACATTGCACCCCACAAAGGCAAGTGTCAACCCTGAAGGGTTGGTGCTTGCCAATTCACATACTCAGCACAAACACCTTTCTGTCCCTTGTTATTCTATGATTAACTACTTTCTGAGGAAATAATATATTTGTATGGAGAGTCCACCTTTTCTTGTACGAGTGGGACTGTTGTTTATTCAATTGAATAAGTAGCATTTGTATGCAGCCTTAATCATGAACATTTTGGAGACTGGCATCCGGCACTAAGTACAATCCTGTCAAATAACTGGCAGTGGATTAACTGTGACACCTAGAAACATGCCAGATTCTGACAGAATAAGAACTTGCTGTGTACCCGATGTCAATCATACACTGAGTGCCACTCAAAATGCTTATCCTGTTAGTGATGACATCAATCTGCATTGGCATTCAAAATGCTTCTGCCCTTTGAATACAGAATCAAAAGCAACAGGCAAAGCCCCAAAGTGCTTTCATTTTAGCAACCACCTATCCTTCCTCAAGAACTGGGGCTACCTCCTGTGTGGAGGTACTAATGGGCCAGTGAATTAACCCAGTTGTTTGCCAAAAAAAAAAAAAAAAGGTATCTCTTTTACACAGATTGCTCTACAAGCAGGCTCACTTGCCAGCCCTCAAAAATAATTTCCATCATGAACTAAAACTTCTAGAGCCACTTAGGTCTGATTCTAGTTACATCCCAAGTTATAGAAGTCTACCTACATTAATAGCAGCAATTAATATACAGCAAGGGTCACACACAGTTTTATGTATCAGCATGGTTATTAAAGCACACACATTCTAAGTGAGAGACGAGAGACCTACGTTCAACCCAAGGGGTTTCAGAATTATAACCAACAGATGTTTAGGCTTACATTTATTTGATCTTCTCTTATCTTCATAAATACTTCATTTCTGCCTGCACAGCGAGCTAACACAAGAGGAACATTCCATCTTCTCTTTCCCTTTTCAGTCTGTCTTGTTCTATAATCCACCAGAGTGAGCATGACCTTGTGAAGTAGGAGATGAAGCTGAAAAGGAAATTGAACACATCTCCGATTTCCTGGGCAAGAGTTCTAACTATTCAAAAGAGGAGTAGTTCTGCAGCATTAGTGATGGACAAAATAGTGAACTGTGTTTGTTAAGTCTCTTATTTTGGAAAAGCAGTCCAGATCATCCTTGGCTAGGGATTGCTAATAAAAAAGTCTAAGGCAAGTTCATAAGCTTAAAATTAAAAACAAAAGGTGAATTATTAGGATAGCTGTCTTTCCCTTCATCTTGCAAAGTTACTCACAACTGAAACAATAAAAAGTACTCCTAAGCCTTAAGCATAGCTGGAAATACACTTTTCCACCATGGATATCAGCCATGGATAATCCCTTGTTCAGCATGTAGAAACAACGAGTAGCCCTATGGAGAATCTTTCTCAACAGAAGACTTGGTGTTTGATCCCCTGAAAAATGTATCTCAGATGCTGCAATGTTTTTTTTTGGTTTTTTTTTTTGTCTTTGAGATACAGAAATTGGGCATTTGTTCCGGAGAGATTATTTGTGGAATCAATTATCAAATACTCTTATGAAACAAGCTATCATAAATTATATACTTATTCTTCTGCTTTGCTGCAGTCACCACATAGATTTCAAGTAGTGTATTTAGGCAAAGCACACACCAGAACTTCTGTTCATTTACAAAGCTCAAATAGGAATGGGATTCTTTTTCCTCCCTCTATCATGCCATGAGGTCCCAATTCTTAGGCATTAGTAGGCTCATTTAAGACATCTCAAAAAAACCCATAGTAATGACTTAATCTGGACTAGCAAAGTGGTATGAGCATTCACTGTCACAGGCCAGATGTTCTAAAAAGGAAAGTAGACCATTAAATAATGTCCCTTCTCATTAACAGACACAACTGTACAAAATTCCTTTCATAAATTTAGTAACCTCCATTCTAATACATTATTTACTCTACTTGGCCTTTTAGAAGACTGTTTCAGAAAGAAACTAAATCTGAGGAAGGTCTAACAAGCCTGAAACCAGTTTTTCACAAATGCAGGACTGAGGTGTCACGTCTGTATTCTATTGTGCTGTGCAAAAATTGTAGCTTAGAGATGTCTGAGGTATTGGAACAAAGTCAAAACTGCTGTAAATTTAAGCACCATTCAACTTGATAGTTCCATAAACTGTGCCTATTATTTTTTTGTTGTTTTTTTATTTGTTCTTGATAATATATATAGACAATCAGTTGTTTACAAATATTTTATTAAACATACAAATCTCTTAAGGAGCTTGAGCTTCCGATTTGAATCTGATAATTCTACTGGAAAAAAAAAGAAAAAAGAAGAAAAAAGAAGCGCAGAAAATGTTAGTTATTGAACTGCCAAAGTACTTTTAAGGAGCTGAGCATAGTGTGTGCAATACAGCATCAATGTCTCAAAAAGGCGTTTTTCTGCTGCTGTCATGTGGAGGTCACTGTTTGCACTCAAGTAAATAGCTGCGATAAAACCTGAAGTATTACAGACTTGCTTAAAATTCAGCCAACGTGGAACAAGTGCAACTGTCAGCAATAGAAGGCCTTGAATAGCTGTAAAGGTTAAATATCAATTTGTTTTAAAAAAGAAGTCAAACTTGCTTCTCTACCATAAACTGCAAATCTGACGGCATTCAACCCATTAACACTCCTGTCAGACATTTGAATTTAAAGTGTTTGACGCTCCCAAAAGCACAACACACTTTTATTAAATAGAGATTACTTTGTATAGGGTTTTTGAATGTTCTCTTTTAATCTGAAAGGCTTTTCCAAAATTTTAAAGGGTGTTAAATTTACTTAAGCCTATGTCTAATTTTTATTTTGTTTTCAATGAAAGATTAAGTGATGAGAACAAATTGGACTTAAAAATACAAATACATTTTTAAAATAGCAAATATATTTTAAAAAACATTTGTGGAAGTACAAAATGTTTGAATTTCAAAGCTTACAGTTTCAAATTGGATTCCACTAAATCTCATTAATTAATATCACGTCATTAATGACAATAGCAATAGCAGCAGATATAGCAAGACTTTCTCTACCACCACGAAACTGTAAAGATCTGAAATCAAGCAGAATTTTACTTTTCATTATTCAAATCAATGAACGCAACATATTGATTTTTTTGTTTTGGTTTGGTTTGCTTTGGTTTTTTTGGTTTTTTTTTTTGATGAGCACATGATACAGCTTCATACATTGATTATGTGAGATATGTCTGATATCGGTGGGGCAGCAAAAAGCATTTCCTCAGCTGTTCAGCATTTGGGGGTTTTTGTTGCTGTTTCTTACATTTTTGGTATTGTGAAGGCGTTTTACCAAATCTTGTTGGTATCTGCATTCATTGATTTTTCTTCCTTTGAAATCTGGACAGAAGCTGAATGCTTTCTTTGGTGGATACTTCCAAATTGTAAGGTATATCCAATTGTCTTTTTTTGTGGTAGAAACAGAGTAATTAAGATTTATTTCCCAATTGCTGTAAAAATTCAGGTAGGATTGTTTATCTCTGATATGATTCCTGATTTACTTGGATTATCTTGATCCTTTTAAATATAAATTAATCTATCCTTTTTACTTAACAGTATTAGCCTATAGCTCAGGCTGCTAGCAGCAGAAGCCTTGGTTGCACAGCTTCTTTGAACTCCTCAGACACGTCAGCATGTAAGGCTATATCTCAGATTAAAACTATAATGTATATAATTCATGTCAATCCCATTGTTGTAAACATATAGATTAGAACTTTCTCAGGAACAATACTGTAATTAACGAACAGATGAGGAACTAATATTTGAACTCATTCTGTCTGGACTTTTTGGAGAACTTATGCGCTAAAAGCCTCTGCTGTGGGGACTGTTTCCCATCTGTGCATCCACCAGCGCATGTGCTCCCACATCCCTGCACGAGTTCGTCCGCCCAACTCCGGTCAGTTCCGGCCCTTCTGGCTTATCCTCGTGTGCTCCGGCACCAGCTCTTCACCCTGCTCTCCTCTAGGTGGCAACAGAGGAGGGAGAAATACAAAGTCCTGCCCTGGCTTCAAAGAAGCAAAAGAATGAAAAGAGAAAGGGAAAGATAAAGAAAAGTAGGAGGGGGAGGGGAAGAGATTCAAAGAGTTCTTCTTTCCTTGTTCTCTTGTCTTCCAGAAATAATAATATTCTCCACTGCATGCTATTAACCAGCTCTTTATATTAGCTTTACTTATCTGATCTTCCTTACAAGAAGGGATGGTAGAATAGGTTTTCAATCAGATCAATGTTTTTCTCAGCAGTGGGATGAACTTCCTTATTTCATTTATACCTACTTCATGACTAACTTTGCCATGCTAGAGAAGTACCAGTGAGCTGAGATGTCGGGAAACACTGTGGAAAGAAGGTGTAATATTATATTAGTTTAATGGATACATACTTTCTGACACATTTTAAAGGTAGTCTTGATATGAAGACTATTTTTAAAAGAAACACTGTTGCACATGAACTGTGGAACCTTTCAAGAAAGTACCATTACTTAGTGTTAAATTTTACTTAACTATTTTGGGGAGAGGAGGGTTTGCCCTTTTCTTACTGATCCAAAGCCTCAATGACTCAATACATATTAAACCTATTTCTGTAGATTTTGCTGTGTCATATGAACAGACAATTTTACACATAAGCAGTAGCAATTATGAATAATTACAGCCCACAGTCACAGTGCTATTTTTAAGGTTCTATCCTTTTTTTTTTTAATTAATGTCATGTTAGTTTCTTTTAAAAGGTGGTTGGATTTTGGATAAGAACTAAAGCCAAAATAATTCTGCAAAGGCCTAGAATGAGATAGTTCTAGCTCCTAACTTTTAAGAAGATAAAACTTCAGAAAATATTATGTATTCTTGTAAATAATTGAAAATATACATACAGCTTTTTTTTTTTAATTAATGTCCCTTGGTGTTTTTCTGATAGGGTTGTGAAGTATTGTACACTATTAGATCAAAACCACTTACAGAAATTAGGCAAGAAGGATGAGTCTGGAGCTTACGTAACATTCCTACAGTACGCAGACACAAACATGACAAGGAAATATCACAACAGCTAGTCCTGTAAACAGCTGTATTGCCAAGAACAATTAAAAATGAGTCTAAGGAATATGTGTATGTTTAATGTTCATTTGTAAGGAGAGGCAGAGAAGACTGCAATCAGCCACTGTAGGATGACAAGAGCTATAAAAAGCAAGTTACAGCAGCACATTAAGGATAAAGCTAAATCAGGTTTTTCTGTAGATTTGAGAAGGCATTCATGCAGGTGTAATGACACTTAAAGGGTATCCAGAAGGATATCTAAACAGACAGAGAGTTAATGTAGAAATCTTGCTGTGAATCAGCTGCAGAAAATGGGTTAAATAGGAGGGTAGGTTTCCCAGATTGGTAGGGTCAGAGAATGGTCCCCCAACAAAGAATGTTTGCCTAGGGGTCATGGTTAATGAAAACACTCTCAGATAGATAGTTCCTGCACACCCTCATTCCTGTAGGTGTGTTGGTGATGTCAATTAAATATGCATGTAAGTTTTTCTGATTTTGTGATGATATTTTAAGTTGGGTTTGAATATATAGAATTCATACTTGAGAATTATGATTTTAGACTAAACAATAAACTGAACATAAACTATAGTGATAGAAAAGTACTTTGTATATTTCTTGTTTATCAAGATTCCTTTCCTTTTTGGACCACATTCTTCACATTTACAGAATTTAGCTGTTAGGTTTCTCTGTTCCCTTTCAGACAGTGTGCATTCTTTAAAAAGCCTCAGTTTACTGCTCTGAGATTCCAGTGTTACCTACACTTCATAGCCTTCCCAGTTAGGTCCAGCACAAGTGCAAGAGATGTGAGCCTAGAACCAGACTGTGAAGGTACATCATCTCACCTCCCAATTTCATTAAGAGTGTCTATAAAAGATTTGTTTATCCTTCAGGGTAGGATCTGACTGTAGCAGAGCAGCTGGACAATATGAAAGCATGGAATAGAAAGTCAGTTACTGTCTGTCTTTCTAACAGTAAATGCTATTGTTTTCAAGCTTTATTCGCTTAACTCTACAGCTTTTATATGCCCAAGCAGCACAGAAAGGTTAGACTGTGCCTTTATGAGGGTATGTGGTAATTGTTGCCTTTGATGATCCCAAAAGGTAAATCAATAAAAAGGAACATATCCCACTGGCTGAAGCAGAACCTTGTTAAATTAGTAAAGAAATGAACTCAAATTTCTCCAGAAGGACATCATTATGATTACACAGAAGTGTCAAAGCAAAATTCATGTCTTTCAGAGATGATGTCTTCAGCCTAGTAAAGAAACAAAATTATACACAATCCTTGCAAATATATGTACCTCGGGAGCATGTACTTTCCAAAACTCTAAGCTTAAGCAGTATGTCCTTGGGCAGTCATTCTGCACGTTACGAAATCTCTACAGAATATGTTTGTATACTTATCTATGACAAGCATCCTAATAGACTTGAATGTGCACATTTATACCTTTAACTGTAAGCTAAACAGGATGTCGTGTTGGTGTGGATTGTACACACTGCTTAATTCTTAGCTTGCTCTCTGTTATTAGTTTGACCTTGACCAACTAGTTGTGTCCTAAAATCCCACAGGAAATGTTTGAACTTAGTGCAGACCAGAGATCAACCCTACCAAGTAAATTGAGTATGCTATTTAGGAATTTCTCAGTAAGGTAAGAGAATTTGTCTGCAGGACCATGGTCATACTGTGCCATGTGCTTTTATCTAGCATGTGAATGGAGGATCGTATTTAATCTGTGCACCATTATAGCTGAAACTTTTGTCTGTTTATTTGAGATATGCACCGATCTTGTACTTTTAATTTAGACTAGCAGTCTTTCGCAAGTATTATAGCATTGATTACATAAGCAGATTCAGTTTCTCCTTCAGCTGAGCTTTAAAGTCATTCTTTAAAGCAGAGTAATTATGTGGCCTCTTTTGAGAGCTAGCAAATACCTATTAATTCAGCAGTATGTGTATATTGATCTTCTGATCTTAACCTATTCTGTTTATTGTCCTTTAACAGAATTCTTCCATGAACATTAGTGCTCATGAGAAAGTAGAAGAGAGATTTATTTTACCTAAGGAATTTACATGTCTATATTTAAAGATTAAGAGTCCACATAAATATATTACATCATTGCCACAAAAATTGTACTACAATGTATCTGTGGATTTTATAATAAAATACAGGATAATATAGATGTGCTCAACTAAGCATTTTTTCTCTGTAAGTAAGAATAACTACAGATGCACTGTATTCGCCATATAAATACTTAGTGCAACATGAAGTTAGAAAATATAATTGAAATGTCTAGATTTATAAACACATTTAGGTGAAAGTCACCATGCTTTAGATTAGAAGATGTTATTGTGTATTTTCTGCAGTGTATGATAAAACAATATCTGTAATTTAGAAAAGTAGATATGAATAATTCTATGCTTTAGGAAGTATTTCATGACAGGTGATTGGCAGGTCTAGTTCTGCCCAAAGCCTGGGAGCAAGCTGAAGTATTCATTGTAACAGATCTGTGGACCGTATCACTTGAAGGACAGGCAGAAGGATATTTTTCTCCCCACATTTTACTATTTCAAGGCATACCCTTGGAGGCAGAATTCAGCATTTTTCTGGAAGTGCTAAAAAGTTGTGCATGCAAGGCTTCTTTGTCAAAAAGAAACAAACAAGCAAAAAATAACTAGAATCTTGCTCATTTTGTTCTCTGAGACTTATTTCTTGTTCAATCCAGTACTGCCATCATTTCTAACACTGGAAATAGATTTGGAGCATGGCTTTGTTATCCAAACAAGTTGGTGACTACCTATCAGTTCTTACCAATAATATAAACGGTTTAACTCTTTATATCTTCCTTAGAAACATATTCAGGCTATGGAAAGTTAAACTTCACCAAGGTCTGAGAAGCTAGGAGGCAAAAGAGTTGGGCTGAAAAGGTAAAAAATGGTTGAGAGGATAAGGGTTGAAGCAGAAAACAGTACTAAGGATTGAAAGGAAATGCTTTTTAATTCTTTCTGCTATACTTTCTGCCTAATACTTAATACAAGCAGCACTGTTTTTAGTGACAGGTAGCTCCATAAAGTACCTTAAAAATTATACTGATTCATCTCATAAGGTGTATGTCCAAAATATAGGCCCAATGAATAACCCTATAAAAATATTTTAACTGATAATTAAAATAAATAAGTAAATAAAATAGTATATTAAACCTGGGATTTCTATACTGTTGGCTGTTTCAGTGAGATGAGTTAAACCCTGACCATTTTTTTGCTGGGACTTCTAGCACGATATTGCATCAAGGTTACGCCTGTGTGCACTCATGCAGCTAGAGTAGATTTTTAATGTTCTGCAATATTTAAAGTTCACTGTAGTTTCTACTGAAAATTAAAATTATAAACAGTTTTATTTTTTTGTCTTTTTCTCATCACTTGATATTTTCATATTCTGTTAATATTCTTCTTTATATAACGCTATAGAGGTTCCTCATTAGGAAAATTTCTTTTCCTTTTCACAGTGCTAACTAAATCGCTTGATTATTATACCAAAATAGGAAATAACTCAGAAGACTTTAATGTGTTACGATGATGGGAATAGCGCTCCTATTCTTTGCAATTCTCTTTCAATTTTAGAACTATTAGAGAAGAGAACAAAGCATTGTCTTTTTTCTATTGTCTTCAGACTCTCTTTGACTCCTATTCATCTTCCTTTAAAACTTTTCCTGTTTTTGACCCTCAGAGACAAAGAAACCACTTTGCTTCTTTATTGACATGTGAATTTAGGAAACATAAAAAGTAGCATTGGCATATATACATTTATTTGTTGAAGAAAATGTAGTGCAGACTTTCCAGAACAGGAACAAAACCAGCAAAGAACTGGTGTGTATTTTAACTTCTGCAAAAAGTTAATAATATAAAACCATTTTAGTAGTACATCTTTAAAATAATATACATAATATATGTTTTAGAATAGACAATGTAATATATGCTATATAACAAATAATGTAATATGTACTGTGTAATTGATATAAATATTATTTTTCAGAAGTGTTATCACAAAATCATGGCATCCCAGAATGGCTGAGTGGGAAGGAGTCTCAGGAGGTCATCTGGTCAAATATACCTGCTCAAGTAAGGCCACCAACAGCAAGCTGTCCAGGACAGTGTCCAGTCAGTTTTTGAACATTGCTGGAAACACTCTTACTAATGTAGCTCAGGCACCATTTATCTTTGTTACAAGGGTGTTTTGCTGGCTCATGTTCAGCCAGGTGTACAGGAGAACCCTCTGGTCCTTCTCTGCAAGGCTGTATTACCAGTTTGTGCTGGTTCATGACATACTCCTTCCCAGATGCAGAACTTCGCACACTTTGTTAAACTTTCTTGCTGAGAAACCTGTTGTCTCATTTCTCCAGCTTATTGTGGTCTCCCAGATGGCACACGACCCCCTGGCAAATCAGCATGCAAACCTCGTTTTTGCATCCCCAGCACACTCATTTGGGGATGTCTGCTCCACCATTCAGATAATGATGTCAGAGTCCCATTTCAAGCCAACAGCAGTATTATGGACATAGCTCAAATGTTCAGTTAGAGTGAAATGTATAAAACTGCACAAAATGTTGGACACCATGGAACCCACTGAGAGCTCAGTAGCTCCAGTGTTGACAACATGGACTCTTGTACTCATGGAACATTTCTCTTATATTTAGAGATATTATATATATAAAAGTATTTTCTAAGTAAATCTCACATGGCTGAAATATGTGCTGCAAGGACACACTGTCAGCTCATTGTCAACTTGTCATCCACCAATACTCTCAGGTTCTTCTCAGCAGAACGGTCTTTGAGCTGCTCAGCCTTCAGCCTGTACTGGTACTTGGATTATTCCTCCCGAGTGCAGAACCTGGCACTTGCCCTTGTATTTCATATAATAAGTTTGGGTTTCTTTTCTAAAGAGTTTATATAATAGTTTCATATCATATTACTTATATATATATCCATCTCATATGTCATATATCTTATTCCATATATCTATTAGTTTTATATATAATATAAATATAATTTATATAATAATTATAATAGTTTTATGCAATAGTTTTCTATATTAGCTTTTTTGTGAAGTGAAGCAAAATATTGTATCTTACTATTTATAGTTTTACAGGGTGAAAAAATTGCATATTTGCATATTTTTGGTTACCCTCAGCAAAAACGGATTTTTAAAAATGATTACTTCCATTTGCAAAAATATCCTCTATTTACTGTAATTTTGTTAAGCCTGTATCTGGCAGTTAAAAACATGTTCATTAGTAAAAATAGCTGCTTTTCGATTACCTTTATTCATGCTGAGTGGTGCCTTTCTTCAAATGGTGCTATTGACTACATCTGGTCTATTTATAAAGTACTATTCAACAGAAGGGAGAAGAGAGGAGTCAAATGCTTGATGCTCTGTCCAGGACAGTGAGTCTAAAGATGTGACATGAAATCCTTACTGTATTGCATTCTATAGCAATTTTGTCTCTGACTTTAGTGAAGCCAGAATTTCATCCATTATACATACTTATTTGTCTGACTTCTTTAGAGTCAGACATTTCATTTATTTCTCCAACCTCTTCACAGTCTTTCATCAAAGTCAAATACTACTTCATTCACAACATAGTGAAACCCAGCTGATTTTCAGGGAATATTTTCCCAGGCAGAAGTTCAGCTAAAGAGGATAGCAAATATTTAGTTAAAGCACTACTTTGAGCTAATTTCTATGTAAGTATTTAGTATTCTTAAATTTAAACATGTGCTAAAGTGTACACTGAAATGGAGGTCCTTTGCTGAATTAAGAAATAAGTAAGAATCAGAATATTTGGAGGGTATGAAGGGTATGAATTGACACAGGCTGGGAGCCAGGAAAACCAAAAAAACATGACTGAAATGCAAAAAGTAAATTTATTTCATTATCTCACTAACTGGAGGATCCTGAAACAGCACCCCAGGCAGAGACAGTGTTGTGCCAGAGAATGAAGAGAAAGACTCCAGGATTTTGTTGAATCTAAAGGTTCTTTTATTGTAACAATGCAATCTTTTTTATAGGGTCTTTGTGCTAAATGACACAACGCTTCTCTACCACCATTGGTTGAGATAGAGAGCATGTTTTGAGAACACACACAAGGGTAGAACAAACTAAAGTGAAAAACAGCCCCTGTTATTTTGAGAACACGAGATGCTCACAAAACTTCTATCAGTCTCTCCCTGAGAACATTAAATTCTTCACAGAGCTGTTTCTTAGAAAGGCAAACTGCTTTTCCTTGGGAAAGTCAGGGCTTGCTGCTGAATTTCTCGAAGTCCCACTGAAAGTCAGCCCCACAGCAGAAAGCAGGAATGCCAGCGCAATGAGGATCATTCCAGCCTGGGAGCTGGCAAGGCTGCTGTTTGCATGCATTTATTGAAGGCCTGCACACATGTAGCTTACCACCATGCTCTGATCTCCCCTTTTTATGATTCCCAAGACAGGAAGCTCAAGCATGTCCATAAGGGTGCCTCCACAATCACCTGTTATCTCTACACAGAGATTCTACTTTTCAAAAGAGAGGATAAAGAGCAGTAGGCATAACAAAGAGGGGTTCTCACATTTATTCTTCAGGCCTTGGCATTCACAGTTGCAGGATAAGTTGAGTGAATCCACCATCCTCCTTGTCATTCTTCAGCTTTTAACGTTTTCCTTCTAACAGAGGCAGTGAAATTTGTTAGGTGGCACTATCAGATCAAGTTTCATAGTCTGTGAGTTGAAAGTATTAGAGCATCCACTGAGTGTGTTAGAATAAGTGTGCTAGAAATGGGACTTGGATCATATGCCAGTGCATACTCTAGGAAGCTGAAGTAAGACTTTCTCTTGGAGCAGACCTTGTTCTTTTCCACTTCTTTGGTTTAAACTTATGTCCCAGGGCTCTATTCTGTAATCCAATTGCTACACCAATTCCACGTCTCCTACCCTCTCCTGGGAGACACAGCAGAAGTCTCATGGCATGCTCCAGCTGCAGGAAAGAGGAAAAGGTAGAGCCAGTCAAAAGCAATGGATTCCTGACTGTTCTTGATGCTGTAGTCAGAGATGTGAGGAACAAGAAGGAATGTTGTGTTATATCACCACCTCCTCTGCCACGGACAAAGGAAGAAGACTACTTTGTCTTGTTTACACCTTTGAACCAAAATCAAGGAAATTCTGCATGAAATACCACATCTCTAGCTGAGATTACTTGCTTTGTCTTTATGGAAGAGTCTAGAGAAATGCAATGTTCCTATGCTATATTCATCTTTGTCCTTGACTGTATTTCTTTTATTTCTCTTCAATTTCAGCCTCTGATTTTGTGGCTAAGATGTCTAAGATTGTATTTAATTAATCAGTAGGAAAAAAAATCTCGCCAAAAAGTATTGCCAAAAAATATAAAAATTGTCATACCATAAAAGGAAAACCTATCAACTATTCTAGGAATGCAGTGGGGAATTTTCTAAGAGAAGATTTCCTAATAAAACCAGAAAGCTTTATACATATTTTATTCTGAAGCTATCTCAAGAAATAAACATAACAATTAAATACCAGTATTTTTTGTAGATTTTTATATAAATTTTTTACCTAAACTGCTGCTGAAATAATCTTGTGAAACTTCTTTGAATGTCAGCAATTCTCTCAATCTTTTCAATTTAATGAATAAAGTTAACATTTATAATTACTTATGTATGAATGTAATTAGAGGAGTTAAATTAATAATATATGAGAGTCATTTGTTATGAATATATTCCAGAAGTGATAATTAGGGGAAGTACCAAAAATGCTGTAATAATTTTTACACTGCAATTATTTAGCCATTCTAAAGCCCACACACTCTTTAAAACTGGTCCATCTTACGAAAAAAATTAGTGTGTAAGAGTGAAACTATTAGGATTAGGGTTAGGGCAAGTTTTATATTTAAATTTAGGAACTGAAAAGTCCATAGATACTGAAATAGTTGCTAGTTAAACACAGAATCTTGAAATAATATAACCTGGGAACCACTTCCCGATGACCAGGTGTCATGGTTTTGTATGAGAGACATTTAGAAAAGTGATACAAAACCACTACACCAGGTCATCTGGTTCAACTGGCTGTTCAGAGGTCACTCTGGCCTTTACTCTGTTGGGTTTCTCTAAGAGTAGAGATACTACAGCCTTTCTGGGAAATCCTTCCCTAAGTCTGACTACACCCACTACGGATATTTTTTTCCCCTAATATCAGATCAGAAGATCCCCTCTTTAAAATTATCATGTGCTTAAGCACAACGGACTGCTGCAGGTGCTTAAACACTGGAAATCTCCCATGCTTAAACATTTACACAATGTGATCGTGTGATTCTTCAAAATGTAAGGTTTTGCAGCATAAAATCCTGGAAGTACTAACTTCTAACTGGAATTGGTCATGTAAGATGGTAATAATTTTGATGTCTTCTTCTATGTCTTGATATAGAAGCTGGCTGGAAAAAGTAATACTACTTTGAAAGAGTTGAAAACCTAGACAATACCACAAGAAGGTGTTTAAAGCTTTTATGCTCCATGCCCAGAAGTGCTTTACTTGCAACAAAACTTTGTTTGCTGATCTAGTCATTTGCACACAGGTAAGATGTGTATCCTCTCATTTGTTACGTATTCACAATTTCATATGGTTCTTTTCCTCTTTTTAGCTTTTCTCTTCCTTTTCCATAAATAAACGTATTTAAATACTTAAAAGCAGAAAAAATTCCTTTTCCTTTTTTTCCTTTTTTTCCTTTTTTTTTTCCTTTTTTTCCTTTTTTACTTTTTTTTTCCTTTTTTCCTTTTCCTTTCCCATGAGTATGTAGTGTGCAAAGAGGATGGAGCCAAGATCTTGTCAGTGGTATCCAGTGAGAGGATCAGAGGCAATGGGCACAAACTGAAACACAGCAGGTTCTGCTTGAGCATCAGGAAACACTTTCTCACTGTGAGCGTGACCGAGCACTGGCTCAGGTTGTCCCTGGAGCTTGTGAAGTTTCCATTCAAAAGCTGTTTGATCATGGTTATAGGCAACCTGTTCTAGGTGAACATTTTTGAGCAGAGGGTTTTGATGGTCATCCCTGGTCCCTGCCAAGATGAATCAATCTGTAATTCTGTGATTCTGTGAAGCTAGCTCTACCTAATTTAATGAGCACACATCTAATTACTGCAACTAGGCATTTAGTTCAAAATTTCCTAAGTATGAATTGTCTTATGGAAAACCAATGCAAATGTCCCAGCTCAGTTTGTTTTAGAGGTTTAATGCAAAAAAATTTTGTTTTAAAGGTAACATAAAATCAATAAGAAACAAAAGACAGGGGGAAAAGAAGGAAATAATGATTTTTGCAGAAGATAAAATAGGATGCAATAGCGTCTAAGCTAAAATTTGTACAAGGGCATTTAATGAAATCAAATGCACTACAGAGAGTGTAAGACAGAACTTATAAATTATTAAAGCAAATATCTAATTCGCTTGATGAATCTTTGTAAATTAACTGTTTGCAGCCAATGGAACTCAAAGCTGCCACTATTAATTTTTACAGCTTGGTTAATATAGGGTATTCGGGGTTGTATTGTGCATTATGGGACTATATCAGCGAAGGTTTGGGCCAATATTAGGAAAGGGTTCTCCAACCAGAGGGTGTTTTGGTACTTAAACTGTGGAAACACCAAGCCTGCTGGACTTCCAGAAGCACTTGAACCATGCTTTCAGGCACATGCTGTAATTCTTGAGGCTGTCCTGTACAGGGCCAAGAATTGGACTTAATGATCTCTGGGGGCCCTTTTCAACTCAGGATATTGTATGATTCTATGCTTATGTAAAAATTTGGGTCTTTGAGTAAGGTGCACTAACAAAATATTCCCTTCCCCCCCATAACCCAGACTTCCAGCATAAATCTTTCATTACTGTCTTGATATTGTGTCCAGAATTGACTTTCCCACCTTGCAATGTTTTTTCCCACCTTGCAGGAGACATCAAAATAATCATCGTGTTTACTGATAGGCTGCTAACTACATTTTCAGTTGCTATTGTCTTGAAAAGTCATATTAATTGAAGTTAGAAGTCAGATAGGTGTGCCCACATCTCTTTTATTCTGACCAGGCTAATTAAATATGCTAGCAAAGAAGATATCATTGAATGCAAATAATTACATGAAAATCAATATAAAAACTGGTTATCCTATATCCATTTATTTTGCATTGAAAAGTATTTGGTATTTTAAAGATCATAATTCCTATCAGTTGGACTTTGTCAACCAAGTACAATAGCACTGTTATGAATTATATATTTACCTTTTATGAAGCACAGTAGGCACAAGACCTAATTCTGCTCACAGAAAGACTATGCCACCCCACTGAGCTCAGAATATTTGCACTATTTTCAGTGAATACTATGAAACTTTGGCCTGTGCTTTCTAAACATGAGCCAAAATATTTTCTGACACAAGTAAAATTGAAATCATGATTTCTTTTTCCTGTAGGCAGGATTGCAGTGTTTTTTATTTCCTTTAACATTCAGCCTAATGCATTAGCCATCAGAGCACCTTGCGTGTGGGAAATCCATTTTCACTGCACGAAAAGATGTTTAAGTAGAGATGTGCCTCAAAAAATAGAAGACAAAATCTTAAGGATAATTTTATTTAAAAAGCTGTTTATATAATTTTATTGAAATATGAAAGACATGAGACCACCTTCCATCAGATTAAGAAATACGAATTCTTTATATTATTTTTCCTTGGTAAGACTTATACTGAAAATGGGTGGCTGTAAAAGATTCTGCAACAATTTTCTGTTCAATGATTATCTGTATGTGTGTTCGTGTTTGTCGGTGCATCTTTATCTTCTCTCTGATAGAAGATAGAAATTCCATCACACTGTTGAAACCAGGAAGAATCCAAGGTTTATATGAACCCAAAACAAGAAGAAATTGCCTCTTTAAAGCTCTGAATTAAGCACACCACTTCCCTGAGAAAAACAATCTAAATATTCTAAATTTTGCATTATCACACAAGTACTAAGCAAAATTAAAACAATATTTAACATAATATTAGATGTACTACACCAAAAATCTGTTCTAGAAAACCACACTGTGAGGATGTGCTTGCTTTGAACATGTACAGATGGTAATATGAAAAAAAAATTCGCAATAACTTATATTTCATTATTACATTCTTTCATTAACGTTTACAAAGTTTTTGAGATCCAAAGATGATTGGTACTGAAGAAGTGTAAAGCAATAATATCACAATCAATGGTGAACATAGAGAAATGACAGATTTATGAACATATGTGAGAGAATTTTTCTATACTAGATTACCCTGTGTTGAATCTAATAAAGTGTAGATTATGAAATTATTCTGATAGCTTCGCAGGCTTCCTTCTCACAAAATAATGATCTTTAAAAATTACTTTAAAATAAGACAGAAGAAACTCCAAGCACTTGTTTTGTTTATTATTTTTCTTGCTATTCTGGTCATTGCTGTATGGAGAGCCAGCTTTAGAATACCCCAGTGCATTTTACTTCTTTCCAGTACAACCTTTCTAGATTGTATCTCAGCATTATAAAATTATGAAATTACTGCCTATGGAGAAACCATCAGAAAGCAAAAAATAGCCAGGAAATTACATCAGCTATTAAGGAAACTTATTCTTTAATAAATGGCCATTAGGACGATAGACACTAAAAATTATGAAAATTTTCTCATAGTGGTGAACTTACATTTTTCACTTCTATTTTCAATTCTCCATTTCCTCATGCAAATGATGGTGGATTAAGGTTAATCTTATATAGTTTTTCTAGTCATCCTCTCCTTTTTCTCACTAGCTAAATACCTCCAAATAAAAACCCAAGCTCCAATGCCATTACATAGATCCCAGGAGATCAGGACGTGTATTGTGCATTTTGATTAAACTTTTATACATAAAATAAGAGAGGCTTTCTGAATTTTACGGTGTAAATAGAGTACAGCCCATAAATTTTATCTTTGTTTTTTATTGAAGCATTAACCTGACATTGCCAAGTATTTTTGTGAAAGTGTCTTTTTAGAATAAACTTGTTAGCTTTATAACAATTTTTTTCTGATCTAATAGTATTTTAACTTTGCACATACAGATATTCTAAGTTTCCACCATGTCACTATCCTCTCCAGTTTCTCTGATTTTTCATTTATTAGTAATATTTTTTTAAATTATGCAATCTTTAAATATTTTGTGTGTGTTTGCATGTTTGCATGTACATGCATCACAAGAAAGGTTTACAGAATCACAGAAAGACTGAGGCTAGAAGGGACATTTCAAAGTAGCCTGTTCCAATCCCCCTGCTATAGCAGTGTCACCAAGGACAATAGCAGGGTTCCCAAGGACAATATCCAGACAGCTTTTGACTAGCTGTTAAAGAATTGGTAAAGCTCTTTAGGTTTTTCTGTTTGAATCTTTAAACTAAATTTTATGAAGAAGCAAAAACTTACTCAAAATCCTACAAAGTTTAATGTTTTTCAGCATCAAAGTAGTGAAAATCCTCTTAATTTTAGATTCCTGTCACTTAATAAATGAACAGTTCTGATCCACTTCTGATGATTTTCAAATAATTTCCTTTGTTCTTTTGCTAAAAAAAAATGTTCTCATACCCATGCACTCCTTTCGTATTTGCAGTACACTCATGACCAGGAAGAAAAAAAACCATATCTATCAGTTTTAGTGGTTACTGCACCATGAGGAATTTTTTTTGTGTGAGATCTTTTCTGGCTTTGTTTTTGTACCCTTGTGCACAATACGTAAAAACAGAATTCCAGCTCAACATGAGAAATGAAATATACTGTTATATAGCAATATATATCTCTGTCTCTTTAGTGTCTTTTTAGAGGGTCTTCTGGGGGTTCCGTTATTAAAAAATTTATGGATTTGGTTTCCGTTATTGAAGTACTGCTAAATCAAAGGCATTCTGCCTATTCTGTGAGAAAACTGACACTCTCTGTATCATGTTCCTTGTATTCCACTTTGATGAATATACTAAATTCCAAAAGGGGAGCTTGCAACTATCAAACCAGGAAATTAATGACAATGCAGACAAACAAATGTGTTTTGTTTTCCTTGCATGATGCTAAAGCTGACTTTGTCTCATTTCTTATTTCTCTTGTTGTTTGGTAGGGCTATTTACTTTTTTTTTAATATATGGTATGTTAGTGATACTAACAGCAATAACAGCAACTCTTAGAAGATGATACATATTTGAGACACAAGATGAGTAATATATATAACCTTATAAACTAAAAAAAATTATATAGAGGAGGAAGATTCTTGTGACAGCTAACAAACTCTGGAGTTTTTATGGATAAGGAAGAAGCAAATGTTCATTCCTTGAGGACAAATAAATTGAATATTTTTCTGCTATTTAATGACTTGTTTTTAAGACTGAAATATAGGGAAGCTTTTTATTGGTAGCAGGGCTGATAGGGGCATAACTGAGGATTCTTAATAGTTAAAGGCATGGCTGAGTTACATGCCTCATGCTCTGTTGTTGGTGGACAAAAAAAGATTCCTAGGCAGGTCCACAAAACAATTTAAATTTCAGTCACCATGTTTAGAATAACATCCTCTGGGTTCTTCTATCATTTATTTCTTTTCCTTTAAAACCATATTTGATAAATTTCTTGAGTTTACTTGTTTGATGTTCCTTAACAGTATCAGCACTGTTAAGAATTCTCCTTCCTGTACTTGCCCACAGTTTTGGGTCATAACACATACTCCAATACATCCTCTAGAGAAAGAAATAATGTTATCAGCCTGCAGTATTGTTTGGTCCAGGATTCCTCTGAGCCCTGTTTGGAATTTCTGTGTTTTATTTCCTGTTTTTGTTTCAAGATGCAAGCGAATGGACTAATATACCAAGTGATTTTAAATCGATATTTTGCACCCTACAGGTGATAGTGCAACACTGTTACACCACATGACTTACAAGAGTGTTTGAAGCATTTGCAAGTGGTATTTGGAGGTACAAACCCTATGAAAATATTGAAGCAAAAGATTGCAAAATAAAGGAAAACAATTCTGACGAAATCTTTTCTAACAGTATAAACACTGATCTCTGAAACAAACTTTTCTCACAAAAGCCACACTTTTTATTGGAATGAGAATAGATTTATTCATTTAATTAAAACAAACAAATCAAATCAAACCAAACCAAGAGAAACAAAGAATCAAAGCAAAATAACCAAAAAGCCCTAGGCGACATTAATATTTATTGTCAAAGTCTGACGACTAGGAAAAAAACGCAAACCAGGAAACACTTCGTGACGTAGCAAGCCATATCACAGAAGTTAGGTGTCTGTCTCCAGTAACTGTGTAGAAAATATTAGACAATGAAAATCTTCCATCATTTGGCATCCAGGCTGACAGTTCTTTGAAGACAGTGGGAATAGCCCTGTATATGTATACACACACACATATGCACGCATATGCATGTATATGTACAAATGTGTACATGCTTTCTTTTTCAAAACTAAACAAATATTTTTCCACAGAAGGTCAAAAATTGGTATTTTTATTTCTTTTTACCTTCACTGATTTTGTTTCACTTATGTAAATGTGGATGGTTCCATCAAAGCCAGAAATACGCTGGATCTTAGGATAGATGCTTATCTCCCCACCACTTGATACCTACACACATGAATTTTGGGATTACACTTTTTTTATATGATCAGGGATGTTTGCAAGGTAAACAGCAAAGTGCAAAGAGGGATTCTAGTATTTCAATATTAGGCAAAGCCAGCAAATATGGGGTTTGAACAGTTGTCAGAGCAGCAGCTGCAATCCAGGCAGCTGAATTCCACCTTAAGTGAAATTTATTTTGACTAATTGAACAGTACACTTGGAAAACAGTAAGAGTTGTGATATCTGACAGAAAACTAGCAAAGTGAAAATTTTTGTTCTCTGGAAATATACTAATCTTGCAAAACATTTCACAGGAATGTTTGTTTACCTGTATATTTAAGAGAATCTAGACATTTGATTTAGGAAACCTGATCTCTTGTCACATTTACCTACCCAGAAACTTAAAAAAGAAGTCTTTGTACCAGTGACATCAGGGTGAAAACAACCTTACTGTGTTTTCAAGTTCATGCACACAGTCAGAAAGTCTGACTTCTGACTAAGCTTCTCAAAGACTTCATCTCCCTCTTTTCAGAATATGGGCTAAAAAGTTTGTTCTAGTTCTCTTGGATGAAATGCAGAGCATTCCTATTGCTGAGAGGCCTTTTCCTGCTTCCAGGCCCTTCTCATCGTTCACTGTGAGACAGGAGGAGTTCCCAAAAGCTTTCTGAAAGAAAACTAGTAAATACATATAAATATATATTTTGTCTCCCAGAAGAGAATGACTGAATGACTGAATTTTTCTATCTATAGGGTATTTTATAATTTGCATTACTTTTTGCTAGCATAGATGAGAAAGCCTGAACATTTTTTAATTCCTTGGAAACTGCGCTTTTATACATTGACCAAGATAATGTTGTTGCTTTTTTTTTTTTCCCCCAGCTATGCATATACCTAAGAATATAACCACTGGCTGGAGTTTCTGATAGCCAAATGTAGAAATTAAAAGTAACAGCAAAGTAGTAAAGAAGTTTGCCACAGAATTGCTAATGTTATACCATGTAATACTCTCACTGCCTATAGACATGGCTGTTACATTTTCTGAAAATGAAAATACCCAGATTCCAAGAAAAGTTGAGATTATTTTTCTCTTCTTGCTTCTCTTTGGAATAATTCTTTTAAGTGGCAAGTCCTCTCTGAGTTGTGACACCTTTATCAGGCGATGTTCTATTAACTAGAAATATCTTCTGACTTCTAATATGTATGTAATTACTTTCTCTGGCAGTATTCCATCTAAAGGGGTCCATTTCAGACTCAATAAAGTATTTTTAATTCAATTGAATTGCAATTTAACTTAATCATAAGAATGGAAATAATTCCCTGACATTACAGCAATATTTATGAAGAAACTAATTGTGTGCATCCCACTACTAGTCACATTCACTTACATAAACAAACTGGAACATATTTCAGGTTCCCTGTGTATATATCACTAAAAAAAATTTATAAGAATAACTCTGAGGTCAGAAAACCCTTGAATTTTAGCACCAATCTTTTAGCATTAATTCCTTGGTAGCTTTGATTAAAGCTTCTCCTATTCTGACCCAGAAGTGTCCTAATTTCTTCAATCTATTTAGTACAGAAAAATATTAATAGTATTAGAGGTTTTGAGAATCTATTGGTTTATTAGCTCGATTCCTCAGTGCTCACTGAATGCAACGGTGGAGTGCATTTCTGGAGTGCATCTTCTGCTTCAGTTTGTGTTGTGAGACAGTGGTGGAAAAGGAAGTGTGGTAATAAACTAGAGAATTTGCCTGGAAACCACCCCCTGATAAGAACTACTGTTGAAACTAATGCAGACACATAATTTGGATTAGATTTCTAATCCAGTAAATCTTCATAGAAGCTGTCTGGATTTGATAGTACTGAATATATTTGATGCCAAGCAGCAGCAACACATAACTATTTCATTGATAACTCTTTTTAAATATAAAACCTAATTTATTTAAATTCATATTTCAGTAAAATAAATGCCTTTACACTTTTACTCAAAACAATATATTGGCTTTCCTTTTTCAAGCGTAGGACATAATGTGAGGTGCCCAGTGTAATAGCAAGGTAGATTTAGAAACAAGAACATGCTAGAAAGGAAGCAAATATTAAGTAGAAGGAATGACCTGGGACTTTTTGTCACTGAGAGAATGGCCTGAGACCTCATAGCATCTTTGCTTCTATGATAATAGAATTTGTGAAATTGTGCTAAAAGATTATTTGAATAACCATTTTCTGCTCTTGCTGTAAAACTCAACCAAAACTTAGGCAAGATTACAGCCTATGAAAATTTCAAATGACTCATGTTGAGATTTGGAGCATTAATTATTCAGAATCCATCTGTACTTGGGATGCTTCAGACCCAAGTGGATTTATTACAGCCAGCATTCACACACCCTCCTCTTACAAAGAACCTGAGCACAACTGAAGAAACTGGACTGGTCTGTCTGCAGGTTCTTTTTACAGCAGCTAGGGGAGCTTGAGTGTCAGAAATGAGGACTGAGAACAGGAAAAATATCTCTTCTAAATTGATGGTTGGCATACAGGCCATAAGGTGGACAAGAAAAAAATTGTCTATCCTCTTTTGCAGGATAAAGAGGAAATGCAGAGAGACTGACAGAGGTGATGTGGGTTTCCAGAAAGAGAAGCAGCAAATAGTATGAGGATCCAGTGCAAAATAATTAGTATGGGTCTAACATAGCAATTCTCTTCTTTATTCTGTATAAACACTATAGAAGACTAAAAAATTTTGCCTTTTCAAATCTCTCCCACCATGACAAGTGCTACAGGAAGGAAAAAAGCTGAAAACAGAAATGCCAAGCATATAAGCAGATATTGTACTTAAAAATTGGTATATGAGGATATGGATTACTTTTGTATTTGTACATACAGAATCGGTTCAAATTTTTTGATAATCTCAAATTTTGTTCTTTTGGGGTTCAGGCTTATAATATTTTATTTTTAATAAAGAACTCTCTATATATTTCTATTTAAATTTTTTTCATATCTTACTATCTTACTCTATTGTCCTGATGTAAGTACTTTTTTCTTTGAATTTTCCCCTATTGTATATGTTTTACTTGTCTCTTTTCCTCTAAATCCCTTCCCTTTATTCTGTTGAGCCTTAGTATTCTCTTCTCTGTACTCTTTTGCTGAACTGTTGAATCTGTGAGGAGATAAAAGAGATAAGAGGAAAGGAGCCATCCAGCCAGGCAAAAATCCAGGAGCTAGGACTGCATCAGAGGCTGCTTCTCAGCACAAAGGCTTTCATGTCAGTGCTTTTAGGGGCATTCACAGCCAGTTGAACAACTCTCAACAGTCTCTGCCAGGTCTTTGTCTCCTTTCCAGCACATTCTACACATGAAGTTTTCTAAAAGGAATGTACTTCTGTTGGGTTTTCGTGTCAAGGTTTTGGTGGTGGAGGGCTACAGTGGTGGTTTAGGTAAGAAGCTGATAGTAGGTTTATGTAAGTCCAGTGGAGACAGCACCAACAGGCTCCATGAAGAAAGCACCACTAGCCAAGGCCAAGCCCCCAGTGATGGTGTAGTAGTATCTGTGGCACAGCATAGTTAAGAAAAGCAAAAAGTCATTGTGCAGAAGCAAATTGCAGCTCCACAAGACAGGAATAACTCTGCAGACACCCAGGTCAGTGGAAAAGGAGGGGGAGGAGATGCTCCAGGCACCAGAGCAGAGCTTCCCCTGCAGCCCTTGGTGCAGACTATGGTGAGGCACGGCCAGCTGTGCCCTGCAGCCCATGGAGGTCCCTGGTGGAACAGAGCAGCCGTAGAGGATCCAACACCAGAACAGGTGGATGCATCCAAAGGAGACTGCAACACCATAGAAAGACCATGGCTTGGCTCCTGGCATGAACTGCAGACCCACGGAGGGATGAACGCACACTGGAACAGGTTTGCTGCTAGGACTTGTGACCCTGGAGCAGGCTCTTCCTGAAGGACTGCATCACATGGGAAGGACCCCCATGTGAGAAGTCTGTGAAGAACTGCAGTCCTTATGAAGGACTTACACTGGACAAGTTCATGGACAGTCTCCCATGGAACAGACCCTATTCTAGGGAGCAGGGGAACAGTATGAGTAGTCTTCTCCTTGAGGAATAGAAGTGGCAGAGACAATGTGATGACCTTACAGCAATCCTCATTTCCTGCTCCCTCTGCTCTGCTGGTCACAGTCATGTAGAGAATTTGGGAACAGAGTTAAGCATGAGAAGGCGTGGGGGACAGGTGTTTTTAAGATTTGGGTTTATTTCTCAATATTCTACTCTGATTTTATTGGCAACAAATGCAATTAATTTTCCCCAAGTCGAGTCTGTTTTGCACATGACAGTAATTGGTGAGTGATGTTTTCCTATCCATTTCTCGGCCCATGACCCTTTCATTATATTTTCTCTCCTCTGTTCATTTGAAAATGGGGAGGGATAGAGCAGTTTTGGTGGGCATCTGGCATCCAGACAGGTTAAATCCATCACATCACTTTAACATTTCAATTATGTAATGATTTAGACAGCAGTTACTGTCAGAGACATCTTATCACTTTTTCATGTGAAAGAAATCCATATTTCACTCTTGTCTCTTTGAAATAATTTCTGTCCTCTGGTTAGAAATGATTCCTGATAAACTCATACATTGAGGGTCAATCCTTGCCCACAGGACAATGTCAGCTTATCCAATATGCAGGTTGTACCTGCAATCTCATCCCACTGCATGTTGGAGCTTTTATCCCACTTTCACACCTCCATTACAGGTGTCAAACTCATTCTCTTTGATTAGCTCTTGCTGTCTTTGACATATAAGTCTGCATGACAGGATTTATGCCACACTGCAACAAGTACAGGTCCTGACTAAGCTGTAAGATTTGATAAAAAATGAAGTGCAATTTTCAGGAAACACTGCAGCAACCACGTACTTTATACTACAATGAAATAACTATTGACATGATCAGAAAATTGCCTTTATTTTCACTATCCCTTTTCCTTACACTTTAGTCAAAAAAGAAAAGGTAGCAATGTGCACTTGCAGCCCAGAAAGCCAAATGTATCCAGGCTGTGTTGAAATAAACGAGGCCAGTAATGTGAGAGAGATGATTCTCCTTCTCCCCTCTCATGGGACCCCACCTGGAGTGCTGCACCCAGGTCTGAAGTCCCCAACACAAGAAGGATATGGACCTGTTTGGGTAACTCCAGAGAAGAGAAAGGAAGATGATGAAGGGCTGAAGCATCTCTCCCATGAAGACAAGCTGAGAATTGAAGATGATCATCTTTCAGAAGAGAAGGCTCCAGGGATATGTCATTGTGGTCTTCCAGTACATGAATAGAAGCTACAAGAAAGATGGAGAGAGATAATTTACAAGAGTTTGGAGTTACAGGACAAAGGGAAATGTCTTCAAACTGAAAGAGAGTAGGTTTAGATTAGACATCAGCAAGAAATTCTTCACTGCAAGGTTGGAGAGGCACTGCAACAGGTTGCCCAGAGAAGCTGTGGATGCTCCATCCCTGGAAGTGTTCAAGGCTAGACTGGATGGGGTTTTGAGAAACCTGGTCTATTGAAAGGTTAGTGGCAGGAGAGCTGGAACCAGATGATCTTCAAGGTCCCTTCTAATCCAAGCTATTCTATGATTTGCAAGTTTATGAAAGGGGATATCCCAGGTCTGAGCCCCCAGCAAGAAAAAAGAGCCCGAGGGTAGTAAGTCAGGTTGACGGATGGGTCCCCTCAGAACCCATATTGGTACAGAAAGGACCCACACCTGCATTCACTACTTTCTCATGGTGCACATGTCTGTTGCAGGTTCTGCTTACTCTGATGATTTCTCAGACCTGGTTTTCTCCTTCTGACCTAACAGAAGGGTACTTAAAATATTCTGAAATTGCAGATCTGTAAATGCAGAAAATGATGAGAAGAAGATGGATAGATATTTGCCTTCTGCCTTCTCAACTTCATTTAATAATCTGTTACGGTTTGCCATATCTGTTTTTACTTACTACAATAAATCACAGCTAGAGAGTAAGAGCATTTGAAATTCCATACAATTATTTTTTTCTGGTACACTGACAGTTATTTTGTTTTCTTTCTAGGTCCTCTGAAGTTTTGGTAAAGTTTTTTAGTACTATCAGGAGTATAACTAAAACTTTGTGATTGATTTCTGTAAAAAAATTGAGTATTTTGGAGGTAATTGTTTTTTTTTTTTTAATATATTAAACAGTGTGTCCTTACTGAACAAAAGCTTTGTTAGCATAGAAACTCCTAAAGAAGACTGGAATCATAGTATATCAGGATAAATGCATGAAGTTTCTACAAACTTCAGGGCATTCTCCTGCTCTCCTTTTTTCTCACCTTTCACCAACTGTTGTCTGTGGTTATTTATGTGTTTGTTTCCTTTAGAAGTACTTGTTAATCTGCAATCTGAAAGTCTACCCTATCACCTGAACTTACAGCTTTATTATTCTCTATGGTTCTTTCTCTTTGAATGTAGTTTATTTGTGACATCATTTGGCAAATAATTACCATTTCAGAGTTCTTTGTTTATGGGTTAAGAACAAACTATGAATAGCATAGTGTGTCATATGTCATATCTCTTGGAAGATCTCTATTACCATCAGTGGCTTGATGCATTAGGCAATGGATGACTGAGCTATTTTTGATTGCTTTTTCCTGATGTGGCTGAAAACAGCTTTCTTTTTTTCTCCCCTCCAATATAAAATAGATTCGTTACACTTCAATAAAGACAAACAAAAATAAAAGCGAAAAACTCAAGGTCACAAACAACAAAAATAAGCAATAAAAATTCCAGCATTCAGAATTTCTTTTGATCTGTCAAATGTTCCTCAGTATCTCCAAGGTTTTAAGTGATTGTTTAATTCACTACATCATGATCTAGAGGGTTCCTGGCTATCCCCATTGCCTTTTATTCACTCAAAATAATTTTCCTTTATAAGTACCCCACTGGTCCCATAGTTATGTCTGTGCATCTTTGGAACCTTTCCATTATTAAATTATCTACAATCCATGATCTATTATTAAATAAGCACTGCTTTACTGAAGCCAAAGAAATCCTATAGGCACAAAAATTATTAGTATAGCAGTGTGCTTGTAAAAGGTGACAGATGGGTAAGAGAGCTACAAGGACAGTGCTGGACCCTACTAACCCACCAAAGATTGAATCCATCAATCAGAAAAAAAAACATGGTAACAGTGTAAAGAGGGAAGAGGAAAAGACATCTCTCCCAGCCTTTTTTATTAGGCCTTTTTTCTGTTGTCTCTCATGCTTTTATTTCCATGCAAAGGGAGGATGGGGACACATTGTCCTTCTCATGGTAACATTTTATTCATTTTTGATTTAAACTCTTTCTGAATTGATTGGTAAATCTAGCATCAAGCAAATAATCTCTTCCTGCAATTAAATCTCACGTAATGTCCCAGCCCTAATCATTCAATGTATCTGTGCAGGGTAACACCTACTGCTTGGGACAGTTCTTTAAGTTTCAGTGGGATTTGGAAGCTCTGGTAGCACTCTTGCAAACTTGAAAACCTGGAGCGAGATTTTCTTTAATCTAATAAATTAAAATAAAAATGCAGAAGTAATAATTGACATAAATATTAAAGAATCTAAATTGTATAAAATTAATTGGAAAACATAATAAATAATACAATGTCATAACAAAAGATTATTATCCAGTCTCCCTTGTTCTCTTGCTTTCTCTGAGCAGGTGCATTGGAAAAGTGAAGAAGTCACTTTGTTTAAAGCTGAAATTCATTAAACCATTAATTGTTCAACTAGAACAAGTTTTTTTTTTTATCTTCAGGGATTAAACAGAAAATTTACAGCTTAGTTAGTTTTACAAAATCAGAATAAAGGATACAACTTATTTCTAAGAATTAAATAACACCCTTGGTTTCTGATAATTTTGATAAACTTCTAAAATTCTTAAAGGAATGTTTAATATGTCATACCTAAATGAAAAATCTTTAACCTAGGTTTTTGCTATTTATTTTCTCTTCCATCTCTTTAGATTTATCTTTTAAAAAGTGAGCATTCGGGTACCTTTGGTGCATGTGACTTATACAAAATCCATCATATTGCATATTTTTTGTTGCTACTTTTCAAATGCCAAAATTATTCAAAATTATATTGTTCCAATGCCATGGAGATTCTTTGTCCTCCTTTCAGGGTAAAAAAATAGTATTCGGGATTAAGGAAGCAATTGAAAACGTCAATCATAGTTTCTATACTGAACGATAACATACAAATTTATAGACAGCACTAAAAAATTGGGAAAGAAGCCACATGATTATGCCATCATTATTCCCCATATTTCCATTATATCTATCATTCAAAAATATGGACTGCAAAAAAATTACTTACTATTTACCACAACAATACAATGATACAGTTGTGTGGTTAATCAACCAGTACTCTTGCTCTCAGCCTCAAATCATACCATACTCAATAGAGCTTAATGTTCCTAATTTATGGAGTCTGACACCACTCCATAGCCTTTGGGTCAGTTTGAGTTATATGCATACACAGAGAAATTAATATTTAAACAAGTTCTCTGTATTGGAATTTAAAATACATAGCAAAGAGCTGATCAAGTGTTCAGCAAAGAAGATAAAGCTGTAAGAGCAAATTACATACTTGGACTCTGAGCACTTGGAGTTGAGAATTAGAAGACTGCCTCTGTTCCTTAATTTCAGTGTGTTTGAAAGACATGGAATGTGTTGACCAGAATAAGAGTACATATACTCTTTCAAATCTGCTTCTAGAGCTACTTCTCAAATTATAATTAATAAGATTTGTTTGAGACTTTGATACGCAGACTCGCTTTTATATCATGTAGGAATTAATGCTTGGAAGCCAATTAAAATCTTTGAATAGTTGCAACATTATTCTCAGAAGAGAAATGCACCCATATCACAATTCCATGCAGATTGAATCTATTAGACATCAGGGTGTACTTGCTTAGTGAGTCACATGTATCCTAACTCTGCTCTTATACACAGGGCCTGTCCTAACTTCTCTGATTTCCTGGAGTTTCCGCTGTTCATCCCATTTCTAAAAATAAAGTTAAGAAACGTTAATCCTTTTCTCTGTTTTTGGAATGGAGTCATAGAATTGCTCAGGTGGAAGATTGAGTCCAGCCACTAACTAAGCACCATGCTCACCACTTGGTCTCTAAGTGCCACATCCACATGTTTTTTGATGGGTTGATAATTTTCACTTACATGGTGACCTGGTGACCTGGTGGTGATTGGCCACTTCCCTGCAGCCTCTTACAATGCCTGAACACCTTTTCAGTGAGGAAATGTTTCCTCATATCCAATCTAAACCTCTCCTAGTGCAACTTGTGGGTATTTACCTTGTTCTGTCACTTTGTTATCTGGGAGAAGAGACTGATCCTCACCTTGCTACAACCTCCTTTTAGGTATTGCAGAGAGGAGTAAAGTCTGAGGCTCTTTTTCTCCAGGCAAAACAACCTCAACTTTCTCAGCCCCTCGCATTAAGACTTGTGCCCTAGTCATTTTAGCTTACTCCCTGTGGAAATGAAGCTTATGCAGAAATGCATATTTGTGCTGTCACTAGCAACTTTTTAATCTTTCAAGCAGATTAATACTGAATTTGAATGCAGAACAGAAACAAAAAATTCTGCATTTTTAAAATTTTAGTGAGAGTTGGCAATATACCTAGGGGACACATTCTGCTAGTATTCCTCTTGAGAGAAAACCAAAGAGCTCAAAAGGCCTTGTTTTGTTCTATTTGTGTCAATTAATCATCGTGAATAAATCCAGACCAGCATCAGCAGTTAGGACAGGTCAGACCTGTGTGAACCACCTGTGTGAAATCGCATATGTGAACCACAGAACATGGAAGAGGGACTGGAAACACAGTATGAGAGTGGGCAGGAGCAGCTGTAGTCCAGGGAGAGCAAAATAAACCCCTGTTAGGTTAAAGGAGTTGCTGAGGACATGAGGCTGACATGGCACACTGTGAAGGGCATAGGACATAAAAGGAATCTCAGATTGTTGAAATGACCACTCTACGATACCCAAGATGACCCCTGGTTATTTTTAGGAGTAGAGTCACGCTGTAGGGAGAAAGAATACAATCCTATATAGACTGAATTAGGATTCATTAATGTGACTTTTGACTGTATAGTTGATACAATTTCTTATTAAGGAGGTGAGAGTAACTGGTGGACAGGGGAGAGTCTCTAGCGGTGTTCTAGAAGTGAAACTTTATATTCCTAATTAATTTTCAAGATGCTCAAACCATATCAAGCTATGTCCCTTATTCACTATTAAGCATGTCTTTGTGTTTCTTAACAGGTAGAGATAGAATTGCCTCCAGTAAAGACAATTTCTATTTCAGATGGTGTAGGATCTTTTGTTATTTCTAGTAATTCTTCACTTTTTTTTTTTTTTTTTTTTTTTTTTTTTTTTTTTTTTTTTTTTTTT
>VWZV01010451.1:52294-71237 GCA_013397155.1 Irena cyanogastra
AATGAAGGAGTTCATATGGACTGCTCTCTGTCCAGAAAGCAGGAATTCATGATCTTAGGGCCTTAGGTCTCCTACTGTCTATTAAATGTAATAACTCTCAGATTACCTTCCTCAATCAAATATGTTCAATAATATTTATATTCTTGGGTAGACTATTGTAGGTATGGATGAAAAATCAATGTCTTATACTTTAATCAAGGTTCTGAAACTATGAAATTAGATTAAAATTAAAAAAGAAGCTCGCTTTTATGTGAAATTTTACTTTGACAGATGGTCTGCACACCTTTTGAATGCTTTACAACTTTCCAGTTTCACAACATTTTGAGTCATATGTGACTGTTGTGTCTTGTGCAGTGCAAACTGTTTATTCTATAGATTATATTGAAATGTTATGGGGATCTAGAGGACTTTTGATTTACTATTTTATGCCCTATCCAACAGGCAAATCACAGAAAGCTTTTTAGTTAGATCTGGGCATGTTCGTAGGCACTCAAGTCTCTGGCAAACAGCTCACTGCAGCTCTAGTTTAATCAGCTCATTCTTTGGCATTTACTTGCTGCTTTCTTGCCTGAAGGGCAAACACTATCTTAATGAAGCACACAAGGACAAATGACTTTTCCAGGCTGTGATTAATTTTCACAAGCTGACTTTAATCACTGGTTAATTAATAGAAGATTTGTTGATTTACAAAAAAAGCAGTCATTATAAGCAGTATTATATCGATTTGTTTTTCATTAATTTAATGCAGTAACAAGCTTTTATTTAGAAATTAAATGTGTTGAGATTCCATGGTAGAAAGAATGATAATGTACTAGAAAAGAGTATGGCACCTATGTAGCTTGTTGGGTTTGCCTGCTTGATCCAATCTTTTTAGAAGAAACAGATACCAATACTACTCTAGCTCAACTCTGTCACCCCTCTACTCGCACTTGAAAATTGGAATTAAGATTTTTTGCCCTATTCACACCAATATTTCAATAATAAATGGTTAGTAGCAGTATATGACTCATACAACGGATATGGCAAAGATCACACGGAGTTCAACATGCAAATGAAAAAATTTAGTGAAATAGATAATGCTTTTGTATTATTAATGCCAGAAGCTGGAAATTGTTTAAGACCAAATTTTATAAACTGCATTTAACAACATAAGTTAAACTACTGATTTTTTTTTCATGATATTATGACAAAAACCGTAATGTAGATTCTACAAAATACATAGTAATTGGTTTAGATCTGCTTGATGAGGCACCCCATCATGAAGTAACAGGTGAAACCACAGCCAGAATTGGTGAAAAGAGTCTAAAGGCAAACAAATTTAGTCTAAAAGCAAAATGCTAACTTTTAACAGTTATGGGGAAATTAGTCTAGGAGATTGAATGACCTATCACCTACTTTCTTTAGTGGAAAGATAATTGCCAGTCTGGAAGATTTAAAATTTTGGGAATTCAGTATGACCACAATGCAGGGAATGTACTGGTAACATGGTCTATAACAAATATATCAGAATAAAGGAATTCCTGGTCTTTTCTGGGCATGGAATCTATTAATCTTGAAGTCCATTGAAGTTGCCTGACACAGGATACCAAATATTTTGTCAGACTTCACTACTGAAAAAAATCAAATGAGCATTGCTTAAGATACTGATACAGATACATTTTGTCATAATTTATATTAGATTAGATTACTTTAATAGACTTTCTATTCATCATTTTATGCTTATCCATTCTTTTCTGCACAGTGAAAAATCCAACTGACATTGATAGAAGTCATACAGTACATATAGCAATGCAAGTGGAATTTATTCTCAAAATAGTATTTTTCTTTTTCCCTTTGCAAACAAATATTCTCCTTTTAGTTAAAAAGAGTGGAGGAATTGTAAAATTACATAATTTTTACCTATACAGCTGCTCATGGTTTGGGGTTTTTTTGTTTGCTTGTTTTTAGCAAGCTGTAGAAAAATGTATAATTCACTAATATTTGGTGTACATGAAGTCCCATTCATTTTATGACACCTTAAAGTGTCACATTGTATAAAATGAGGCATTCAAGAAAAACAATTATATAGATTCAATGTTTGCATGCTGAAGTCTGGGACAGTTTTGGTTTTAGCTTTAGACTCTTCAGTCAGAGTGGATAATGCTCACTTAGTGACATTATACCTGGGATTCTTCTCCAGAATACCACTTTCCTACCAATGGCAGCAGCAGGAGGCTGAAAATGCAGTTTAACACATACTCTGCAATAGCAAATTTGAATAGCTTTTGTTAGAGGGAGCATTACACTTCCACTGGGCACTATGCACAATACTATTACATAATGAAGCATCAATTAAAATGCTATTAAATAAGATATTATCCTGTTGTCTTTTCAATGACGCTATCTTGGCACTTCATCTGCCTAATGTCATCAGTTAGCATAGTACACCCAGTGCCATTAAGGTTAATGTGCAACGTTTATAATGTACATTAGTGTGTCATAACATATGTCAAACATGAAACCTGATCATAGTGATGATGATGGATACACAAAGGAATATACAAAGAATAAGAAAAATATGTGAACTGAGTCCTGTCTGAAAGATTCTGTTGGCATTCAGTCAAGTGTTGATGCCTTCAAACATCATCATCTAAGAACGTGGTAAATAAAACTGAAATTGGAGCTTGAAGAAATCTGTGCAGAGATATGACAACAGACAAATATATTCAGGGCCTAATTTTTTTCTAGAGTCCTCAATCACACCTCTAAATGCCAATGGATAACATTTTGTTACAGTCCTCCCACAATAATTCACAATAATTCAAGACATTTTTCATTACAATATGTAGCAAAAGAGGCATCAGGTGAATTTCAGAATGTGCAACACAATGTCTAACGATAATTACTGGTCGGCCTACATTTTCTGGATGTTTTCAAAATTATTGTTTTCCTATCGAGTTAAAAGTTTGATTAAAGTTTTGTTGGAGTAATTATTTAAAAGCACTGCAGACAAAATTCACATTTTTCTGGTTTCAAGACCACCTACAACTGAGACAAAAACTGAACTAAAAAGGCACATCTGAGTTTAAAGTCGCTGTCACTTCTTCTATTTGTGTACATGACACATTGAAAAATAACTTGCTGTCTTAAAGCAAGTCAAAAATAAATTTTTACACATTTCTCCAACAGCTATAATCAATCAAAACATAGATTTGTAGTCAAAAGATTAAGCTCTTGATACATTTGAATTTTTTTCTATTGTAATAAATCTTTTAGTAAAAAATGGATACCTCAGCATAGTCTTTGGTGAAAAACAATATGGAAAACATCATTTAAACTGCTTGCCAAAGTAAAGCTCAAATACCTTATCTAGTAACAATATTTAACTAGTTCGGATCTAAATGTAAATATTTATATATTTTTAAAATTCCATATTTTATGAAAAGAGATGCCATGCTGATAGGGAGTTCATTGAGAAAACCAACATCCCCTACGTATATTTACTTGTAAATATGAGTGTCAGATTTATTTGGATTACAACATTATCTAAACAAATCTGGCTAGATTTTTCTCCTTTTTTCTCTGTTTTCTTTGGGTGGAGTTTTCTTGGTGGTTTTTTTTTTTGGGTGATTGATTGGTTAGTTTGAGGGTTGTTTTTTGTTTGGTTGTTTGTTTGGGTTTTTTTGGTTTTGTTTGTTTGTAGTTTGTTTCTTTTCAAATCAGTGAGTGAAAAATTTTATCTGTTAGGGAATTATGAGTAAGAAGAGTGGAGGTGATAAAACTTATAAAATTATATCTGACGATTTTTCATTTAAATGAACTTGAACAGAATATTTAGAAAAATGCATACAAAAAAGGGTCAAGAGTATACTGTTAGCTCCCGTTCCCAAAGGAGTAGCGGCAAAATTCCTACTGCTTTGCCTAAGAATAAGAGAAAAATATAAATAAAGTCAGATGTCAGAATTTTAATTAATTCAATATTTTCAATGAAATGCCTGGCAGTGTTCGACAGGTTTGTGAGACAATCACTCAGTTCCATTGTGATCCAAAGGAACTTTTGTTTTTAATCCATTGCTTTAATGTACTCAAAAGGACATAGATTCCTGTGTCAAGACATCATTACATTGCTTATTGTGAGTCTTTAAAATGAGTATCCATTAAAGAAGGAAATCAGATGTACATGCAGCTTTTGGGTCACAATGTCTTCGAAATAAGAGATAAAAAATTGCTAAAACAAGCCAAGATATTATTGAGATCCTCATTTTCTTTTCTGAAATACTGAAGAAAGGACCTTGATAGGCAAAAGAAAAGGCCAAACCTCTGAATCTACCTGAACTCACTGACCCTGAATTTCACTAGTAAAACTTTCACAGGGTTTATCTTTCTCAAATATCTCACTTGCTGGGATAAGTCTTACTAAGACTAGAAATTGGGAATATGATCTAACTGTGTAGTTAATTAATATATGGGTTGATTTATCTCACTCTGGAATAGACATGAAGATGTTTAGTTGAAGATTTCCTATGTTGTCATCTAGGGAGACAAGATCAATGGCCAAGGCAAATTTGATATCTCATTTCCACATAAAAATTACACAAATCCTACCTTTTGTATTCTCAATAAGGTGAAATTTCATCTAAGAAACAGATTTAGAATCTGAAATCTACATCCTTGTTAAAATGAATGTTTTACAAACATTTAGCGATTTTTAATACTTTTACAAAACAGAAATATAAATTCAACTGGAATATATTTGTAACTGTCATAACTGAAATATCCATAGGATATGTACAAAAGACATTCATGTTTTGTGTCAATAAAACCATTTCACAATTATTTTCAGAATCAAAAATCTGAGATTGTTGAGCACTACTACTCAAGGAGTTTAGAGCTGTTAATCTCAATGAAGATATGCTGTTCAGGCTTCGTTGTAGTTCAGCCAGTGATTCCTTGCTTTCTACAGGAAAATGTTACGATGCAATATGGATAACTGAGAGAACACTAATCTGATTCTAAGTTTTAACCTGCATCAAGAGATCCCTGCAGTAAGTAACAACAATTCCAGACATGAGAAAGGAAGGATGGATTTTAGGATAGAGTACTATGAAATAGTATTTTAAATTACAGCTAATGAAGAAAACCCTTAAGAACCAACTGTAAATTACAGAAGAGAGAATTCTCCACCTGGCACCTCACAGCAACAGTGATCCGGAACTATCTTCAATCCTGTGGCAAGTGAAGGAGAAAGAAGAGCTCCCAAATGCTTTGATAATTATCATTATCTTTTTTAATACATAATCATTTGGAGTTTGTGCCAGCAAACATTCATCACCCATCTGCGGCTATGCACAGAAGTTATCATAGTCTAAAAGCTGATGCAATACACTACTGGTGTATGACAGCTGGTTGGAAGACAGACTGCAGAAAAATCTGTGATCAGAGGACAGAGCCCAGGAGTTCAACCTACAAACTGTCCCTAAGCTGCTCTATAACTTACCATGGCAGATTAATGAATTTCCTTGTAATAAACTGACTTTCCACCAGGCTTAGCATTTTGTTTTGCTTAGCATTTTAGGAATTCAAGGCTGTGGACTCTCATTTCATTAATGAATCACAAATCTAAGTAAAATTTTATTTGTTTATTTAAAGGAAAACATGATTACAGTTGTCATTTTGATCCTACATGCTTAAGATGCTTTTTTATTAGACTACAACATACATGAAATTTTTTTTTTACCAAAAAAAAAAAAAAAAATTAAAACCAGGGTGAATTCTGAATCGTTGTTGTGAACAAATGCATCAGCAATTTCAAAGAAACATTTAAACATGGCATTTCCCTGATCACCCTGATCTAGGGAAGGACACCCCTGCCTATGGTAGCTAGGTTGGAACTAGATGGTTTAACATCCCTTCCAACCCAAACCATTGTATGATAGAAAAAATAGCCAGATCTCCTGGTAAGTCTGCTCCACACACACAAAAGGACAACTTCCAGGAATGACATCTTTATAGATTTTATGAATTCAATTTAAAAAATGACTATCATATTTGGCATTTATTATCATTAACCTAAACTAATCTCTTCCTGGACTTCTTCCATTCACTAGAGAGACATATCTTCCTGCTAGGCAAGGCAAAATAGCAACTGAGCTTTACGTGGCCTGAACCACATTGTTGCTGGAACAACAATCTTCCTATCGTCTGCAGAGAGAGTCAAGGGAGCCCACCAGCATCTGGAAATGCTTCTCCTCTGCTCTCCCTCCTCTGTGTATGTGGGTCTGAGTAGTCACCAGTAGATTCATGGCAGCAGGAATGAACACAGACATGCCACTACCTGCAGCCCACCTTGGGGCAAAGTTCAGCCACAAACTGTGGTTTAGGTGACAATTCAGATGCAGAGGTTAACAGTACTTATGGATGTAGAAGCTGTAGTTCATTTGCAGGATCAAGGTTCCAACCAGAGGGAACTACACGGAGCAACAAAACCAAGTGAAACACCCAGAAATGAAAGGATCAAAGAGGAAGAGGAGGGCAGCAGAAGCCCCACCCTCTTGGAGCATGTTTCCAAAGTGCTTTTCTTCATGACTATTTACTCAGAGGGCCATGCCAACAGACAGATGTGGTTTGATCTCACCAGTGTTCGTACAACACTTCTACTAACACGGGCTGACATTTTGAAACTCTAGTTTGAGCGGTTAAAATGGACTTTTTACACTTAAATTCTGAGTGTAGGATGCATTTCTTTCCACCACCTTAATATCCATTAAATACTTGCCAATAATATAAGCATGAAAATATATTACTTTTCCCTATAGCAGAAGCAGTAGTTTGAGCCATCAGTGCACTGACTTAATATTCAAAGCAAAGGATCCATTTGAGGTCAGTAGGATGTAAGTCAGCTCAAGATTTTTCAACTTGTCTGCACCAGGTTTATAAGCAGTGAACACTTCCACGAGGTTTACAGCTTTGGAGAACCAAAGCTCACACAGGCCTGAAAACTGTGAACTGACACCATCAATATCACAAAGAAAGCAACCCATTTGCTAACTGCTCTCTGGAAAATCCCTGCAGAATTAACCATAAAGATTCATGATTGCTCCGAAAAAAATATGTCTTGGCAATTTTTCTAGAGCAAGAATTTCTCCCTTAGTTTCTTCAATTTTTTAATCTGTCACCTTTAAGGAGTTTTAGGTAAATCAGTTGGGTAATGGTTTTATTTGAAAAATATAAACCACCAAACACTATTTTGTTTAGTTTTATGAGAATTTAGACTTTATCATCTCCATCTCTGTTATTTTCAGAAAAAAAATTGATGCTAACTCCCACAGATTTCTTAGCTTATATTTCTTCTTCATTATGTTCATCAGAGCTAAAGGGTATCTTTCTGCCTTGATTTGGAGAGGATTTTGTTTTCAGCAATGTAAAAATCACCACATCTCAACAGAAAAATAACTTTGCATTCAAAACTAGAAAATGAGCAATGTTCTGTCAAAATACTGGGACATTTTTGGGCAGCAGTTGAAAAACAAGGAAGTTATTTGTTGTCTTATGTCTGTCAAGACATGTCTGCAGGGAGATACGTCCAGAGACAGGCAATTCACATTTTCTGCATAAAGTATTATCTTCACTTATATCTTATTAGTCAGAGGCAGATTTTTTTTACTGTCCTTCAAAGTATTTTGTCTCTGATTTACCTTCCTCTTCCCTTTTTGCATGGATGAGGTAAAAAGCCTAAAAATGTCATATTGATATTTTTCATTACACTTTTAGCAATATTGGTTAAGCGCTTATTGTCTTTGTAAACAGAATGCCACAGTTCTTCTATCACACTAATTTCTACTTTCCTTTTAGTGCTATCTCCAGCTTTGAGAACTGTGTTCAGTTTTGATAACCTCCTCTCAGTAGTGATGCTGCACCATCACTTCATTAAATCTTCTCAGTAGTTATCTCGATAATATTCCAATATGAAAATAGTTTCTTCTAATTTTTAAATTTCTATTTACGCATTTTTTTCACCCTTATTTTCACTGAGAATATGTTATTATTTAACAATCAAAAATAATCCTTAGGTTAAGTGATTACAGATATTCTAGAATACATCACTGTGAATTACTTTAATCCTTCCTTTAGTTGTAGCCTGCAATTATTTACAATGAGTTCCATTGGTCATATTGGTTGTCCTACTATCTACCTTTTTCAGGGCATGAGGTCTCATCTTTAACTTGAATCTCAAGTAACTTATATCTAAATAAACCAAGTAGTATAAGATTAATCAATCTGAAAGACAGAAAGACATGAGAGATTCAACTTAGACACACAAAGTGATAACTGAAATGGAAAAGTAAATTTTCTTTCCTGTTTTTTTTTTTTTTCAGTTAAATCTTCCAATTTCAGAACAACTTGGAGATAAAAATTTAAAATATAAAATTAAATCCAAAATATGTTTAATTTTTGCTTATCTCTAAGCATCTGTTACACATCATTTTGAGAACAGGATATAGTTTGGCCCTGGAAAACAATTTCTTATCTCTAAAATGTAGCTAAATTTTTAAAATTAAAAATTTAACTTTTGCTTCCTTTATTATCTTTAATACTGAAGACCATAGTACCAAGCACCTTCCTATTTAAGATGTATGACTGGGAAGGCTTATGAAAATTTTAGACAGGTACATCCTGCAATATCAATAAATTGTGTTCTCTTTAGGAGGTATTTTAACTGTAATTGCCCAAATACAAACAATCAAGGTCATCTGTTTCTGGCAAGAGGAAACTCTCTGCATAATATTTCATTGTTGGCAACTTTCTAGGACCCTTTCATCAACAAAACATAATGATTTTCCTTTTTTCCCCATCAATTTCAACATTAAAATACACTAATAAAAACATTTAGATAAAGAAATATCATGCATATATATAATTGTAAACTACCCAGAGGTAAAAGAAATAAAATTTTTAATAGATTTTTTAGATCCTCTACTAAATTAAAAAATCCTAAAACAAAATTGCAAAACAAAGTTCTCTATGAAGAAAGAAAAAGTACAACTATAAGCATATGAAAATATACTTATATATAAACATAAAAACTTTGGGAGATATCCACCTAACGCAATGACACATCACCCATAAAATTTAAATAGATTACTGCAGTACTGTGATACTTAGATTAATTTGATGTTTTTACATTTTGCTTATGTTTTTGTATAATTAAGACAAAGTTGAATTGCAACACTCAAAATGTAACACATGACTAATAACTACTTCCAACTATTTGGATTATTATGGCAATATTGTAATAATTGCAATAATTATGATTGTGATTAATCCATTAACTTTAATAGATTAAGGATAATTTAGAATAATTTCATTTCATGAGTTTGTTTTGTGTATACATGCAACTGCAGATGGAAAGTCAGTTCTTTATAGGTTGAAAAATTTCACCTTGAATCCTAATTAAGGAAGTGGCATAATTCAAAACTTTTGAATCAAGATGGAAACAGTATGTTTCATTAAATAACTTTTAAGACCCTTTCATTTTCCTATGAAGCTTTATGACAGCATGACATATAACATGGATAATTATAAAATACAAGTATGTCAAATTGGAAATACCTCTCAGATTTGAACTTCTCAATCAATTAAAAAAAGAACTAAAAAAATGTTTTAATGTGACACTTCTCCTAGACTCATTTTCCCATCCCTATATGACAACAAAAATACATCCAAAATTTAAATGTGTAATTTTTAAAGTAGAAAACCTAATTATTGAAGAACCAAGTATTCAATTCTAAGTCGATTTCAAGAGGTCTTCTTCACCAATATATGTGAAGTATCTCTTAAAATAACAAATTGAAGTGTGTGGCATATAATGGAAAATTCAGTTACACAGCATTTATCTTTTCAAAAGCAATACCCTTCATGGCTTTCAACATTTTTTTCATCAATGGGATATTATTCATGATAAATATTACCAAAAATATAGATAACATTCATTTAATGACACGCACTCGCTCTTCTATAATTTTTCTAAAAATACTCTGCAATATGCTGATATTTTATTTATTGCATGGTTAGTTAAACTCCATGTAGAAACAGTCTATTTTAATACAGAAGACACGTCGATATTTTAAAACTCCAAATTTTATTTAGACAATATAATTTCCTCAAATAATCCCCCTCATCTTGCCAAAGTTTCTGGACATGTCCTATCTCTGTAATGGCTTTTAGGTGCAAAGGTGAGAAAGAAACATCATATGCAGAGAAGCATGTATGCCACCTATCAGGTTATTTTTGGTTTTCATTTTCCAAATTTTCACTGAATATCAGTGTTATGAATCAAGATCAGTCCCAGCCTTTGTCATTCACTCTGCCTTAAGCCCAGGAGAAAAACATATATTCAGAAAATAACACTGACAATGATTTTTAAATTTTCATAAAAACTTTATAAAAGAAACTAAAAACAACTCATCTGTGGTGCAGAGCCTTTCATCTTCATTTGCCAGTCTTAATCAAATCAAATTCAGCAATGCCTCACGGTCAGTACTGTCTGATGAGTGGTTTTGGCCTATGAGAAATGAAAAAAATGGTCTATTTTAGTTGCTTCTAGACAGAATTCCCTGTTGTACAAAAATATACTAAAATTTCACCGATAGCCTTCAATGGAAAGATAAGGAGAATTAAATATTTAGAGAAAGGGATCTGGTGGCCCTTAATAATGCTTCCAGATAGAGATTGAAATATATTAGTAGACTTCATATCAGTCTTACTTTTTTGGTACTGTTGCTCTGTATACATGCAGCACATGCTCAGAGGACTTTCATAAATATTAATACTATTCCCTTTAAGATTATATTGATTTATGGGGAATGTTGATTTTATTGGAGAAATTATTAGAAAGCCTCTGTACCAGTTGCTGAATCCAGTTAGCAAGAATAATAATGTTCTTTTTGACAATAGCTTCCCTAAAATATATTTAATTTATTAAGATTTTGTCTTGCGTCTGCCTGTGGTTCTTCCATAGCAATTTAAGCAAAAGACATCTGAGTTCTAGAGCATGCTCTCTGTCAGCCCTCAAATGAAATTGCCAGCTTTTTCCACTGTCTGTGCACAGCCTGGATGTGTGTGTGTCTGTGTGGTCACACACTGAAGCAGATGGTGTGACTGTTCTGGGTTAGATCATTATCTCACAGGGCTAGAGCAGCTGAGCAGCCCTACCTGAACTACACATGGAGTTTGACACTGCCACATTTTAGGGTGGGATATCTCCTGTAATTGTGAGCCAAACTATAACAGAAAATGTGCTGGTGTCTGCATCTGTTTTGGTATTTTAATCACTTGATTCTGCAGTCAAACCGGGCTTGAGAGTGAGATAACCATGTATAATCTTATCATTAAGCAAATGCTTAATGATACCAAATATTCATGTAAATTTGTGTGTAAATATTTGACTTGAAACCTAATATCCATTTCACATTTTTTATAAATGCGAAACACTAGGAATCACTGCTCTGAACTGTTACCTTTACTGACTACAGTGTTTTTAAAGAAAGTCATTACATTTTCAAAATAGAAAAATTAGGAATAAAAGAAGCATTTGTGTTCCTTACTCCTTTTTTTTTCCCAAGCAAGACTGTTATAAGAGATGACAAAATATTAAAAAGGTTCAGTAAATAATGTGGACATGAATCTTACATAAATAATGAAATAGTAAAAAAGATGCATTCATATTTTTACATGTATGGGCACAGATACATGGATACATCCATGAAAGGATGGATTTGAGTAAGTCCAAATAGTTAATGTGGTCAGGTAAAGAGAAGGAGCTTTTAAATTGTAGGTTAAATCAGAAAATTAAAAATTGATTCTCTCAACTATGTCTTCTCTTTTGTTTTATAATTGACCATATCTGTTATCCTTAATGAAAATACTAATATATCTGGTATTTACAAGCAGATTTGTAAATTCACCACTCTGGAATTCAGTACCTTGAAGTAATATGAATATAAACACTTGAACTCCCTGCTGCATTCCATCTAATCCATTCATTAGTCCTTTTCACTGTTGTTCGAATCTCTTAAGTTTTATTTTCTCTCTCAGAGATGATTTGCTACTTTGAAGGAAACTTGACTGGGAGATGAAGCTCTTCAGAAAGAATTCACACAGATCCTATTGTTAGGGAACAAATTTCTTTTTTACAGTTTACACTGCATTTATTTGGAATTGTCACACCAGCACTGGCGCAGCTGCAGATTACATAGTGATGTCAGGAAAGATGACAAAAACAATAGACTTAAGAAATAAAAGCGGAAAACATCAAAATTCTCTCTTAGCCTAGCTGTATTACAGAGATCTGAAGACTTTGCAAATAAAAAAACAGACAAACTATTATCTACTGCTATTAAGTAGGTCTTTTTTCTTAGAAAAGTCCAGAATGTCCATTTTCAATTAATTATAATAACGTTTATGTGATTAAAAAGCATGACATTCATAACACTTTATTACTATTGTCTTATAGAAGTAATTACATTAAATATTTTTATGCCTTTGAAATAGAGATGATGCTTAAATTCCCTGCTGATTTTCAATGTGCTTCATCCTAATAACAAGTTTAGTAATCAACGATGTAGGCTTTTTGGAACTGTAAAAAAAAAATTAGTAACTGGAAATGGTAGCCCCTGCTCTAGGGAGCTGATGGCAACGAGACAGGCCAGGTGGTCAGTGAGATAAATGGCTGTGGTGGTACTCAGGGTGGCGGCAAAATGGACTGAACAAGCAAGAGCATCAGCTTGCCACCTGGCCAGACACCTCCCATGCTTACTGTAAGGGCCATGAATATTTCAGTCTCTTTTCAAAATAATTAAACTTTTGCAGAGATTGCCTGAGTTTAGCGGCATTTAAACACTCAGTCATTTTAAACTGTTGTAGTAATCCAGAACCAATCTACACGTCATATCACCCATTCTTAATAATGTCATAATTACTTCTACCAAATATTATCTGTTATGGTGCAAATGAATTGCAGTTTGGAGTAGTCTGCTTATATGTGGCAACATCATGTTCTAACTAGATGTGAGTTTTAGGCCGTGTAAAAAAACCATGTTTGAGCTCACCTAGTTTGAAAAATTAGAAAATGCTGTGGTTCTATCTATTTTGTTGAATTTGTTTCTAATATACATCTGGTTAGTTGCATATAATAGCAGCAGCTATAAAACTTTTATTACATTCCATTGTTTCTCTATGTAAAAATGCTGTTTATTAATATACACACACACACAGAGTTGGAATTCAAGATGCTGAGAATTTTTGACTTTCTGTACAGACAGACTCCAACTCCCAAGAGAGCACTACATTTGACCTGAGGCCATAGAACAAGCTTCCAAAATTGATTGATAGCACAAAGATTACGAGTGTGTAGTTAGTTAGAAGTGTATAATATCACAAAGTGGAAAACTTAAGAGTTTGAGGTTTTAGAATATAGTGATAAATATAAAATAAGATAGAAGTTTTAGGGCAGAAGCAAATTGTTCTTCTTTACTTTCTTCTTCCTTCTTCTTCATGGGTTCGGGCGGTATTTTATAATTAGACAGAAAAGTCCTCAATGCGGACTTCAAGAAATTAATTATTAAGTTAAAAGTAAAAATAATTTAAGTATCATTTCTTAATTAGATAGTTTAGCCTTACAACAAAAAATAGTTAGCCATTTTGTACCTCATTAATAAAAGACTACAAAACTCACTACTGTGAAACTAAAACATTAATAAAAAATAAAAAACATCTATGTCTAAACGCAAACTATTATCTCAAATACCTTCAATCCCAACCTCAACGAAAGTATAAAAACAAACAAACAAACAAAAAAAACCCACAAAAACCAACAACATACAAATATTTCCCTGACCTAAAAGTATAGATAAAACTGCTTGGGAAACTTTCATTAGTACATTTGCTCTTATTACAAGGTAAATTTTGTCAGCAAGAAACTTAATTTGTTGCCTGCAGTGATATTCTTTTTACTTCTTGTTTGTTTTGTCTTTCTTTTCAACGAATATTTGTTAGCTAAGTCATGTTTACAATGGTGGGGAAAGGTATCTGAGAGGAAACACAGAGATGTTTCATTATTATTGTGTTTCCAGATTTTCATGACTGTTCCAACCTTTCTCATTTTTCTCTTCTTGGTGTTTTCTTAGCTTTAGACAATCTTATGCACAGCAGTGAAGTGATCTCAGATTATTAGCCCCAGACTGGTGTGTTACACTGACCAGACAAATTTTTACATAGTTTTTAATGCCTTTACATTCTTTCCCTTCTCTTTTCTAAATACTCCTTTATGCAGAAATTTACAGTGAAGGCAAAATCATTAAAAGATCAAATAATACAAAATAAAGTTTTCAGAAGCTATCACTAGAAACCAGAACCACCTCGGCTTCCGCTTACCCAGGAATATATTTTTTTGAATATTTCTCCATTTTTCAGTAGTTCTCAGAACCAGAGAAAAATTTTTCCTGTTTCTATTTTTCTAAGAATTCTTGAAAAATATTTGTAATTAATTCTAACTGTACATTTTGAAAACACATAAAATTAGCTATAAGTAGGAGAAAGAACACTTAGTTACTGAGATCAAATTTGAGAATCAATCTATTTTCCATGTAAAACAATATAGCTGGCAAATTGGTAACTTGTCTCATAGTTTCACACTATTTAAATAAAACTTAATTTTGAACATGAACTTGCATATGAAACATATTTTAAAACATTAAAAAATATTTTAAAATAAACTTAGAATAAACCTTTCAGCTTTTTTGAACTGGAAAAGAGATAGTCACCCAAAAGCTTAAATGGCTTTTGAGAAGTGAGATACTGAGGAAGATAAAAGCATGATGCTTCCCTGTAGGGAACAAGTAAATTGAGAAGTTCCCTGTAACTCTACAGTACTAAATATTTTGTAAGATCAAGACCTATAATGAAGGGAAGGGGTACTGTGTGTGTTCCCAGGAGGTGACACTGCATTATGAATGCAAGAAATTGTTATATAAATGGCCATGAAACAAGTAAGCAAAAGACACTTGAATCATTACTTTAGTATTTTAAGTGGAGAAAATTCAAGAGTAGGAGCTCTGTTATCACATCTAAATCTAAAAATTTGAAATGAAATGCTCTGATGGGCTCTTTTCAATAATAGTCACTGTGGTGTCTTCTGAGAAATTATCTCTACCATGCTTATCTGGATAGAGACCATCACCTTTCCTGCAGTCCCACCTGCATCTCACCTAACACCTTCTGATACAAATTCTCTTCAGGGACCCGTAACAACCTTATGCAAAGTCTGCTGCTTCTCTCGCCTTTTCTTATAGGGATTTATGAAGCAGGAGGTCCAGAGGAACCATTTTTTTCTCACTGGTATTTTCCTTTTCTGGCTCTACAGGCCTCCAAAGAAGGATGTCACTGAGACAGCTCTCCCAGACCCATTGACAGCTCTCTCCTTTGGGCCCTGGGACAATAAGGGTAAAGTGAAATACTTTTTGTTTATATTTCAGACCACTGATTCTCCCTAAAGCAGAACAGGAAAGGATGCTGGCAAGCTCTCTGACATCAAGACAGTGAAAAACTTCTGTCTCAAAGTAAAACTGTCAACTAAAAAGCCATCATAGGGAATTCATCAGTGAAATAGTGCACCCAATTTCTTGTTGGCCTGAAAGACTTCTTTTCAGAACCCAATTTCTTTTTGCCCTGGAAGACTTCTTTTCAAAGATGCTGGTCCTTGATTACCTTTCAACAGACAGACTCTATGGAGTGCTTCTGTGCTTCTATAGAAACAGCTACAAATGAATAAGAAAACTAACAGCCAAACTCCAACAGCCAAACAGCCAAGCACTGACTCAAGAAAAAACAGACTTCAAGTGACTAGGCAGAACCAATCAGGAACAGTTTGCAGCTCTCCAATGAAAGAGCATGTGAGGCAACACACTCCAAGAATACACAAATAATAAATGAGAAACAAGCCAAAAAATAAAGATATTTTTGAGGAAATAAGCAATGCAGAATGAGCTGGATTTGGCTGGGATAATTTTCCTCCTTGTTATTAGCATTGGGACAATGTTTTGCATCTGTGCTGGAAACAGTGTTGATAACACAAGGATGTGCTTGCACACAGCAGTGCTTGCACAGGGTCAGTGATTTTTCCGCCTCTGACCCCACCCCAGCCTCAAGGAGGATGGGTATGCACATGCAGCTGAGATGGGGCACTGCCAGGACAGCTGACCCCAACTGACCAGAGGGGTATCCCCTGCCCCAGCAACAAAAGCTGAAGGGAAATAGCAGAAAGGCAAGGTGGAGAGAGGACACTTTTGGAGTTATGACATTTTATCTTCCAAAGTGACTATCATGCATGATGGAGCCCTGTTTTCTCAGGAGGCTGAGTACCTGCCCGCCTGGGAGAGGTGGTAAATTAATTCCTTGTTTTGCTTTGCTGGTTTGCACAGGAGTTCTTTTTGTTTTGTTTTGTTTTGTTTTGTTTTTACCTATTAAACTGTCTTTATCTCAACCCAAAAGTTTTCTCACTTCTACTCTTCTGGTTCTTTCCCCCATCCCAGCAGGGACAGAGCACGAGGTTGTGCAGGGCTTAGTNTTTATATATTTATATATTCATATATTTATATATTCACTTATTTATATATTTACCAATGTATGGTACTTCCATTTCCCGTGAAATGCAGACATTTTTCTTGCATATACCCATCTAGTGAGTCATCTGTTGAATAAAACCTGAATAACATAAAATGTAATAGTAACTATCAAAATGCAGTTCAATAAGTTCTTGATAAATGCAACATTCCATAAATTATTGTTTCTTTTTATATAAGGATGTAGTAATTAAAAGAATACTATCATACATGCAATCTCACAGATCTCATAAAAGTGATGTAATGTGCATTATTTTTCTATATTTGTAGTTTTCAATAATACAATGAGTGAGAATGCTGTGCATCTGATTCCTACTCTTTATTTATTGATGACATGAACTTTCAAAATTATGTTTCCTATCAAATTAGTCTTCTTCAATATGATCCTCTATATGCAAATCTAAATTTGCTAATTAGAAAATTGGTTATACTAGTGAAATAAAATATGCTTGATTGATGCCTCTAACAGTCTGTCTTTGTGTTATGCTGTATTACAGTTACTTTTCATTCCCATCATTAATTAAAATACAAACAATAAAACAGTCAGTAAAAAAGCAACAAATCATAGTAGCATCTTGAATATATATCTACAGTGACAGTGAAAATAAATAGTAGTTTTGACAGATAAGAGTTAACTTCAGAAGACCTTAAGTTATTTTTCTCATGTTTTCAAACTGAGTTTCACAGAAAAAACATTTTAGAAAGGATGAAGAAAACTAGTTTTAATGACATTTTCGTATCAGACATTCTCATTTGCCAGAATCACCAATGATTAATATCTGATCCTGCAGGATACTGAATATATTTGTTGATAATCAGCCTCTTAACTCTCAGAGAAATACAAACTGAGAGAATAGCTGCTTACAGGGCTCATTTTGTGTTTCACAGGACCAGGTCCTAAACGAGCTTTTCAATTCATTGGTTCCACACCAGAGCATTTTTCCATTCAATGTTTATCAAGAACATTTATTCATATTGAAAACGGTTGCACCATAGGATGTCATGCAGCTATAGTAAATAGCAAATAGATTATTCAATTACTCTGTACCAGCAGAGACAAAAAAGAATAGCAAATATTAAATAAGTTCTTTGTTGCATATGCTTACTTTTTAAGACTTCAGCAGCATTCTAAATCTGTTAACCTTTCTTGTGGCTCCTTCTTTCTTCAGAAAGGTTGTCTTTCTGACAAATTTGACATGCGCATGATAAATGAGTTGTATTTGTAGATGTTGATTATAAGACCTGCTTAACTTGCTGTCCACCATTCCTGTCATGCTAATAGATGCAGCATAAACAAAGACAATTCCCATCAGCAAGTAGCAAATGTGGTTAATGATAAAGTGTATCACCTCAGATGCTTCCAGCCCCTGCACCACACAACTGATGAACTATGTGTGACAAATATTCAAATATTATATGATGTTTTAAGGAACATAAAATTATATTTTCTNGCTTGCACACAGCAGTGCTTGCACAGGGTCAGTGATTTTTCCGCCTCTGACCCCACCCCAGCCTCAAGGAGGATGGGTATGCACATGCAGCTGAGATGGGGCACTGCCAGGACAGCTGACCCCAACTGACCAGAGGGGTATCCCCTGCCCCAGCAACAAAAGCTGAAGGGAAATAGCAGAAAGGCAAGGTGGAGAGAGGACACTTTTGGAGTTATGACATTTTATCTTCCAAAGTGACTATCATGCATGATGGAGCCCTGTTTTCTCAGGAGGCTGAGTACCTGCCCGCCTGGGAGAGGTGGTAAATTAATTCCTTGTTTTGCTTTGCTGGTTTGCACAGGAGTTCTTTTTGTTTTGTTTTGTTTTGTTTTGTTTTTACCTATTAAACTGTCTTTATCTCAACCCAAAAGTTTTCTCACTTCTACTCTTCTGGTTCTTTCCCCCATCCCAGCAGGGACAGAGCACGAGGTTGTGCAGGGCTTAGTTGTGGCTGAGGTTAAACCACAACACAGAAGCAACAAAGGAAAGCCTAACTTCAATGGAAATATAGATTAATTCAAAAAAAAATCTACAGAAATTTCAGAAGTCAAGATGAGGAGAGAGACTCAAGATACACATTTAGAATATTTTTAAATATGTAATGACAAGTCAAAAATAATTTTAATTTTATTATATTATTTTAATTAAAAATTTTAAACTGCCCATGACATACTACATTTTCAAAAAACTGGTTTTGCCTGTGAACTGCCTTATATATCTGAGATGTTGATAGAATCTAGTTTATTTTCACTATACGAAATATTCAGCTGAAATTCCTATTTTTTCCCCCATGTTTAT
>VWZV01010451.1:71438-85298 GCA_013397155.1 Irena cyanogastra
TGACATGAACTTTCAAAATTATGTTTCCTATCAAATTAGTCTTCTTCAATATGATCCTCTATATGCAAATCTAAATTTGCTAATTAGAAAATTGGTTATACTAGTGAAATAAAATATGCTTGATTGATGCCTCTAACAGTCTGTCTTTGTGTTATGCTGTATTACAGTTACTTTTCATTCCCATCATTAATTAAAATACAAACAATAAAACAGTCAGTAAAAAAGCAACAAATCATAGTAGCATCTTGAATATATATCTACAGTGACAGTGAAAATAAATAGTAGTTTTGACAGATAAGAGTTAACTTCAGAAGACCTTAAGTTATTTTTCTCATGTTTTCAAACTGAGTTTCACAGAAAAAACATTTTAGAAAGGATGAAGAAAACTAGTTTTAATGACATTTTCGTATCAGACATTCTCATTTGCCAGAATCACCAATGATTAATATCTGATCCTGCAGGATACTGAATATATTTGTTGATAATCAGCCTCTTAACTCTCAGAGAAATACAAACTGAGAGAATAGCTGCTTACAGGGCTCATTTTGTGTTTCACAGGACCAGGTCCTAAACGAGCTTTTCAATTCATTGGTTCCACACCAGAGCATTTTTCCATTCAATGTTTATCAAGAACATTTATTCATATTGAAAACGGTTGCACCATAGGATGTCATGCAGCTATAGTAAATAGCAAATAGATTATTCAATTACTCTGTACCAGCAGAGACAAAAAAGAATAGCAAATATTAAATAAGTTCTTTGTTGCATATGCTTACTTTTTAAGACTTCAGCAGCATTCTAAATCTGTTAACCTTTCTTGTGGCTCCTTCTTTCTTCAGAAAGGTTGTCTTTCTGACAAATTTGACATGCGCATGATAAATGAGTTGTATTTGTAGATGTTGATTATAAGACCTGCTTAACTTGCTGTCCACCATTCCTGTCATGCTAATAGATGCAGCATAAACAAAGACAATTCCCATCAGCAAGTAGCAAATGTGGTTAATGATAAAGTGTATCACCTCAGATGCTTCCAGCCCCTGCACCACACAACTGATGAACTATGTGTGACAAATATTCAAATATTATATGATGTTTTAAGGAACATAAAATTATATTTTCTTTAAGAAAGAAAATTTTCAAATTGATTCCAAATAACTGCATATAAATCTGTCTTTTTTCATTGTTATAGAAAAATTCCAGTGCTACAAGAAAATCATTAGGTGATGGTTAAATGGTGTGAAACCTGACAATAAGAAAATTTTCTTTAAATTCTAGATGGATCACTGTTTACACTGCTAAAATGTCCTCTTTGTACAGTAATAAGCAGAAATTTCCTCTGACCATACAAGAATTATTTCTAGATTAGAGCAAAAAAATTGAACTTCATAAGGTTAGCCCACTATTCCAGCCTGTCTGGGTCTTCAAGGTGACTCCCCCAAAGAGCCCACTTCCACATTTGGGTGTGTTCTGCAAAGTTCCTCAGAGGACACCTAATGCTGTCATCCAAGTCACTTATGAAGGTATTACAGTGTTGAAACCAGTACTGATCCTTGGAGGACCACCATGTGACAGGTTTCCCATTTGCGAAGATGCTATTTAGTTGGTATTGGGCTGTGCTTGTAACTTCAGCAAAGGAAGGTATCTCTAGAATTCTCATCAGTCAGTCAGAAACAAAGTAATCACAGCAGATATTTAAGCAACTTGTTGAGTAATAATTGCATTTCTTAGCTTGAAGCACCTATAAGATAGTATCTGAAACTGAGGAAAAGTAAGGAGTAAGAAATGAGGAGAGGATGGGTTTGGGAATAACGGGTAGAGATGAAGGGCTGAGAAATAAAGTGAAGATAGAATACCAGTTTCCAGTTCAGCTATCCCTTTTCCAACTGTTTACTAGTACAGGCAGTCTTTGAAGTTAGTCCAGTCTCCTGTGTCTTTTCTCTGCTGGTGGACAGATGATAGATTTGCCACTGTGCCCTCACACCAACTGCATCCAGCTGGTTCTTTTTCCAAGTGACCTCCTAGCTGTGCCTATTTGCTGTGTGTTTCCAGTCCCTTGATGTTCCATTTATTCAGTCCTGTCATCTTCTCCTAATATAAAGCTTGTGCTCTCCTGGCAGGGGACATCATCATCAAAAATCTCTCTAAAGCACGACCAGTTGAATTTGTACTACAAATACCCTTGCAGATACAGTAAATCCATCCTATTTGTTACCCTCATTTTTTATAATCATGTGGGATTTGAATATCATGATTAAGAACAAGATTTTATTAAGACTATTTATAGCCAACGTAGTCAATAATTCTGTCAATAAAGTGTTCTGCTGGCTCTCACCACCAAATCTGTGTAGGTAGCAAAGACAAATGTAACCCCCACTATAGAATAGAAATCCTTACTATTCAGGTCACAATACATTCTTATAGATCAGTTCAGACTGGATTTTTACGTGCTCTTTTATGCAAGTTTCAGAGCAGGATTTTGGGATGCAGCATTTCAGACCAGATTGTTTCAAAATCCTTTTTAACATACAAAAGTATAGTTTCAGTCTGTTATTTTAGTTGAGAATCATTGCGCTACAAGGTAGAGATAAAATTCAGATGAGCAGCAAAATGTCTTAAATGCTGAGAAATGCTAAACTATGGATAAATCTATATAGCCTGAAAAAAGTGTCTGATTGAAATCTTAATATGAACCATCACTTTTTGTGACATTAGATGACTACAGTTAAACTGAAACATTGAATAAAAGCTTTGATAAAACAATCATTACAAGATATGATTGATAATAGACATAAGGCAAACCAGGTAAGGTGGTTGGTGTAGAATATCAAGCCAAATGGAGTCGATGACCTTGGAGGTCTTTTGTAACCCTAATAACTCTATGATTCTAAGATTTTTAGATTTGTTTTTATTCAGGTTTTTCAGTAGAAATATTCTATCAAATAGGCTTTACATAACAGTCACAGCTGATAGTACCATTTGGTTTTGTTGTGAAAAGGATAGCATATATATGATGGAATAATTAACCAAATTTTGACCTGAGGTACATACAGGATGTGATTCCATTGGTCCGAGCTTTCCCCTTCTGTTTGCAACTGCTGCTACAGAGCTGTGACAGATGCTACACAAATCTAAGCAATATTAGATGCTTTCAGTGATGAAGTGAGGAGAGGCAGAAAGAAACTTGCTGAGAGAAACAGTAGATGGATGATTAGTATGTTGCCCATATAGATCTGCATACTGACACTTGGCTTTGGACCTCCTGAGGAGGCTGCAGTTCTTCATTGAGAGAGGAAAGAACAGAAGTCAAACCACCAGCATGTCTTCTCTACATACCAAAGCCTTCACCTTACAGGAAACAGTGGTTTTTTAAGTTCCTGGCATAGGTAAAATACACAGTTTTGTATAACATCCTTCAAAACAATAGGAAAAGCAAACACTTGTCTCAGGATAAACAGAACTCTATGTACACATACCATTGCCCATTACTTCTGAATAAAATACTACTTCACTTCTATCAGAAGTCATACGACTGAGTGTAAAACAAGGTTTTACAAGAATATGTGTCAGAGCTCTATTTTTAACCAATGATCACTTTCAGTCATTAGCCACTCTTTGAACCTGGTAGCTGCATAAGTTTTCACCAACTTTATGGTCTATCTATACAGTCCATGCCTCAACAGATTGTCAAGTAGGATGTTGTTGAAACTTCCTATTGTTGTTGAAACTTTCCTTGCTAAAATCTAGTAACTTCTACAGCTATCCCCTCATTCACTGAGCCAGTTACTGCACTATGGAAGCCAGTCAGAGTGTTTAATCATGATTTTTCTGAGAAAAGCCACTTTGGGAAACATATGGGCTGATCTCTGGTGTCCTAAAATGACTGCTGTGTTAAATTCCATACATGTCTCTAGTTTCACATGCAACCAAGATAAACCTTAAAATAAAAATAGTTGATAAATCCAAATAGATTTAAGAAATACAGTGGGTGCCTTGAAAATAGTTTTATGTACTAAAATTAAAGACTAGTCTGTCTCTGAACCAAAAGTCTCCTGATTTTTTGAATGATTTTTGAGTCAGCTGGTACTAACTCTTGAGTTTCCATATTTAAAAATTGATAAGTGTTTGATCTGAATCTGTTGGCTGAAGAAAGATGTGTTTCCTTTTTGTCTTATTTAGTAAATAAAGTCTGATTTCCCTATAGTTTCTCAGGAACCATGTTAATCTCTTTGATATTACCTTTTCTGGTATATAATAGCTGGAAAAAATATCCCTGCCACACATTTTCATAGAGATCTTGTTCTTCTTTTAAAGTATTTTAGGTTTTTGCTTCTCTGTGTTTGTAAAGATGACAGTTCACTAACTTACTATGGAAGATGAGGGCTATCACTGAAAAATAATCTGTATGATGATACTGTGAAGTGAAATCCAGAAAAGTCTTTTATATATAAGAGGGTGATTCTGAATTTTAATACAGAAATACAATTGTGCTTCTAAGAAATTTCATAATCATGCATGTTTCAGAAACATGAATAAAGAATAGTAATTTAATAAAATATATTTATATACTGCAAGCGATAAAAAATTATGACAACCCTTTTATTCTGTTTGAAGAGAACAGTAAAACATTATTCACAAACAAATCAGAAATTTCAGCAGTTGTCATCTAGCCCCTCTTTCTCATTGTCCCTGCAATGTTTGCACTGCCTTCAGTTCATAGACAATAAATAATGTGTGCAGAGATTAAATATCAATAAGTATTCTCTTCTATATGCCTCCTTTCAGCACTGTACACAGTGCCAAGATGTGAGTTTCTGTTATTTTATGGATTTTCATCGTTTCAGGGAAGGACTGATATTAAGACAGCTAATGAGTAAACATTAATGAGAATTAATTAACAATTAAAAATTAATATCCACCCTTTTAGAAGCCATTCCAAGTTTCAAGTGGCATCATGTCATGTACCATAAGTATCACCATTTCTGACCCAAAATCAGTATCCCAAACGGAGTAAGAAAGAATGGACTGGCAAGAGTAGAAAAGCATAGCATAGTGTAGATGGCATACCATGGCATTGCTTAGCATGGAATGGAACATAATAGAGGTTTTCTCCCAGTAATTTTCAGCTGCTGTTTTGTTTGTTTAATTTCCCAGGCTAACTAGGAAAAGATCCAGTTTCGAGTTCACTAATACCCACTTCCTTATTACCAATGCCTGACAGCATCTGGAAAATAAGACACAAGTGCAAAGAGGATGAATATTAAAATAGATAAAATCATTCCTTGCAGTTATTAACAGCAGTTACCTGTGCATAAATTGTTTGCTGAGCATCCTGGAGCAAAAAATAATTAATTCTTTATTTTCTGCCTAAAGATCTTTTTTTTTTTCTGCAAGAACTTAGAAAATCTGTTTAGAACTGTTATTTTAAAATCTAGAGTTACAGTAACAAGTAGCAGCCCTGCTTTGATGTAAGCAGCAATTCTGTTTCTTTCTGTCAAAGGTAAAATAAATGAAATGCTTTTGTAATTAAATAAATGGAAAGTATTCCAATTATACTAATCCCTAATGATAAGTTTTTTGCTGTGGGAAAAATCTGATTTCAAGCCAAGTAAATAGGAATGCTTGGATTAGTTGAAAATGTATAGTAAGATGTATAGTAATGTAAGATCCGTATCCTCATTGTCATGAGAACTGCAATTGTATTTCTTCTGCAAAATGAAGAGCTTTGAGTGTTTGGCTTTAAGTCTTGCAGACTTTGCTTCTAAAAAACATAATTCAGGAAGAAACTGCTTAGTTCATATTCCATTTCCTCAGAGATTGTGCCTGTGAAATTTTCCATCTGTAACATAAAAGTTAAGCACTGTTTTTTCCTGATGGGAATCTTGCCAAATGTTGGTTTTGATTTTTTTTTTTAATAGAAGAGTATTTTTTGACTGTTAGTTGGTGTAAGAAGATTATCACAGAATCACAGAATGATAAGGTTGGAAGGAACCACAGTGGATTATCTGAGCCAACCTCCCTGCTCAAGCAGGATCATCCCAAAGCACACTGCGCAGGGTTGTATCCAGACTGTTCTCTAATATCTCCAGTGAAGGAGACTCCACAACCTCTCTGGTCAACCTGTTCCAGTGCACAGTCAGCAGCACATGAAAGAAGTTTTTCCTCATATTCAGTTGGTAGCTCCTATGTACTAATTTCTGCCAGTTGCCTTTTGTCCTATTGCTTGGATTATGCATCATTTATTTTCTTGATAGATTAAGCAACAGAACAGGTTTTGAATGGGAGGTTGATTTGACCAATATTTGTAATCAACCTATCACTTTTTGCTTTTTTATCTAAAAACACTGGGCATTGACTACCTACTAAGGACTGAACTGTGACATAGGTGAGCACAATGTTCAAAGGTACTCAGTTAATTCACATGTTTGAGGTACAAATTAATTTCTCTATGGAGAGGAATAAGATCCCTTAGAGTAAAATGAGATGTATAAATGGGATATATGATGCTATTTCAACTTTCTCACTAAACTATGACAAGTGCACACAGGGACACTTCATTGCTGCTCCATGGCTTAAGCACCACAGAACCAGGTTTGTGAGCACTATGACCTCACACAGCCTGGTGTGAGCCTTGTACAGAGCTGGCACATGAACACATATGTGCCTTTACTGAATGGTAGTTACTCATATTTTAAAATGTTAGGAAAAAATTCAGCAGCAAGCAATAGCCCTTAGTTTCTAATTAGGTACCATGGGGTTGTACCAAAAGTTGCATCACCATAACAAGAGTTTGCTGAAAGATTTCTAAGACTTGTTCATGAAAATATCTATGCTTCTCATATTTAGAGATCAACATATTTAGTGTTTTCTTTTCTTAGAAGTATTATAATGATATTTTTTACACACAGAAAAGCACAGAAAAGCAGATACCTGAAAGTTTATAGACATGTATGAGTCTGAAACACTAAGTATTTCAAGAAGAAATTTCTTCATTGAAGATGGTTAAAATCCTTTTAAATCTCCCTAGGTTCATATCTGCATCGTTAACTGTCTCTATACCTTTAATGTGTATTAGGGGTAAAATATTTAGGAACACCTAAAAAAGTCAATGAGGTGCTCTTTGCATTTTAGAATCTAATTAGAGATAAAATACAGTCCTAAATGAAGTAAAGAAAACTGCATGAAAACTACTCAAATTTTCCCAGATGTAGGATATCTATGTAAATGCTTTTGATGCTATTTATTTTCCCCGAATGTGTCTTTTAAAACGCCTACGTTTAAGAATAAAAGAAGATACACTGAGTACACTATATTAACTCATAATTTATCATGTAGTGCCAGGGTCTTGCTGCCATCTACACTTTACATCAGAGTATCACACTAAGAGCTCTAGGACAGGTGGAGAAGCCACTAAAAGTTCATGTAAAGAAGAGGAAATTGCAGATGACATAAATGTTGGCCTGTGGCTAAGCACATTCTGGTAGAGTCTATAATCCAGTGGATGTAAGGAATAGATGACATTGCTCATTGCCTATAGTGAATTTTCAGCTTAATATATATGTGAAAGCAGAAACAGAATTTTCTAAAGTACACAAATAGGAAGTTTGAAAAAAAAGGCAAAAAAGATTTCTGTTGTGCTACATCTTCTTTTTTGGCAGGACTTGGTAGCAGTACTTCTTTCCCTGAAGAAATAATGTTCTTTTTCCATAGACTTCTTTCCATGAGAATATGATTAATTTAGGGATCTGCTATAGGGAGAAGCCTACCTGTGGTTTTGTACTGAGCTCACTGGGCTTTGATTTCCAGAAAAGAGAGTTACATAGGCTATACCTAGGAGACTGTAAGAGATTACATCGTCTGTGTGTCTACCACTGCAGAATCCACACTGCTGCTGTCATACAGCACCACTTTTAATTTGCAATAATACTTTTAAAAGTAATGAAAAATTTTAATTGCTTTTGTGATATCATAGTGTTGTAAAAGCAATAGTTTGGATTTGAAGCTCTTCATTTTCATATATGTATATCTTCACTCTTTATGGATGTCATATAACTTCTCACAATCACAATTTTTAAAAAATAATTTCAAATTATCTCACAGTGAGATGCACCCAATAGTGTCTTCTTGCATTGTAAAAAAATTTAAAAATTATGGTTTTAATACATTTTTATCAAAGTCATCATAAATTGCTATAATGTACTACTTTGTAAATCATCCTGTTAGAAAATGTTTTGATATGTCTCCAAAATAAGATTAAAATTTCGATATGAGAAATGAGTTTTGCATTGATTTAATAACCCTATATGGCACTATTCTAAAAGAAAAAAAGTGCTTTATTCTCCTCTAAAATTCTGCTTTGACACATTTGCAATATTAATAACTACTTTGTTTTCAAGATGCTACATGTTATTGACAAGAAATTAGTATACTTATGTTGTATATTTAACAGTATTTCTTCTGAATTCCAGTAATTTGCTGAAGATCAATAACTTGAAAGTAAACTTTATTCAAAAGCCTGTCATCTCTCCTCTCTGCCTTTCATTGTAGCAGACAGACCTTTCCTGTTACTGGAAAGCTTTCCATGCCAGCCTTATAATGAAGCTTTAAATCTTCTTGGAAGCCACAATTTTTAATCCATTTTTTCTAAGGTGCTGGTCATCACAGCAATTTATCACTCAAATGAATACTAAACATGTGAAAATATTCCTGTGTCTCATTTTATTGTCCCAATAAAATGAATGCTGGTATGAGTATGCAGCAATTAGCATAAAAAATTTGTGTTTCCAGGGAAGCCATCTTTGGACTACAGGTGATCTTTTCACCTCACTTTGAATCCTGGAATCTGCAATTCTGTGATTTTAACTAGAACAGAAAATATCCTGGAGAAGGTTGTCTGGTCAACACTCCAACAAAATAACAGTTTTTATAACTGTTGAAGGGCAAATGTAAAAATATTAGGAATACTTTTTCAAATTGCCCTTATTTCTTTGGGTAAGAATTTCTTGTGGAAGTTTCAAATATAAAATTTGTATCTATAGTGACCCTGAAGGAGATACCAGAACTTTGTCATTTTTCCGAGTGCTTTTTCAGTTTATAGATAATTTTCTCAAAAGTTGATATGAAATGGGACCAAAAAGTCAGGATGATTGCTCCAAAGAAAGAAATAAAAGGAATGAATAGAGGAAGGAATAAGAAAAGAAGAGGAGAGTAGTTAAATGAATGTATCTTATTTTAAAGTACGAACATTGTAGGGTATAATTAAGTTTTAGTGTTCTGCCTCACGTTAAGGATCCTTTTCAGTTTTCCACTACTGGGTCCCTGTAGGTATCAAATGGGATCTGAGGTGACAATTTCTAATTCTATAGTTTTTCATGATGTTGAAATATTGTTGGTGAGAGATCATAAGAGAGAAAAGGATCTGCAAAAAATTACTAGTAATACTACTGATAAGGTCAGATATCAAATGAAAAGTTCAGAAAACCCTGTGGTATCATGCAAATTAATTGAGAAATGACTGAAAAGCATAGTTCTTTTGCAGCTATCTGCTAATGAGAGTGGGAAGAAGTAATAATTAAGCTGAGGGATTTGAACCAGAAAATACATCTTCACAGGAAACCTATGAAAAGCAAATTCTCATGGCACAAGTTTCAAGTTCTCTATGACCAACAGTCTAATATCAATTGACTTGGAGAAAACTAGTGATACATAGTAGGCTCAGGAAAGCCATGTCATCAATACGTTCACATTAGTCTAGTGAACATCTTGTCTGACAGTTTTATTAGTGATGGTTCCTCAGTAAAAAAAGGTTACATCAGCTCATGAGTAGGCTAAACAGCATTCTCTACATTTGCCAGCAGTACATAAACAAAATGGGGAACTCATTAATGCCACTACAGTATTGTGTGTTTACATTAAAAATCAATATTTTCTTTTGCATCATACTGTAGGTGACATATTCTTGGTAGTCAAATGATTCAGTGTGGTAGATATCCTTGTAAATTAACAATATGAAAAAAAAAATTAAGCTTTTGGTTTTCTAAAAATGCTGGTGTAGTCTTTATCAATCTAGAGAGTGGAATTACTTCCCAAATAGGCTGATCCCTTTTAGCTGTTTCCTTTATTACAGGGAAATGACATGTAAGTGAAAGCAAAACAAAGGGAACCAGCTTTCTTCTATGAGCTTCCATGCTCAAAATCAAAATAAACCCACCAAAAAATACCTCACCCAAACCAACAACCACAAACTCTCAATATCCTAGAAAAGGCTGGGTTGTAAAGATTATTGCATAAAACAATACTTATATGTACATATCACATATATGTCTCCAAGAGCTCAAAATATACTTAGTGAGGTCTTATTCTCATGCAACGTTATGAATGACAGAAAAATACAAGCATTGCTGCAGTGCTGAGAGTTACTCTTAGATAACTCACATTTCTAGACAGATTTTAGTAATTTCTCTAACATCCTAAAAACTCTGTTTCTCTGATCTAAGAACCTGATGTCGTCCAGTGAAGCTGAGAGACATGACATCTTAAAATTTATGAAGGTAACATCAAAGTTGAGAGAAGAATAATGACAGAGTTTGTGGATGTGATTGTTTTACAACAGCTTTTCCTCCTATTCCAATTGACTGTATGTATTCCTCAAAGAACTATAGATTAAAATTAGGCCAAGCAAGGTAGTTTCTCTTCTTGTCTAGTATTTTATATATAAAAGACATACTTAGAAAATATTATGAAGGTTTTTTTTTCCTCTTACCTTTTTCAAACAGTTTAGTACCATATGGTTTGTCTTCTTTTTCCTAACATAGTGGTAAGACTGAGAACCTCCTACAGCCTTTAAAAAAATAATAGTAAATTCTTATTTAACTTGAACGTTTTATTTTTAATTTTTTTGGAGTTTTTTTCCTTTCCTTTATCTTGCTACTTGTTTTCATGAAAGGCTTCAGAAATAAGTATTCTGGAGATTCTATGCAATTGCATTTGGTTTAGAATAACAGTTTTGAGTCTGCCTTAGTTCTTAAGAAAAAATGATAACTTAGCAAATTATGAAAGTAATGAAAAAAATTGACATTTTTCTTTAAAGCTGTCAGTTTTATAGTTGTTTAAATAAGTCTTAATGTCAAGCTAAAGGATTTAATTTACATCAGACTGTAGGTGGCGTTTTCTTGGCAGGCCTATGTATTCCAAAAGGTTTCAGAAAGCATAAGCATATGCAAGATGATAAATTGATACAATTTTTTTTCTTATATTGTCTGTAACTAACTCTCAAAAGATTTGGTTAGCATCTACATGTCTGCATTTTACAGAGTCATAGACCAGAGATAATTTATTTGAATTTAATTTCTCTTTTCTTTCTTGCATTACTTCTTGTTTATTCAAAATTTTTTATCAAAGCTTCAGTTATGAGCAAGTCTGTGCAGTGGTATTCATAGAAATACTGCTAGAAATCACAAAAGTAGCAACTTTTTAAGAGAGTCCGTACATCTGACTTGTAGGTTGCTCAGGAAAGTACCTACAGTCATTAAATGAATATGTAAAATTAGAAGTATAGATTTCTGAATTTTGCTTCAATTACTATTAGGTCTGAATTGAGTAATTAGGTAATTTTTAGCTTAAAAAATATTAATAGGGTCTTTCATTTTCCTGATATAGACAATATGATACCAGCTTTATTTATAGTTTTATGTGTCTAATTTTGCTTTACGAATATTTGCATACCAAAAGCCTGATTCTTCACCATTTCTGATTCAGAGAATTTTAGAGAAATTATTTTTTCTCCATTGTAATCCATTGATTACACAGTCCATATAAAAATAAAAGAATATCATATAAATTTCAGAAATATATTGGCTCTGGAAACTCTTAGAGGGGAAAAAGCTGTGTTGAGTATGCTTATTTGTGAAGCCGTGCAATGACTTTACTGAATCTAAACAGAAATTCAAATGTCATGATAAAGAAAACAAGGTGATAGCATTTTCAGCCCCGAGCAACAGAAACCAGTGAAACAAATTGTCCATCCACTGTTGGGCAGCCATTTGTGAAATAGGTAATTGATTATTTAAAACTATATCGTAATGTCAGTACATGAGGGAAAGAAAAATCAAGGACCTGTAACAAAAGCATGAAAAAAACCACGGAAGCAGCTAGGTTGGAAAATACCTTTGAGACCATAGAGTCCAACCTATGACCTAACACCACCCCATCAACTAGACCAGTCTTTTCTTAAGTACCTCCAGGGACTGCAAATTCACCACCTCCCTTGGCAGCACATTCCAACACTGAATCACCCTTCGCGTGAATAAATTCCTCCTAATATCCAACCTAAACATCCCCTAGCACAGCTTATGTACTGCTGTCCTAATGAGAATTGCCTGGAAGTAGAGCCCGACCTTCACCTGGTTACAGCCTCCTTTCTTGTGGTTGCTGAGATTGATAAAGTCTCCCCTGAGCCTTTTATCCCCCAGGCTGACCAACCCCCTTCTACTATGTAGAAAGCGCACCACTAAGACAGTCAGAACTCCTCAGGATCGGAAGGGTGTAACTCCACCTTTGTCTTCCACACTCCCTGGTACTCCTCAGCCTTTCCACTCCTTCCTTAAGCTCTGCCACTAGACAGTGCAGCTCTCTCGCCTGCTCACACCGCACCAGGTGTCCTTTGAGCGCTGCTCCAGTACCAAGAGCAGGCTTAGGCAGCCCAGTACCAACAGCAGGCCCAGGCACTCTGGCACCGACAGCAGGCTCAGGTGCTCTGGTACCACGAGTAGGCTCAGGCACTCCAGTACTGACAGCAGGCTCAGGTGCTGCCTGAAGCCAGAGGCCCGGATAGCCATGTGCTTGGCAGGCTCTGGCTGGGTTAGCATGCTCGCGCAGGCAGCAGCAGCAACGGCTTTTGACAGCCTGTAAATCATTCCTGGTTGGAGGGAAAAAATCCAACAAAACCGACCAAAAAAGCCCCCAGCCAAAACACCACACCCACCTAACACACAGGCTCTCACCAAGAGCTGGGCCCTGCCTGCTCAAACTGCACGTGAGCCCCAGGGACGTTTCAACGGCCCTGTGCCCACCCTTTCCTCAGCTGAATGGCTGGCAAGAGCCACCAGAACAAGGATCTTTGACAGGTACAAGAAAGAGAAAAGAAAGGATGGGGAAAAACATCCCAGGAAAAGAGAAAGGAGACCTAAGGCTTGTGTTTTGGCATGAAGGCCTTATGGTCTCCCTGTTCTGTATGTTACAGAATCACATAGCCACGCATTACAGAAATGGAAATAACATTTTTAGAAATATTTTCAGTAGGTAAATGTAATGATTAATGTATAATTAATCATAATAATATTGTTCTTTATGCCAGTCAACGAGAAGAAAAAGCACCTTTGTAAATGTATCTATTATACTTACTAAAAACCTGACCAAAAAAACCCCAAACAGCAACAACAGCAAAAAACCTAACCATATGAAATGTTAAATGACTATGTTTATTCAACACACTATAACTCAGAGCAGTTCTGCACACTGTCTTTTTTTTTTTTTTCCTGCATTCAGCTCTTGCAGGGATTCCAGTGCATAATTTCACTTCTTTGTAATTTTCCTATCTTACAGATATATGTTTTAATTCGTGCCTCTGAGATATGTAATCACTTGATATTAGAATACATGTGTAAAAGATATATATATGTCATGGTTTCAGTTCGCCAATTCAGGATTTTTCACTAATTTTGAGACTTCTCAGCCAACGGACCTACTTCCCACTGTAAGATAGGACCAGGAGAAAGGCAAAGCAGGCTCAAACTTCAAAAGGATATAAAGAAAATTTATTGACAGTAACTAAAAAGGAAAAGAAAAAAGTATTAAGAATCAAAA